>LPNX010592710.1:25814-92332 GCA_001517045.1 Pseudotsuga menziesii | reverse complement strand
TGAAATTCTATTGGTTCTTGAATTCCAACTCACAAAAACTTATTTTGGCACGTTTTCTTATAAGGCCCATTTTAGACCCCAAATTTCCTCTAATGAAAATCCATTACTTTCATATAAAATAGATATTCATAATACCATATTGTTTCTGTCTAAAGCATATTCCTTCAGCTAATCCATAACATAAATATAGCCATCCGAACTCCAAAATTTATAAAAGATTATAACCACCATAAAATTGTACAGTCGAATCTAGGTAAACAATTCTTATAGGAGCAACACAAGTTATATATGCAAAAACAGTAACAAGTAATTCCTGACATCAATCAATCACACACAACTGATGTAAACTGAGAGAGCATTTTTTTCTTGTTTTGCAAATAAAAAACCAATACAATAAAGAGAGAAACAGGACTCTCTAAGATTAATAGCATATCCATATAGATGTTATACTAGTCAGGAAAAAACATTCTCAAACAAACAAGATGCTATAAACTATAAGTTAATATGCAGAGTGTTATTTCACTACTCCAAACAATAGCAAGTTAACGCACTCACACACTCTATAAACCCTTCTCACTGTAATGCATCTCTATCCCATCGAATCCAGGTAAAAAAGTCACCAGAAGATAACAGAATTCGCACCTCTCGGCCTGACTTCTAGCACAAAGAAGAGTGAAATGCAATACATGCCCAAAGAAATGAGGTGGACTTCTCATAAGAGAATGCCCTCACGCCCGACTTCATGCTTAGATAAAAGGTGGATGATCAGGTCAAAGACATCCCGGCCTCCAGCACAAAGAAAAGATAAAACAATTTCAAAGAAGGTGCAACGATAACTCAAAGCCCTAAACTTGATAATCGTGTGGGCATCATATTGAAAATGAGATCAAAACCTATGTGTCATTTGGCCTTTTAATTCACTAATCCCACAACAGTTTAAATTCAATGTTACAGCCGAAAGATTCACAAGAACGAACTCGTCTACACCTCCAGCCTCATAGATGCAACATCCTTCAAAACTCTCACCATTGAATCTAAACAAGACAGGACAGAAGAGCAGGGCTCTCTCAATCTCAATGTCACCGCCCGCCACAGAGGAAAGGCACGCATGTGTTTTAGAGGTGATGAGAGGAGAGAGCACGCATCAAATCAAAATAAAATATCATGGCAGAGGATAAAAAAAAACCCAGATGCACAGATTCTAAACCCTAGAGGACGCACTCTGGTCATCCCAAGTACACATCCAATGCAGAGACACAGAGAAAACCCTACAGTGGCAACTGCATACAGAACACCAAGGCAGAGATAACTAGGCTTTGATATCAACTGATAGAGAAATTTATGATTCTGAAAAATGTGGAATAAAACTCCGAAACAAAATCGAAATAGGAATACCGAATAGATCATACCTCCAAGCATTGATGCTACTTGACTTGCTGTAGAATATTTCCCTGTTCCACACAAGTTTAGCTTCCTGTACGGTACTTACAAGATCTTCTTACTCTTTCTTGATGGTGTAAGACTGAAGGGGATTGAGTTTGTGAGCTTGGGGACCAAACAGGGGTTTAATAAACAAGCTTCCATAAAGCTTCTATTGGCTATGTGTCAACTGTTCCATAAATCTAGGTAGAGAACCCTAGATGTAGTAATGGACCACTCCAAAAGCTCCCAGCAAGAAAACAGTCTCCAAACTAGAAATCAGTTCGAGTGTGGTTGATAACCAAATGAACCGGTGGTAGTTTTGAGGAGCTGTGGAATGCGGGATGGGGATGCGAGAGCTTACACTTTGATTATCACATTAAATTCTGGTAACTTGTTCTTGTTGTGTTCCAACATCTTCAAGAATGAGCTTAAACCAAATGGCTTCACAAGTAGCACTGGTCAATGCTTTATATTTAGCTTTTGTGGATGACAAAGAAACAGTTGGTTGTTTCTTATTTCTCCATGACATGATTCCTGAACCAATGTGAAAATCATATCGAGAAGTAGATTTTATGTCAAGATTCCCAGCCCAATTCCCAGCCCAATCAAAATCAGAATAACTTGCCAACTGAACATCAAATGCATCAATATATAAAAGACCAAAATTAATTGTTCCTTTTAAATATCTTAGGACTTGTTTTACATCGTTCCAATTTTTTTCACATGGCTTAGCCAAAAATTGACTAAGGATGCTAACTGAATATGATATGTATGACCTTGTAGTAGTGAGATAGTTCAAACTTCCCACTAGTTTCCGATACAAAGTACCATCTTTTTCTTTTTTATCCATAATTACTGTACAATTTCATATTTTGATACAAATGGGTTGATGCTGCTTTGCATTCACTCATATGAAATATGTTAAGGATTTCCCTTACATACTTGCTTTGAGTGATCAATGTCTTACGAGCCTCTCTCCAAAATGAAATTCCTAAACAATAATGAGAATCACCAAGATATTTCATTTCAAATTCGTGAGACATATGACTTTTAATATTAACAAATTAACTGATATGCTCCACTTGAAATAATGAGATCATCAACATATAAATATATCAATCAAACATTTCTCTCTTTATCTTTCTTAATGTATAGGATTGAATATTTTTTGCTTTTCATAAACCCTTGTTGTTTAAAGAAGGAATCAATCTTTATATACCATGATATAGGGGCCTGTTTCAATCCGTAGAAAAAAATTTTCAATCTAGAAACAAGATGCTCCTGACCTTTCTGCACAAAACCTTCAGGATGAACTAAATACATTTCCTCTTTTAAATCACCATTCAAGAAAGAAAATTTAACATCTAACAGATGTATTCTCCAATTAAGTTTCTTAGCTAATGCAACAAGCAATCTTATTGTATTTAATTTAGCTACTAGTGGATATGTTTCTTCAAAATCAATTCCCTCTTGTTGAGAATAACCCTTTGCAACTAGTCTTGCCTTAATTTTTTCAATACTACCATCATCTTTGAACTTAGATTTGAACAACCATTTAGATCCTATGGGTACTTTATCTTTGGGCAATTCTACTAATTCCCAAGTTTTATTTCTCATAATTGAATTATACTCCTCGTTCATAGCATTCACCCATTCTTCTCTATCTTTGGCTTGATCACAATTCAATGGTTCTAGGACATTCATTACATTAGTAATCAAGGGATAATCTCTAAACTTTATAGGAGAATGAGTTTGTCGATTTGACCTTCTAGGTACTAGAATACCTGTTGGAGTTCCATCCATGGTTCTTGTGCCTTCTTATGTTTCTTCATCTGAGGTGGTATCACTCATGTTATCACCCTGTTCCTAAACCTGTTGATGTACCTGCACTTTCTGAACAATTTTATCTATTTTGAAATTATCATCTGAGATCTTCCCTTCAACAGAATTATTCAACTTGCTACTTATATTTGTATTCTCATGAAACATAACATCTCTACTTGCAATCAGTCTGTGTGAACTAGGATGACATAACTTATATGCATTATGATCATCACAATAGCTAATAAAGACACATTCAATAGATTTGGCATCCAATTTTATTCTATCATCTTTAGGGATGTGTGCAAAGGCCCTACAACCAAATATTCTTAAATGACTAATTTCTTGTTTATAGCCATAAAATACATCAACGGGTGTTTGGGGTTCTAATTTCTTTGTTGGAGTCTTGTTCTTTAAATACACAGCGGTGTTAATAGCTTCAGGCCAAAAGCCATTAGAATTTTTTTTACCTTGGAGCATACTGCAAAACATTGTGAATAGTGTTCTGGTTTTCCTCTCATCAACTCCATTTTGGTGAGGTGTATCCTTCACAGTAAATTGCTATTGGATTCCATTGTCTGTACAATATCTTCTGAATGCTCCATAAGTATACTCACCACCTTTCTCCGATCTAAGGATTTTGATATGTTTACCTATCTGCTTTTCAACTTTTATCTTGAATTCCTTGAAGTATTCAAAGACATCTCTTTTTCTCCTTATGAAGTAAACCCAAGTGAACCTAGATGTATCATCAACAAATATAAGAAAGTACCAAGCACCACCAAGTGACCTAGTCTACATAGGTCCACAAACATCAGTATCTATTAATTCAAGTAATTCATCCTTCCTCTTCTCTTAATGATTAGGAAATTCCTTTTTGTGTTGTTTTCCGAGTGCACATGCATCATATTCTACATTATCATCTTTGATAATAGGAAGACCTTCAATGATAAACGTTTTTTTTAATAACATAAGATCATTGTGATTAAGGTGTCCATACCTTTCATGCCATAATTCGACATTTGAAATGGCTGAAGATGCTAGTGATTGATGGATACCCTTCTTGTATAAGCCTCCAATTATGTATCATGTCGCTATAACCTTGTAATGATCTTGGGCATCTTTAACATTGGCACTTATATTTACCAAATTCGTGACTTTCATATCATTTTCAGTGATAGCATAAACATATATTAAATTACTTTTTATGCCTGGAACATACATCACATTATGAATCTGTTTAAGTTTTCCATCTGGTAGATTTACACTTATCACTCCATAACCTTGGACTTCGTGTGACTTGTTATCACCCAAATAAATGGGTATGCCATCATATTTTTCATGATACTCATCATACCATTCTCTATTACATGACATATTGGTAGAAGGACCCGAGTCTATAAACCATGCACTCTCGTCATCCGTTTTAGAAGACAAAGCATCTTCAGATATCACAGTTAGATGTATTTTAATCCATTAACATCAGGGGTGTATTTTCTCAAATAAATTCCATTGTGCTTCTAGTTAAGGTGAGAGCTTGTAAAAGTTATTTACATAATTATATTTACAGCCGAAAGGATTTTTGTTTATAAAAATAAAATATATAAGTATATCTCAATATTACTTTACCGAATATTATTCCAATTACTGTTGTAAGACTTACTAATTAAACAAACTTTCAGTATGCATTTTCTTCAGCCGAGAGGCTTAGTTTTGTTTAAAAGAAAAATGAACTTAGGTTAAAACCTTTTTACAAATTGTTTTAAGGTTAATAAACAATACAGTAGTCGAATTCGATCTAACCACAGGTCTAATCATAATTACGAAAATAAAAACCCTGTATAAATTATAACATAGTTCTATAATATAAAGAAAAAATATCATATAAATTACCATTCAAGAAATTTAACACATGTCAGAGGGTCAAGGCCTGTAAAGGATTTTTTATAACTAGAAATGTATAATAACTGAATTCTATAGAAACAACGTTTGAATTCAACAAAGTTAGGCCATATCCATAGCTAGTTTCACAAAATCAGTTTAATAATCGCATTAAAGCTTACACACAGTAATTCCGTATACAAATCCACTCAAATAATTATAAATAATATATATAAATTAGAGAGTAATATTAAAAAAATTATAGAATGATAAAATACGAAATGCAAAGAGTATAAACGAGTTCTGAAAAAGCCTTTTAGAATGACTTTTTCGCAAGTTTGAAACCAAACAAGAATCGATTTTTTTTCCAACAAAAAATTTAGAATTTCAACATAACAAGGAATAAAACCCAAATACTCTTTTAATCTTACACAATAAACACTACTTTATACAGCGCAGTATTTCATTTTAAACCTTATGAAAATCTTACAGAGTAAGTATCGAAGGTTTCCAAAGAATTGTTTTCAAAACAAATTCTTCAACTTTTATTAAAACAAAATATCATACAGACAATACTGAAAATTATAAATGATTAAGATATTATCAAAACAATATTAAGGATAGTATCAAACAACATAAACTGATATTGAAGTGAAATTATAGTGGCTTATTTTCCCGTAAACTTTATAAAAAATTTACAATAAAAAGATTCATTACAAATTCCGAGACTCCATGGCCTGTACATAAAAGAGAGGGAATGTAAATTCTGTATAATTTCCCCAATATATCTTAAGGGCATTGAACATCACAGTATATCTCTGCCAAAACATAAAGGAGTATACCATCGAAAACAAAGAAGGCTCATAAATTCCATCCAAGACCCAAAAAGAAACTTGTTCCATCTTGTTTTTCACCCATCAAGGACCATAGGGTTCAATACTTAGGTCTTACCAAAGCCTACGATGACCCGCCACCTTCAAACCAATATTTTCCAATCCAAGCAGCAATTGATGTAAAACTTCCTGCCAATTAACAAGCTAAGGTAAAAAAACTTATCATGTATAAAATAAATGTTTGTTTAATACTAAAACAATTAAAAATTGAAGAATATTTATATTTATATCGAGCAACTCTGCAAAAAGGTGGTAGGACTATGACCACCCCATAGCCAAGAGAAGCAGATGAGGTATGAGAAACATTCTCAGTGTTACTGGTCTAAGGCCATAACGTTCCAATGCTAAAGGGGAAAAGCAAGGCTGAGAGGGCTGAGAGCCCTCAGCTCTCCACACAGTCGAAAGACTGCATAATGAACAAACCCTAAGGCTCGCTAGGGTTAAACCCCTTCTATCTAGCTGGAAAGCACCATGAGATTTCACATGGTTTCACATTAAATAGTTCACCTACCTCCAATTTCAAATAATATTTTCACATCCATACTTATTATATAGTCTAGAACACGTTTTCTTCCTTTTAGCAACTTCTTGGTAGGAATAAAATTAACCTATGTTGAGCCTAGAATGAGAGTAAACTATCACCTTTTGTATCACATTCTTGAACTCCTATTTTATTTAATCTTGTTTATCACCTTTGTGTGTGACACCCTTAGCTCCTTAGTTGTTTAGGTCGCTAGGGGGGTTAATCCTTCTTCGAAAGAATACACCTGCATTTCAATACAAGAATATTAACATTGTGTTAGCTTACTAGAAGCTAAGTAAGACCTAAATCCATGAAACCCTCACATTAAAATAGGGTTACAAGAAGAAGGATTAAACAACCAAACACAACAAGTCCATTTTATGGTAAGATAAATAAGCACACAGCTGTAAAATACGACAAGGAAGGAATAACTTATAAATATTCTTATTGAAGCAAGAAGTATATCATTAAACCTAGAATCAATATCCTAGTGTAGGGACTAAATGAATTCATTTATGAAATGAACAATATTCATTTGAATTGATAAGTCTTAATTCTACGAAATTTCCCTTATAAGCTAAGTCCTAGTTTTGAATTTGGAATGTAGAGTTTCCTTTATGTTTTCTTAAGGCCAATGGGAAAACAGATTTAGAACTTATTGATCTAAACCCTTAGTAGAAAAAAAATATTTTACTTATGGAATTTTGGAGATGTTACATGTGGTATCAGAGTGAGTTTTCAAACAATAGACCTGAAGTTGGCTCAGCTCGCATGCTCAATACGAAAATAGGAAAACAAAATATTGACTATGTTTAAAATTTGTTTCTGTATAGAGATATAAATTCTTATTTTGTAGGAAATGGAAGGAGTAGAGGCATCTGCTGAGGATGGATCACATCATAATAATAGAGATAATATATATGTGGAATTAAATAATCAACCATGTGAATTACTCCAAACCGTAAAAGACTTAAAATCTGAATTACAGGCTATAAAGGAAGATAATGAAATAATCTTAAGAGCACATGAAGAATTAAATCATATACTGTTGGATAAATTACATAACGAACAAAAGGATAAAAGAAAAGAACATGAATATAAATCTAGAACTATATCCTACAAGAGTAAAGGTAAGAAGTAAAAATTTTCTGATAATGAAAGTAATTCCTCTTCGGGAATTAAGGTTAGGTCGCATAGAGAAAAGCATAAATATACCAGTGAAAGTAGTGATGGCGAAAACAGTCCTAAAAAGAGAAAATATAAACCCTATGAAGAAATTCCAGGAGCTTTTAAGAAGATAAAACTGCCTAAGTTTAATGGTGAGGTGGAAAAAGTTGAAGAAGCCGAGGCATGTCTCTCAGTTATGAAAAAAGTACTTTCAAGTCTATAATTACTCAGATAGGCTGAAAGCTAGAATGGCTATCTATAACTTATCATGAAAAGCTAATATATGGTGTCAAGATAGAAAAAGAGTGAAAAACATTAAAGAAAAATATGTAACTTGGAGGACTTTCAAGAAATACTTTAAAATAAAAATTTTATCTGAACAATATTACGAAGAAACAGATAAGGAATTTTACGATCTTAAGCTAGGTTCAATGTCAATGAAGGAACTAAGTATTAAATTTTTAAGTTTATTATGATACTTACGTTATATTATTGATGAAAATCCTACGATACATAGGTTTTTGAGTTGTTTACCTCTTCGCTTCAAGGATAGAATTGAATACGATAATCCAAAATCTCTTGAGGAAGCAATGAGGAAAAATAATTTGTGTTATGAACAAAGAAAAAATAAAATAGAAGGTATACCTAACTGGAAGGGTAAAAGATCAAATAATTTTGAATAAAGAAAGAACGAATTTAAATCCAAAATAAAATTTGGAAACAATTCCTGAAACTATTCTAAGAATAATTATCAAGGAACATATTTTAAAAGTAATACAGATCATAATTTTACAGCAACAAGGAATAAATATCTACCTAATAATCGTGGTAAAAATAATGAACAAAGTGAACCTGTAAAATGTTGGGAATGTCAGGGACGTCGTTATGCGAAGGATTGTCCAAAAAGAAAGAGGAATTTCAACAATGTGCATACAATATAGGAAGAAGCAATTGTTGGTGACATAGCGAATGAAATGCTCAGAATTAATGCAGCTTTGGAGAATCGACAGGCTGATCACTAAACATCCATGGTTGAAATAGAAGGTATGATATAGAAAACAACATATTTCTATTTTAATAGATCTAGGTGCTTGTTTAAGCTATGTGTTATCTAGTGTAGCAGAAAGTTGTAACTTGCGTCTAAAAAAGTTTGAAAAACCTTGGTCAGTTCAATTAGCTATAGGAACCAAAAGAAAGGTAGTTAGCTATGTTGAAAATTGTGAAAAGTTTATGAGCCTATTCAAAACTCAAGTGAAATTAAATGTATTACCGCTAGGTTCATATGATGTTTTAATAGACATGGATTACCTAGAAAAACATAGAGTAGTTTTAAATTGTTTTGAGAAAACATTTACATGTTTAGATAAAAAAGGAGAAACAATTATAGTAAAAGGAATACCTAGAAAATCTTTTGTTAGACAGATTTCAAATTTGTAAATGAAAAAATCTCTACATAAAGGCTGTCACAGTTTTTGTTGTGCATGTAATGAATGACGAACACATGAATAAATAAGATAAGTTAAAATTTGATGATATACCAATCTTAAAAGAATTTTCAGATATATTCCTAGAAGCGATTCCAGGATTACCTCTAAAAAGAGAATTGGATTTTACTATTGAATTAGTACTAGGAGTTGTACCCAATTGAAACACTCCTTATCAGATGAATATCCTAGAACTTAATGAATTAAAACTACAACTACAAGAGTTGATAGATAAAAATTATATAAGACCAACTGTATCCCCTTGGGGAGAACCTGTCTTATTTGTTAAAAATAAAGACGACACATTACGTTTATGTATAGATTATCATCAGTTAAACAAGATGAAAATTAAAAATAGGTATCCATTGCCCGGTATAAATGATCTATTCAATCATATACGTAGAGCAACGATATTCTCAAAAATAGACTTGAGATCTCGATATCATCAAGTCAGAATTAAAGATGAAGATATATTTAAAATTGCATTCAAAACTCGATACAAGCATTATGAGTTTGTGGTTATGTTATTTGGGCTAACGAATGCTCCAACATCTTTTATGTGTTTAATGAATAGTGTCTTAAGTAAATTCTTGGATAAATTTGTAGTTGTCTACATAGATGACAAACTAATTTACTAAAAAAAAAAAGCACTAGAGAAAATTTTAACTCAAAATGGGCCTTTCAACCCTAATTCAAATTCCATGTCATCATGTGTTAGCCAATGAAATTGCTTTAAATTTGAAATACCGTATAGGTCTTAAACACTTTTTTAATATAAATTTGGGTATAGGTATCATTAAAAAAACTACTTTTTTGTTCATATTTTCGACATATCTCCATGTGTTTTTAATCAAATTTAGATCGGGAGAGCTCGTTGGATGTGGAATTAAATTCTACATCCAACGAGTACCAACTCTACATACTTTTGATGGACCTTGCTACCCCAAAAATAAGAAATTTCTGAAAAAATGTGATGATGATGTCATCATCACATTTTTCCAGGAATTTCTTGTTTTTGGGGTAGCGGGGTCCGTAAAAAATATACAGAGTGGGTACCCGTTGGATGCAGAATTTAATTCTGCATCTAACGAGCTCTCTCAATCGAAATTTAATTAAAAACATAGGCAGATATGTCAAAAATACGAACAAAAAAAGTAGTTTTTTTCTTTTCTTCCTCCAAAATTAATAAATATTATTTTATTATTTTCCTTAGGAGGCCCATTTTGAGTTGAAATTTCCTTTAATGAACATGATGGACATTAACATATAATATTACAAGTTTTAAGAGAACACAAACTGTATGCTAAATTCAATAAATGCGAATTATTTAAGGATACAATGCAGTATCTAGGCCATGTGATATCAAAGGAAGGGATATCTGTGGAGATTGATAAGAAAAGAGAAATAATGGAATGGAATGTTCCTAAGGACATATCATATGTACGATCGTTCATGGGGATTATAGGTTATTATCGAGAATTCATAGAAGGATTCTCAAAGATTGGAAATCCCATAACATCTTTACAGAAAAAAGGGAAAAATATTTGTATGGGATCTAAAATGTGAAGAAATATTTAATAAGTTAAAAGAATTATTAACTACTGCACCTATCTTAAAAATAACAGATCCGAATAAGGACTTTGTTGTATGCACTGATGCATGCAATGAGGGCCTATGAGGAGTATCAACGCAAGAAGTTCATGTAATAGCATATGAGTCAAGAAAGTTTTAAAAATACATGAAAATAATTATGACACCTACAATTTAGAGTTGACTTCCATAATACATGCCTGAAAAATGTGGTGCCACTAATCGGTGGAATATTTTTATTAATGTCTGATAACATAAGTTTGAAACACTTGTTTGATCAACAAAATATGAACCCAAGGCAAACAACATGGTTAGCTTTCCTTAGCGAATACGATTTCTATATCAAACATATAAAAGTAAAGGAGAATGAGGTGGTTTATGCCTTAAGTAGAAATAAAAAACTGAATTTTATAGCCGATGTAGCAGCTATAAAATAGAATTGGACAATAAACTTGAAGACAGAGTAAAAATGGACAAAGATTATCAAAATTTAAGAGAAAACGTTATAGAAAATGAATCTAAAAATATAAAACAATTTTTAGTTTGAATGAAAAATGTTTAATGCTCTATAAAAACATATTATATGTACCTAATGTAACATAAATTAAATTGTTGATCTTAAATGAAGTACATAAGAATCCTTACTCAGGACATCCCGGTTACCAAAAGATGATAACAATGCTAAGAAAAGATTATTTCTAGCCTAATATGAAAAATGAAGTAGCTTAATATGCTAGGTGTATAGAATGTCAGGAGGTTAAAGCTAAGCATCGACACCTAGTAGGTTTATTGCAACCATTACCAATCCCAGATTGAAAATGAAAAATTATTAGCCTTGATTTCATAACAGGTATGCCTAAAAATCAAAATCAAAATGATTCTGTAATGGTAGTGGTAGAAAAACTTAGCAAAGAAACTCATTTTATACCTGTTAAAACTACTTATAAGGATGCTAATATTGTGGATATTATTATGAAGAAAATATTTTGTTTGCATGGAATTCCTATGATGATAATCTCTCATAGGGATCCTAAGTTTACTGTAAATTTATGGAAATCATTGTTTAAAGGATTAGATACTAAATTAAATTTCAGTGCTGCTTATCATCTGCAAACGGATGGACAAACAGAAAATTAAATCAAGTTTTAGAAGATATATTATGGATGTATGTTAGAGATCATCCAAATAAATGTGAAGAATATATGCACTTAGTTGAGTTTGCATATAACAATCATTATCAATGTTCAGGTAAACTTAGTCTTTTTGAAATACTGTATGGTAGGAAATGTAATACTCTCGTCTTATGGAGTAATCCAGTTGACAAATTGATGTTAGGACCCGACTTGTTAAAAGAAATGGAACTGACAAGGAAACATGTATGAAGCAATATGAAAATTGGAAAGGACAGAAAAAAGAGTCATGCAGACCTTAAAAGAACTCAGAAAGAATTCCAAGTAGGTGAGCATGTGTTTGTCAAGGTAAAACCCAGAAAAAATCTCCTTTATGTTGGGGGGTTGTGCTAAATTAGCACCTAGGTATTGTTGACCATTTGAGATATTGTCAAGAGTTGGACTAGTGGCTTATCAATTAGATTTTCCACCTAATAACAAAATACATAGCATATTTCATACTTCTATATTGAAAAAGGTATGTGCATGATGCTACTCATTTAATCAATTGAAATGTTATTCAAGTAGAACTAGAAGGAGATTTTCAAGTAGAACCAAATTGTATCCTCAATATGAGAGATTTTTTTCTTTGGAATCGAACCATTAGACAAATAAAGGTGAATGGAAGCACCTTAGTCCATATGAAGAAACCTAGGAATTGGAGTCATATGCGGGAGGCATATCCAATTTTATTCTAGGAAGACTCAGATGATACTTAAGAAACATTGAGGATGATGTTGAACTTAAGGGGGTGTGTTTGTAACCCTCCTAGAACTGTAAACAATTTATTTTTTAGAAGACATTACTTTAAAATTTATTGTAAAGTTTTCTTTTGTTGACCAAGGATGGTTAAAGATGAGTGTAATAGAATATTTTATTTGTTTAAATAATTAAAAGAAGAGACACCTATCCAAATAAAAATGTTGAAGAGTGTTCACTGACCCAGTAGGATGAATGGTTTGCTGTAGAAGGCCAAAATGACAAAGGGAAACACCAACATTCACTTTCTAGGTGTTGGAGGAGGAAACATCCCTAAATCTGTGGTCATGTTTGCAGGAAAAGAGGGAATGAGTAGGTGGATCATTTAATTGCAAAACTGACCCAAATACCTAGGAAATATTATATATACCATCGAATGAGCAGGAGGCTCACCACATTCTAAGAGATTAGAACCTTGTGGTTTTGTTGGAAACTGTAAAGTTAGGAAGACAAGAGGAATTCGATGAGGGGAAAGCTAGAGTGAGTTGCTAAGAGTTTATGTTTGCAAGTGTGACTGCTAAGTTACAGAGAGTATTGTATAAGATTCTACACAACATCTTTGTCCAATTGGTTCAGTGAACACACTCGGGGGTCCTAAAGAAAGTGATTTTGGCTTCTTTCAGGAGACGGTTGGGAGGAATGGTTTTCTTTGGGTGTTTGTCCACTTTGACAGTTAACAGGTTCTAATTTGTTCTGGTTATTAACTTTAAATTTACTTTATCTGTAGGATTTATGAATGTTAAATATTTTCCTAAACTATTATCTGTTCTGTAGTAAGTAGGAAAACTATTTTTATTACCAATAAATTTATCAGTTCATTAATACTTTTGTTTACAGAATATTATCGTATAATTAGTAGACTATCATATACTTCTTTTTATAAAATAGTATTATAATTCTGTATATAGTTTCATCTAATGGTAAATAGTATACTTATTCTAGAGGACTATGGCTTCTACCCAAGGTGTGAGCTTGTAAAAGTAATTTACATAATAATAGTTATAGCCGAAATGATTTTTGTTTATAAAAATAAAATATATATGTATATCTGAATATTACTTTATCGAGTATTATTCTACTTACCGTTGTAAGACTTAATATTTTAACAAACTTTCAGTATCCATTTTCTTTAGTAGAGAGACTTAGTTTTCTTTAAAAGAAAAACGAACTTAGGTTAAAACCTTTTTACAAATGGTTTTAAGGTTAGTAAATAATACAGTAGTCGAATTCAATCTAGCCACAGGTCTAATAATAATCACAGAAATAAAAACCATGTCTAAATTATAACACGGTTCTATAATATAAAGAACAATTTTTCATATAAATTACCATTCAAGAAATTTAACACAGGTCAGAGGGTCGAGGCCTGTAAAGGATTTTTATAACTAGAAATGTATAATAACTAAATTCTACAACAACAATGTTTAAATTCAACAAAGTTAGGCCGTAGCTGTAGCTAATTTCAGAAAATGAGTTTAATAACCCTGTTAAAGCTTAGACATAGTAATTCTGTATACAAATCCACTCAAATAATTATAAATAATATATATAAATTATAGAGTAATATTAAACACATTTACAGAATGATACATGACCAAATTCAAAGACTAGAAATGAGTTATGAACAAGCCTTTTAGAATGATAGCTTCCCAATTTCGAAACCAGGCAAGAATCAATTTTTTCGCCATAAAAAATCTTAGAATTTCAACAGAACGAGGAATAAAACCAAAATACTATTTTAATCTTACATAGTAAACACTACTTTATACAACGTAGTATTTCTTTTAAAACATTATGACAAATTTACGGAGTAAGTATTGAAGGTTTCCAAAGAATTTTTTTCAAAACAAATTCTTCCACTATTTATTAAAACTTGTAGGAGGCTCGTAACAAAACAAATTCTTCCACTATTTATGAAAAGGAGGCTTGTAAATTCCAGCCAAGACCCCAAAAGAAAATTGTTCCATATTTCTCTTCACCCATCAAGGGTCGTAGGATTCAAGAATTAGGTAATACCAGAGCCTAAGACGATCGACCACCTTCAAGCCAAGCTTTTCCAAGCCAAGCAACAACTGCTGTAAAACTTCCTGCGAATATTCAAGCCGAGGTTAAAAATTTGTCATGTATCAAATAAATGTTTGTTTAAGACTGAAACAATTAAAAATTGAAGAATATTTACCTTCAAATAACAACTCTACAAAATGGTGGTATTACCGTGACCACCTCGTAGCCAAGAGAAACAAAGGAGGCATGGGAAACATTCTTAGTGTTACTGGTCTAAGGCCATAGCATTCCAACGGTGAAGAGGGAAAGCAAGGCTGAGAGGACCTAGAGCCCTCAAATATCCACACAGTACAAACAATGCATAATGAATAAACCCTAATTCTCTCTAGGGTTAAACCCCTTCTCTCTAGCTGGAAAGCACCATGAGCTTTCATGTGGTTGCACATTAAAGAGTTCACCTACCTCCACTTTTGAATAATTTTTCACATCCATACTTATTCTATAGTCAAAAACATGTTTTCTTCCTTTTAGCAACTTCTTGGTAGGAATAAAATTAACCTATGTCGAGCTTAGCATGAGAGTAAAATATCACCTTTTGTATCACATTCTTGAACTCTTGTTTTCTTTAATCTTGGTTATCACCTTAGTGAGTGACATTCTTAGCTCCTCAGTTGTTTAGGTCGCTAGGGGTGGTTAATCCTTCTTCAAAAAAATACACTGTAATACCCTAGTTTTAACCCCGCTTGCATATATTGTAAATAATCTTGGTGTGGAGCTAAAGGCCAAGGCCCCACCATCGATTTGGTTATGTTGTGTTTCAGATTTGGAATGGTCACCGATGGTAAATCGGGACACACGGCATATATTAATTGTGGCGTCATGTAAACACGCATTTTAATTAAATAACCCAACCAACTATGTTCACGGAAACTAAAATGAGAAGGGGCATGATTCCAAAGGATAAGGAAACTGGAATGTTGAAATTTGAGTCATGGGGAAAGAACCATGTGTCACCACCACCCTTAGTCGTTTTGTTTTTAGTTGGGGGCTGCAATTTGCTAGCAGAAAGACCACGCCCATGCCTGCTCTCACCCTCCATGATGTAGGGATTATTCTTCCCACTCTCTCGGATGGTGGTTGTTTTCCTTCCTAATGCAGGGCGGGGATAAAATGTATTACGATTCCATTGTTGGGGGTTTGCCATTCTTTTCACACACCGTTTTCTAATCATAGGAACGTTCTTCTTCTGCTCACGCAGAGTTTTGTATCTCTCCCATCAAATTAAGACTGGGTATTGTTCTGTTATGTCCAACTTTGATTTGAGGCTGGGATTTCTGGGATAGCTCGATGGGTTGCATTTTCTCTTTCCCATATAGAGTGGGAGTCGGTTCCTTATCCCATTCCTTTGCATGTGCAAGTTATACAACAATTGTTTTGAGGATCAATTGGACACTGTGAGTCCCTGCGCTGTGTGGTCGGTGGTCTTTTCCATATTGTCGCTTGGGCTGTGTCTTTTTCCCCTCATGCAGAGATTGGGAGTATGTCCTTTTCCCATTTTATTTCTGTGTAATTTTCTCTCTACCGATCACATGAAGGATCATGTGTTGTGGATTCAAGGTTGCTCATGGGCTGTTAAATAACACGATTGCTGGACTGTGTTTTTCCCCTGTAAAAACTTGAATAGCTATTTGGCTTCTTGCATGCAGTGTTTTTGTCTTCGAACTGTATTGGAGTGGTGAACGAGGGCCTGAGGTGCTTGATAAACCTAGCAGGTTGAGAACCACACAGACAGAGCTACTAAGTTGGCTTTCTTCTCCACAACCCCTGAATAGCACTCGAAGGGAGATCAAGGTCTTAGGGACTGCGTTGCAGAGAAGGGACTGATTTCCTTGTGTTGGGTGTGTGTGGGTGTTCTAGAAGCCAGGCTGGTTCTGGTGTTGGTGTCTGTAGCTCTTCAATTATCTCACCATCTTAGCATTAGCCTTTCCTATCTCCTGGTTGGCCTGATAAACCCAACTTTGTTGGCTTGGCTGATCTGCTATTTGCCTAATAATCCCAACTGTGTTGGCTTGGCTGAACTGTGTACCCTTGTGGTGTTGTTATCCTTGGCTATGTGTAAGCCTTTTAGTTCCTTATTCCTTGGGGAATCATGCCCGGCTCGGGGGTGGAAACGTTGTTGATAGATTGAGGAGCACACTGGCCTATGGTTGGGTGGAACGTTGCAACGACGTAGCTGGTTGCGGAACAAGTTCTCTATAAGATAAGTATTCCTGCCTAACTTGTGTTGCAATCATATTTACCATTGATGAAGGATGATCTACATATTAAATGCTGATCTGTATATGCATGAGTGTTGATCGATATGTTTTGCTTCCATTGTGTATATGAAAGATTATGCTTGTAATATGTTTTATGTTTTTAAGTTTCATGCTTCGAACTTATATGTATGTATGTTCATGTCCATGGGGATAGATGCCTAGATGATTTGATGTATCGTAGCGTCCTCTTCACCAGTCAGAGGGTCGAGGATGTTACAGTGTGGTATCAGAGCTCTGGTTGCAGCATGGGCCTGAATGGGCCATGACAGATCAGATAGCAGAGGTAGGTTGCCTTCTTCCCAGCAGCAATCAGAAAATTTTGACCAAAAAACTTCAACTTCAAAATTTTTCTAAGTGCTGGAACTATCGGCCCATCGGAGCACTTAGTGGGAAGGCCACCCGAAGGATAGTTGATTCGACAGTTGATGTGGCAGAGGAGTGAGAAGGAATAATTTCGGAAAATTTCTAAGTGTTTGGTCATCGGCACATTGAAACACTTAGACAGATGGATCACCGATGCTTAGTTGTTCGAGCGCCACCGTTGCAAAAGCTAGAGGACTATCCTTCTGACTGATAAAGCCTACAACAACCGACGCCATAAAGAAAGTTCAAAATTTTTCTCTAAGGCCCGAAATCATCGGCCATCGGAAGAAGATAGTGGTTCGTGCGCCTGGCGTTGCGGAAGCCTAGAACACTAATCTTCTGACAAGAAGAGACTGCCGATGCCAATCAGGTTATGCCTCAGTAGATTGGGCCGTCAATCGAAAAAAGATAAAAAATGATGAGCCATTGTTATGGCTGTTGATGGAACTATTTCGCCAATGAATAGAAGATAGTTGAGCCAATTAAGCAACGAAAAGGAAGACTAAAGAGAAAACTTTTCAAAAATTTCTCTAAGTCGTGGAATCATCGGCCATCGGCGATGGATAGTTGATCACATCGCCAATACTTAGTTGATTCAATTGCTGAAAAGCTACATCGGCTAAATTTAGTTGATCGAACATCCACCGTTGCGGCTGATTAGTAGACTATTCCACCGATGAGCATCTGGGCGCCAATGCGGTAAAAGATTAGTCACTCCGACCGCCGATAAAGTCGTGAGCTGTGGAAGACAAATGAAAACTGTGGGCCATTGTTGTGAAAGCCAAAGGGACTAACCGTCTAATGCATAGGGCACCCGGCCATTGACTCAACAGGTTAGCCTATGCTTGAAACGATAGACCACTACGGGGCTGACACTATGGATGCAAATAGACCAACAAATTGTCGATAAAGATGTGGAATAATAGACCTGATTGGAGGAAATATTTAAAGATTTTAGGCACCGAAAATTGGTTGATGATCGGATCACCGATCGGAAGCTTATCCAGTTTGCCCACGGAAACCGAAGTAAGAAAAATTTCCATGGTTGCAGATGCTCAAGAAACTGTGTACCCGATCAACAGATGATTTGCTTGCCGATATAGAGTGGGAGATTAGTTGGTTGCCATCAAAAATGATGGAAAGGAGTAAGTGAACAGTCAATTTTCTTGCCGATGCAGATCGAAAGTGTAGTTGTTTCGACCACCGCAGAATCGGAAAGACAGTTGGGGAAAGGTCTGATTGGGCCTAAGGAAATTGGGATTTTTTTTTTCCAAAGGAATTTCTCATCAGTTTTTCAAGCAATTTTCGGTTGTCTTTCAGTTGGTTTTCAGCAGACTATCAGTGGATTACAAAGCTGAAAAGAAAGAGAGAAAAACTTTGTGTTTTATGAATTTCCAAAAAAGAAGGTAAGTAGTTTTGATTATATTAATGCTATGCATCTAACAGTTTGCTGTTAACACATTTGCAGAAATTTAGATAACTTCCAAGGGCAGTACTCCAGAAAGAACAGTGTGGTAAAGCAAGAGGTGGTTCAGTCATGAGAACCCATGATGGGTATGATGCTCGAGATTCTTACGAGCGAGGAGAATATGCCATGGGAGAAAATATCTGTAATGGAAATGATGACATAGATTCTAATGGAAGGAGATTCCAGGGGACACCGTCCGAGGTTGCAGCCACCATGAGAATCTCGGTTAAAGCCCAGGAAGAGCAGCATCAGTTGAATGCTTCCATATTGCAGAGTTTGACAGACTTGCAAAAAAAGATAGATTTGGGATGAGGTACATCAAGGCCAGAAGGTAGTAAGAGCAGCACTAGGAGAAGAAGAAGGACTTACATTGGGTCATCTGACTCTGAAGAATCTAGTGGAGATACAAGTTCATCTTCTCATAAAAGGAAAAAGAGAAGGCACCATAGGGATTGCTCTCCAGAAAAATTTAGGAAAGCTAAACCTCCTACATTTGATGGTGAGATAAAGATAGGAGAAGCTGAAGCTTGGCTTCTTGGGATAAAGAAGTACTTTCAGGTGTAGGATTATTCAAGAAACATGAAGGAATGAGTTGCCATATTCAATCTGAATGGAAGGGCATCCATTTGGTGGGAACACTTCAAGCAAGTGAAGAGGATCAGTGAAAGAAAAATAAAGTGGAAACAATTCAAGAAGTATTTTAGGAAGAAATACCTCTCTGACAAGTATTATGATGACAAGATCAAGGAATTCCATGAGCTAAGATTGGGATAACATACCATGGATGAATATGCAAATAAGTTTTTGGAATTGTTAAGGTATGTCCGGTACAATAGAGATGAAAAAGTGAAGATCCAATGGTTTCTAAGTGGATTGACTCAAGCTTACAAAGATAGAATTGAGTTCTATGAGCCGAGAACTCTCGAAGAAGAAATAAGAAAGGCTAAATATTGCTATGAACAAAGCAAGGGTAAACTTGATTACCATAAGGCATGGAAGGACAAGAAGAATGAGAAGTTTGACCAAAGAAAGAAAGGCTTCAAACCTTCTAGATTCAGGAATCAGTAGAAGTAGCCATCCCAAGATGCGAGTAATCCAGTTGGAGTGGTAGGTGGGAAGCCTAAAGATCCACATCAGAATAAAGGTCCACTCAAATCTTAGAAATGTGAAGGACCCCACTTGTGCAGATATTGTCCACTTGAGAATGAAAGTGCAAGGCCAGCTTATAACATTCAGGGAGCAGAAACAGTGGGTCAAGTAGCAAGAGCAGTCCCTAGAATTTATGCAACACTGGAGGATCACCAGGCAGATCACCAGTCAATTGTGGTTGAAGTTGCAGGTAAGATTGTTGAACAATCTGTTTCTATTTTGACTGACCCTGTTTCTACTCACAGTTATATCACTCCTAGAGTAGTGGAGAATTGTGCTTTTAAGAAGGTCAAGCATAGGAAACCTTGGTTAGTTCAGCTACCCACTGGAACTAAGATAAAGGTCAGTGAATTGGTAGATAAATGTCCATTGGTTATGAATGGACTAATCACTTGTGTGGATCTGAATCTTCTACCGCTTGGTTCCTATGATGTTCTCATTGGAATGGATTGGTTAGAAGCTTACAGAGTGAAGCTTGACTGTTATAACAAGACTTTTGAATGCACGGATGAAGGAGGGAACCCAGTAGTTGTGAAGGGTATTCTGAAGGTAATTTCAGTAAGACAGGTTTCAACAATGCAGTTGAAGAAGTTATATAGGAAGGGTTTCCAGTTGTATGCAGTTCACATTCTGGAACCAACAGGAGATGAGACTCCTAGGTTTGAGGACTATCAAGTGTTACAGGAATTCAAAGATGTGTTTCCTAATGAGGTTCTAGAGCTTCCTCCAGAGAGGGACATTAATTTCACAATTGAACTTGTGCCAAGAGCAGCACCAATGTCTAAGACACCCTACAGAATGAGTACACCGAAGATGCTAGAGTTGAAGATGAAACTGCAAGAGTTGTTGGAGAAGAAGTATATCCGACCAAGTGTGTCTCCTTGGGGAGCACCAGTTCTGTTTGTGAAGAAGAAAGATGGTACACTTAGGTTATGTATTGATTACAGATAATTGAACAAAGTTACTGTGAAGAATAAATATCCTTTTCCTAGGATTGATGACCTCTTTGATGAAATGAGAGGAGCAAAGGTATTTTCCAAGATTGACTTGAGGTTTGGTTACCATCAGGTGAGAATCAAGGATGGAGACATCCATATGACAGCCTTCAGGACAAGGTATGGGAATTATGAGTTTGTAGTGGTACCATTTGGTCTCACAAATGCACTGGCTACATTTATGTGCCTTATGAACAATTTCTTCAGCAAGTATTTGGACAAGTTTGTTCTTGTTTTCCTTGATGACATTCTTGTTTATTGTAAGAATGAGGAAGAGCATGAAGAGCATTTGAGATTGATGTTGCAAGTGCTCAGGGAACACCAGCTGTATGCAAAGCTGAGAAAGTGTGACTTCTATAGGGATAGAATTCAGTATTTGGGTCACATTATCTCAGAAGAGGGTATATCCATAGACCCTGGAAAGATTGAAGCCATTATGAATTGGCCTACTCCAAGAAATGTGACAGATGTAAGATCTTTTATGGGACTCGCAGGATACTACAGGAGATTTATTGAAGGGTTTTCCAAGGTTGCACATGCCATCACTTCTTTGCTAAAGAATGGAATGAAGTTCGAATGGACTTTGAAGTGTGAAGAAAGCTTCCAGTGGTTGAAGAATCTTCTCACCAGTGCACTAGTATTGAAGGTTGCAGACCCAGGGCAAGATTTTGTGGTATGTACCGATGCATGTGGACAAGGACTTGGAGGAGTCCTTATGTAGGACAACCACGTGATATGTTATGAATCAAGAAAGCTAAAGGAGCATGAGAAGAAATATTCCACTCATGATCTAGAGCTTGCAGCCATAGTACATGCTCTCAAGATGTGGAGACATTACTTGATGGGTAGAAGATTTGAGCTCAAAACGGATCACTGTGGACTAAAGTATTTGTTTGATCAGCCTACTCTCATGGGGGCTTCACTTTTTGAAAAATATCCTATCACGTTAGTTCATATTGTGGGTTTTAAAATTATCAAAAATCGAACCAATATATTGCAGATATTGGGGGGATGAAGGGTTTAAGGTGGGGGTAGGTAGGGTGGTTTATAAGGATTGAGGTATAAAAAGGGGCAGGGAGGAGGTTTCAACAAAAAGAGTTTGGGTCAATATCTCTCGAAATTAAGGGTATTCTTTAATATCCCATGATCGTATGTGCTATGTGAGAGGTTCACTAAGTGAAGTCCCTGTGCCTACTCTGAATGCTAGGCAAGCAAGATGGCTAGAATTTTTATGTGAGTTTGATTTCAAAATCAAGTACATAAAAGGAAAAGAAAACAAGGTAGTTGATGCACTCAGCCAGAAGGTGCAGGAAATGCATATGGACTCTCTTAGTATTTTCCAATCAAATTTGAAGCAGCAAATTGCAAATCATGTTGCCAGAGATGAATTGTATGAGCAAGTAAAAGACAAATTACAGCAGCAAAGTCTTGAGAAGAGGTATGAGGAATATAAATTGGAAGAAGATGGACTTCTTACTTATAAAGGAATAATTTATATTCTGAAGGTAGCAAATTTGAGGAGAGTTGTTATGGATGAAATCCATCAAGCTCCGTATTCTGGTCACCTAGGATATCAGAAGACAATTTCTACAGCTAGAAAGCAATACTTTTGGCCAGGAATGAATAAGGACATGGCTGAATACATTTCAAGGTGCATGAAATGTCAACATGTAAAGGTTGAGCATCAACATCCAGTAGGTTTGTTGCAGCCTTTTCCAGTTCCGGAATGGAAATGGGAAGTTATTTCCATGGATTTTATTACAGGATTGCCGATGACTTGGAGACAACATGATTCCATCATGGTTTTAGTAGACAAGTTGACCAAAGCAACACATTTTATACCAGTGAAGTCTACGCACAAGACTGATGACATTGCAAAGATATTCATGAAGGATATTTTCAAATTGCATGGATTGCCGAAGGCAATAGTTTCTGACAGAGATGTTAAATTCACTTCCAACTTCTGGAAGGGGTTTTTTGTAGATTTGGGTACAAAGATAAACTTCAGCACTGCCTACCATCCTCAAATAGATGGGTAGACAAAAAGAGTTAATCAGGTGCTTGAAGATATGCTTCGCATGTATGTGATGGACAAACCAACCAAGTGGGAAGATTACTTACACTTGGTAGAGTTTGCTTACAACAATGGACATCAAGCATCCTCGGGGATGAGTCCGTATGAAGCCTTGTATGGAAGAAGGTGTAGGACACCAGTGACTTGGGATAACCCAGTGAACAGAGTTGTTCTTGGACCATAATTTCTCAAGGAAATGGAGCAAGAGGTTGTAAAAATTAGGCAGAATATGAAAGCAGCACAGGACGAATAGAAAAGCTATGTAGATAAGCATAGGATGAATAGATATTTCAGTGTTGGGGATCATGTTTGCCTCAAAGTGAAGGCAAAGAAAAGTTCCTTGAAGCTTGGAAGTTGTGCCAAGATATCACCTAGATATTATGGGCCGTTTGAAGTGCTTGAAAGAATAGGGCCTATTGCATATAGACTTGCATTTCCTGCTAGTACTAGAGCTCATAATGTTTTTCATGTTTCTTTGCTTAAGAAATATGTACATGATCCTAACCATGTGATAAATTGGGATGTGATTCAGGTGGAACTCGAGGGAGAGTTCCAAATTGAGCCAATGCACATCCTCGACAGGAAGGTCACAATGCTCCGGAACCAACCCATAGGGTAGGTAAAGGTGCAATGGGAGCATTATAGACCTGAAGAGGCTATGTGGGAGCTATAGGATGCCATGCAATTGGCACATCTATTTTTGTTCAATCCTGCAGAACACGGAGGTGGTACCAGTGTAGCATTTTGTTCAAAGTTTGTAAAGCACTGAGGACAGTGCTATTGAAGGGGGAGGGGAATGTAATACCCTGGTTTTAAACCCCGCTTGCATATATTGTAAATAATCTTGGTGTGGAGCTAAAGGCCAAGGCCCCACCATTGATTTGGTTATGTTGTGTATCAGATTTGGAATGGTCACTGATGGTAAATCGGGACACACGGCATATATTAATTGTGGCATCATGTAAACATGCATTTTAATTAAATAACCCAACCAGCTATGTTCGCGGAAACTAAAATGAGAAGGGGCATGATTCCAAAGGATAAGGAAAGGGGAATGTTGAACTTTGAGTCATGGGGAAAGAACCATGTGTCACCACCACCCTTAGTCATTTTGTTGTTAGTTGGGGGCAGCAATTTGCTGGAAGAAAGACCACGCCCACACCTACTCTCACCCTCCACGATGTAGGGACCATTCTGCCCACTCTCTCGGATGGTGTCTATTTTCCTTCCTCATGTCGGGCAGGGATGAATTGTATTACCATTCCATTGTTGGGGGTTCGCCATTCTTTTCACACACCACTTGCTAATCAGAGGAACGTTCTTCCTCTACTCATGCAGAGTTTTGTATCTCTCCCATCAAATTAAGACTGGTTATTGTTCTATTATGTCCATCATTGATTTGAGGCTGGGATTTCTGGGATAGCTCGATGGGTTGTGTTTTGTCTTTCTCGTATAGAGTGGGAGTCTGTTCCTTCTCCCATTCCTCTACCTATGCAAGTTCTGCAATGATTGTTTTGAGGATCAATTGGATGCTGTGAGTCCCTGCACTATGTGGTCGGTGATCTTTTCCACATTGTCGCTTTGGCTATGTCTTTTTCCCCTCACGCAGTGATTAGGAGTATGTCCTTTTCCCATTTTCTTTCTGTGTAATTTTATCTCTAGCGATCACATGAAGGATCGTTTGCTATGGATTCAAGGTTGCTCATGGGCTGTTAAATACCACGATTGCTGGACTGTGTTTTTCCCCTGTAAAAGCTTGAATAGCTGTTTGGCTGCTTGCATGCAGTGGTTTTGTCTTTGGACTGCATTGGAGTGGTGAATGAGGGCCTAAGGTGCTTGATAAACTTGGTGGGTTGAGAACCACACAGACAGAGCTATTGAGATGGAATTCTTCTCCACAACCCCTGAATAGCACTTGAAGGGAGATGAGGGTCTGAGGGACTGCGTTGCAGAGAAGGGATTGATTTCCTTGTATTGGGTGTGTGTGGGTGTTCTAGAAGCTAGGTTGGTTCTGGTGTTGGTGTCTGTAGCTCTTCAATGAGCTCACCAGCTTAGCATTAGCATTTCCCAGCTCCTGGTTGGCCTGATAAACCCAACTTTGTTGGCTTGGCTGATCTACTGTTCGCCTGATAATCCCAACTGTGTTGGCTTGGATGAACTATGTACCCTTGTGGTGTTGTTATCCTTAGCTATGTGTGAGCCTATTAGTTCCTTATTCCTTGGGGAATCATGCCCAACTCGGGGGTGGCAGTGTTTCTGAGAGATTGAGGAGCACGCTGGCCTATGGTTGGGTGGAACATTGCAGCGATGTAGTTGGTTGCGGAACATGTTCTCTATAAGATAAGTATTATTTCCTAACTTGTGTCGCAATCATATTTACCATTGATGAAGGATGATCTACATGTTAAATGCTGATCTGTATATCCATGAGTGTTGATCGATATGTTTTTCTTCCGTTGTGTATATGAAAGATTATGCTTGTAATATGTTTTATGTTTTTAAGTTTCATGCTTCAACATTATATGTATGTATGTTCATGTCCATGGGGATAGATTCCCAGATGATTTGATGTATTGTAGTGTCCTCTTCGCCGGTCAGAGGGCTGGGGACGTTACATACCCCTTCATTTTAGTACAAGAATATTAACTTTGTGTTAGCTTAGTAGAATCTAAGTAATACCTAAATCCATGAAACCCTCACATCAAAATAGGGTTAAGACAGAGGGGTTAAAAAACAAAACATGACGAGTCCATTTGATGGTAAGATAAATAAGCACACAGCTGTAAAATACAACAAGGAAGGCATAACTTATAAATATTATTTTTGAAGCAAAAATTATAGCATTAAACCCACAAGCAATATCCTAGTGTAAGGACTAAATGAATTCATTTATGAAATGACCAGTATTCATTTGAATTGATAAGTCTTAATTCTACGAAAATTTCCCTTACAAGCTAAGTCCTAGTTTTGAGTTTGGAATGTAGGGTTTCATTTATGTTTTCTTAAGGGAAATGGGATAACAAATTTAGAACTTATTGATCTAAACCCTCAGTAGAATTTTCTGTTTACTTATGGAATTTTGGAGATGTTACACGCATAGAAATCATAAGACCACATGGGTCATATCGAGTTTAATGATTATGGTTGTAATTCCATCTTAATGGTTACCATTATAAAATAAAGATAAAACATAATGCACAATAGATAAACAGATTTGCATAAACCATCTCTAAAACCTCTTGCAGGTCAAGAATAATAATAATAATATTATTCTCTTTCACAACGGTATGCTTTAAAACATGAAACATTTCTATTCAAACATAGTCATGGACATAAGAACATCAAGGATGGAAGGCTATAAATCAAAGAATAACCATGGGGTTAATTTTCAAAGAAGACCCTAAGGGTCCTTCTTTTCCAACATACAGTAATCGTTAAAACAATACATTGTGTGAATACAGGGGTGGTTGTAAGTCCATGTTTGATGGATTCCACTGTGTTTTAAAAACCAAAAACTAATAGAGCCAACGCTGTGGGGGTAAGAACATCCGAAATGGCACCCACATTATCATCACCATTACTAAGGACTTATACCTATTACACTTAAAACTCTTACAAAGCAACGAGGTTGTAAAATAATTTTGTAAACAAAGGGTAAAACCCTTGGGGGTTGAACAAAAATAAACCTATCTTTTGTCAAGCTGGAGCTTCATCTCCTCTCGGATCCTTAAATCTCACGTTTAAGTACCTAGAGAAATACAAAAGTATATATATATATATATATATATATAATCCAATGATTTCTTTAAAACATAGATGAAAATAAAATCAATAAGATAAGGTTGTTGTGTGATTACTTGGGGTGTTCGAAGATGTAGGCTTGGGAGGAGGTGAGACTATCTCCTATCTCACCAGTGCTTCCAACCTGCAAAACCAAGGTGTGAGAACAATTAAACAATTTATTAAACTCCATACAACAAAATTAAGCTTAAGACTGAATGTATTTAAGTTTACCTTGGCGGGTTGCAGAGAGGGCCAGTTTTCGAATCCTTTGGGGTTTCCCTTATCCCTCCTCTTCCTGTACCCACGAATGTAATATTCATAAATTCCTTTAACAGACGAGTTTATCAAACAAAAATTACAAAGATAAGCTTTAAGACTATTACCTGTTATCCAGTTAGCATGCATGGTCGAATTGATGGATGGTTCGTTTAGGCGCAAGCAGTGTGCTGCAGACTACCATGAAAACCATGGAAGCTCAAGAAACCCTTGGAAAATTAAACATGCACAATTCCATTAACATTGTGGAAAATCTTCACATTGAAATCCTAAGAAATCACAATTGATAGAGTAGAGGTCCAACTCTTTCCAGTCACAGACCAAACGACCAAATACACTAATGAAAGATCCATACAACTGTAAAAGACATAATAAAAACTCTTTGAAACCCTTGCAATCTCACCATACAGGTAGAAGGCCGAGACTCACTCTTGAGCCAGCTATAAGCACTTGGCTTCTTTCTCAACTCGCAACCAAGAAAAATCATTAAGACCTCCAATTCAACCAAGGTACGATCCCTCCAACATCACAACACATGGATAGGGAATTCATGGCCCACAATCATTCCAAAACGAAGTATCAATCAACCTTGAACCATGGGTTAAAAAATCAACATAACAA
The DNA here is from genome assembly GCA_001517045.1 of Pseudotsuga menziesii. NCBI lineage: Eukaryota > Viridiplantae > Streptophyta > Pinopsida > Pinales > Pinaceae > Pseudotsuga > Pseudotsuga menziesii. Next base: position 64,572 of record LPNX010592710.1, on the reverse strand, counting down.
ACCAAAAAATTATATGGCAAAACCATGGAGTAGACCATGTCAACATCATGCTCATTTAAATTATTTAAAGAAACATTGTTTTATAACTCTTAATCTTTTCTTCATAAAGAATGAAAGGTTTTACACTACGATCCAAGCCATATCCTTTACACTTTGCATTGCATACCATGATCCTAGGCTATGGTAAGGCCCATGGCATTTAAACCTCTAATAAACACCTTAGTACTTTAATGGATGTGATCAAGACTTTAATATAGTCTCCCAATCCTTAGGGCTACTAAATCCCTAGTAAAACTATTAAAATACAAGTAACAAAACTGTAACACATCACCTTCGAGTGTAGTAGAACGCTATGGATGGAGCTGGTCATTACGTCAATCGGTGAAACTGGACATAGTAAGCAAAATGAGATTAATAAACTTGCATAAGCATCATTAACTTAACAAATGAGGAAAACGTTTTTTTAAATTACTGCTAGTCAATGCATGTAAAACAAATTATTTACTAATTTTGAGGTGTGTTACATAAAACACCACTTAAGAACTAGCCAGTACCTATTAAATATATTTGTTACATTTTTATTAATTTGTAAAATCAATTTATTAAATATATTACAAATTTACATTCTATAAATTTGAATTTTAAATTGTTATAGTAATTTGTATTGTTATTTTATTTAAACAATAAAATCAATTTAGAATTTAAACTTAGTTACAAATATAATTTATGAAATATTTTATATTATTTTAATAGGAGTAGTCTATTTAATAAAGGTTTTGGATTTTTAGATGATTTTTAATTGGAATCTCGCGAATTTTTTCTTACAAATTCTGAATTTTGAAGCGTGTAAATCATATTTTTGAATGCAAAAATGGATTCAACATCATCAAATACCTCAAAGAAACCTCAACTGTACAATTTTAATAACTATCATATTCTTTTTCAAGAATTAATCTACTTATTTTTAATATAAAATAAAACTATTATGTTATGATACTTAAAAAAAAATTACTTGATTTGCTTTAAAATATGATATTAAAATTTATATATTAGATATAGGTTTTAAAAATTAGAGGGTAAGATAAAGTTGAGATATTATAAGGAAGTTATCAAACCTTAATTTAGAAGGTCAATATTTTGAATAGTATAATGAAAAAATCTAGTTTTTATAAAGAATTGGAGAATCAAAGTTTTAATTAGTGTAAAGAAAAAAATCAACATTACTAAAATAAGTACAAACTTTTGCCAGCTCTATAATAAAATAAATGAAATCAAATAGATAAAAAGTGTTGTCGAATAGATGATCTAAATAATTAATGTTGGTTCTTCTTTAACTTTAGATTCTTTACTTGAATGATTGATAATTAATAATTTCATGTTGACAAAACTTCTATATAATGATTGATAATCAATAATTTCATGTTGAGAAAACTTCTATTTAATAACTAACATAATACATAATAATGATAATAAGAACCTATCTTTATTTAACCCCTCCCCCACTTTGAATTAAAAATCAGTTTATTAATTAATAATAAAACAATGATTTGAAAATTATTTTATTAATTAATAATAAAACAAATTCATTGTATTGAACTTGTTTTCTAGTTTGACCTAACACGTCCATCAATTTCCGAAAGAAGAGGTAGTGTGATTCATGTCCTCTACCAATGAAGATAAAAGAGATAAATGCTCTACAACCTATTTGAACAAGTCATAAGAGTGGGAGTAATAGCTAGGTATACTTGATTTGCTGTTGTGCTACGCCTGCTAAAGAAATGAAAGAAAAAAGATAAAAGAGGTAGAAACAAACTAATGTGAAAATAATTAATCCAGACTATCTCGGAGTGTGGCTTTATTTCTAAGACAACTAATCCAATTTATTTTGATTGGTATGGACCTATTTCTTTATTCCTTTTCTTTGAACCTCATCCAATTGATAGGTAAAATTGTACTTGTGGGGAAAAAAGGGGAGTTCCACTCTCTGCTTCAGCGGCACTTAGAACTTCACTAACAACTCAAATCAACACTTACAACACTGTAACAGTTGGTTGTGACAACTGATAGAGCTCACACAACTCAAATTAACACCTACCGGACTGTTGTAGCTAGTTGTTCCAAGTGACAATAATCTACATATGGTGTTCCAACTAGCTGTTATGGCTAACACCAATTAACTTGACTATTTCAGCTAGCTGTGACTGCTGATAGTCACCTACATCACACTCATAGCTCAGTGACAAGTGACTTTTTAACAAGTTTCAGATGACCCCTGCATCCATAAAATTAACACAAATATTCTACTGAATTAATAAACCACATTAACATCAAATAAACTTTGATTTATTTAGCTGTTACTGCAGACTAACATCAAAAATAAGATTGAGCTTTTCAAACTAAAAAAACTGAGTAAAAATAAAAATTACATAGAAAACTTCAGAGTTTCAACTCTGTTTCTATTTCTCTATTTCACTGTCTGCTGTGTATTTTCCAGCATACAAAACATGATTGCAAGCTAGGTATTTATAGGATTTTGGCTAAGTCGGTCATTTAATTCCAAATTGACCCTTCACAATACAAAACGAAACTCTCTTTTTTTACAAAATTTGCAGTTTGACGTAATTAAAATTTGCGATGCCTCTTGATAATTTAGATGTGCTTTGCTGGCTCAATCAAAATGACTTTTCATATTTTAATAATCTTACGTCTATCAGGTGGTGAGGCGATGTTGTGACTCTTCAATGTTGCGGTAGCCACAAATTTGGGCGATGGAGTAATTCACAAATCGAACATTCTTCCCCTTAGTTACTTCACTAAAAAAAAACAAAATTTTGTGATACCAACTTTCTGTTACAACTTACAAGCTCCAATGTTTTTCCTATGAAGCTCAAACAACTCTTTTCCCAAAGGTTTTGTAAATAGGTTTGCAAACTGATTTTTTGATCTGCAAAATTCCATGTTGATTTCATTGTTGTTATCAGTTCTCAGATAAAATGATACCTTGTATCAATATGCTTACTTATTTTATGAAATACATGATTTTTTGATAGTGCAATAGTTGATTTATTGTCACAGAAAATTTGAGTTGGTTCATTATGTTCATCCTGTAACTCAGAAAGAGTTCTTCTCATCCATATAGTTTGACATGCAGTTGTTGTTGCTGCAACATACTCTTCCTCAATAGAGGACATTGTCACTATGGGATACTTCTTTAATGCCCATGCTATTGATCCCGATCCAAAACTGAACACATATCCATATGTGCTCTTTCTATCATCAATAGAACCTGCAAAATCACTGTCAATATATCCAATCAACTTAAAATTTGAATTAGATGTATACTCGATACCAAAATTTGTTGTTCCAACAATATATCTTAGAATCCTCTTTCCATCTTGCTAGTGGGTATTCGTTAGCGGATTCCATAAATATTGAAATCAAGCTTACTACAAACATTATATCAGGTCTTGTTGTAGTTAAGTATTGAGACTTCCAACCAGTCTATTATACAACGTTGGATCAAATTTTGACCCATCATCCTCCTTACTAAGTTTTGTGCCAGTTGCAATTGGATTTACAGTTGGCTTACAATTTATCATCCTTAATCTTTTTAATACATCATTTGCATACTTAGTTTGATTAATAAAAATGCCATCTTTAGATTGAATTACTTCAATACCAAGGAAATATTTCATCACTCCTAAATCACTCATCTCGAATTTTGTTTTCATGGCTTTATTGAACTCATCTACTGAAATATATCCAGTGAATATCAAATCATCCACATATAAGAAAAAAACTATTATTTTACCTTCTTGTGTTACATTTGTATACAATTTTGGCTCACTTGGACTTTTGTTGAATACTTCACTATTCAAGTATTCATCAATTCTACTGTACCATACTCTCGGTGCCTTCTTGAATCCATACAATGCTTTCTTTAACCTATTGACCTTGTCTTCTTGTCTATCAACTTCATAACTAGGAGGTTGTCTCACATAAACCTCTTCTTCTAAAGATCCATTAAAAAATGCAGACATTACATATATTTGATGTACATACCATTTATTATGAGCAGCAATAGCTAATACCATCCTTACCGTATCAAGTCTGGCCACCGATGAAAAGGTATCATTATAACCAATACCAGGTTGTTGACTAAACCCCTGACCTACAAGTCTTGCTTTATATTTTTCAACATCACCATCAACATTTAACTTAGTCTTATAAATCCATTTAACACAAATACAATTTTTATCATCAGGAAAATATAAAATATCCCAAGTATTATTTCTTTCGATGGCATCAATTTCTTCATCCATTGCTTTTATCTAAACATCCTTTTTAACATCCTCATCAAAATCTACAAGATCACATGCTATAAATGCAAAATTTGAAACTTTATCTACTTCTTCATTTTGATCATATAGTTCTTTTAAAATTCTAGTCTTCTGACCTCTGACTCTATTTCCTAATGGCGCTAATGTAGGATTTGATTAATTTCTTACCTCTGATCCTATTCCTTGTGGTCCACCAATATTTGATGTTTCACCACATTCATGAGTTCTTGATGTTATGGCTGGTGTTGTTACTCCTGGTGTATGTGGAGTTGACTATCCTTAACGTGTGCCCTGTTCAACTTCTTTATCTTGTGCATAAGATGTAACAGTGTCTTCACCAACTAATTTATGAATTCTCCCATCCCATGCTTCTTCTTCTTTAAACACCACATCTCCACTGATGACATACTTCTTGGTGATGGAATTATAGAGTCTATATTCTTTAGATTCTTCACTATATAAAAAAAAATACATTTCTGACTTCTGTCATCTAACTTTCTCCTCATCTCTTCATATACATGTGCATAAGCTACAAAACCAAAAATTCTTAAATGAGATATGCTGCTACATTTACCACTCCATGCTTGCTGGGAACTCGATCCTTCACACTCTTCGTGGGGCTTCTATTCAGAATGTATACTGAACAAGTAACAATGTCTCCCCAATATTCATTAGAAAGATGCTTCTCCTTCATCATACTCCAAGCCATGTTCATAATGGTTCAATTCTTTCTTTCTGCTACACCGTTTAGTTGTGGAGTATAGCGAGCAATAAAATGTCTTTTAATTCCATAATATTTATAAAATTCCATAAACTCATTTGACATATACTCACCTCCTCTATCTGATCTCTGACTTTAATAAATCTGTCACTCTCTTTTTCAGCCATAGCTTTAAAAATTTTAAACACATCAAACGCTTGATATTTCTGTTTCAACAAATACACCCAAGTTTTTCAACTGTAATCATCAATGAAATTCATAAAAAAAACATTACCAATCAAAGAAGGTGTTTGCATCGGTCCACAAAAATCTGTTTGTAACAGCTCTAATGGCACCTTTTCTCTGTATGAGACTCTAGAAATATTTTTTTCTCTATGATGCTTTTCCAATATGCAGCTCTCACATGAGCCTATTGGTTGCTCAAAACTAGGCAATCCTTTTACCATATGCTTCTTCTGTAGCAAATCTAAACCACCAAAATGTAAATGGCCACACCTCAAATTCCATAACCATAATTGGTATAAACTCTTAGTTTTATAGGCATTCAAAGAGTTAGTCAAATCATTTCTCATAATCAACGAAAACATTCTATTCTTTGTCATCTCTACTTTGGCTATCAACTGTTTACTTGGATATTTATCATAAATAGTGCATATCTTGTTCTTCAAGAACACTCTATATTCTTTCTCCAACAATTGTCTAGCACTTAATAAATTACACATTAAACTGGGAACATAATAAACATCATGAATAGTTCTTCTTTTACAATTTTTCACATACACAACAATCACACCTTTACCATTAACTTTTACCTTACTGTAATTACCTAACTTCACTTCAGACTGAATGTTGGTGTCTAGACTTGAAAATAATTCCTTATTTCCATTCATGTGCCTGCTGCATGCGCTGTCCAAAAACCATACATATTTTTAACTTTCATGGGTGACATTACAAGTCAATAACATAAGCTTCTCTTCATTTTTAGTCTCCTCTGTAATGTGTGTAGACAACTTACTAGCATTTGCTTGCTTCTTCCAACACGTGTTAGCAAAATGCCCAAATTTATTACATTAAAAACACTGAACTTTAGATCTGTCATACCTCTGATTTCATGGCTTCCATGTTCTGCTACTACTCCGCCTTACACTAGGGTTACTCTGTTGTAACATCTCTTCATTTCCATAATCATTTCTGCTTTCACTATGCCCGGCACTTTGTCCTCCTCTTCCTTTGTTACCAGCTCTTCCTCTGCCTCTACCTCTAGTAACATTTAACTGAGATTTAAAAGAATTTTCTAATGGAGTATCATCATACCTGTTCACTCTTGATTCATGAGAAATCAATGAACCAGTCAACTCTTCAATGTGCATCTGACTGAGATTTTTAAAATATTCAATTGGAACAACCACTGATTCAAACTTATTTGGCAAACATCTCAGCAATTTTTCAATCACATGTTGATCTGAGAGGTCTTCACCATATTGTTGTAGATGGTTTACAAAATTCATGACTTGTGTCATAAAACAATTAACAGTCTCACTATCCTTCATATTCAGATTCTCAAAGTCTCTTCTCAAATTATGCAACTTAACATGCTTCACCTTGGTCACACCTTGATAGCACGTTTCAAGAGTATTCCAAGTTTTCTTTGAAGACTCAGCATTTGATATTTTTGGAAAAAATAGATTCACTGAGGCCTTGCTAAATAATACCAAGATCTTTATTAACCTTCTTCTGATTTTCCTTCAACAGAACATGCTCATGATTTGACGAATCCAACTCAATATCTTGATCAGCTAGTTCTAGATACCCAATTGTAACAAAGTCCCAAAGATCCTGAGCACATAGGATAGTTCTCATTTAATAAACCATGTATCATAATTTCTTTTAGACAACACATGAATTTGTGGCTGCACTACACTGTTGTTAGTATCCATCTCAAATTAAATTCAAAAAAATGAACAAGAAAACACAACCAAGGTCTGATACCACTGTGGGGAAGGAAGGGGAGTGTCGCTCTCTGCATGAATACCATTTAAAACTTCACTAACAACTCAAATCGGCACTTACAACATTGTAACAACTAGTTGTGACAGCTCATAGAGCTCACAAAACTCAAATTAACACCTACCAGATTGTTGCAGCTGGATGTTAATACTGATAGTACTCTATAGATGGTGTTTCAACTAGCTGTTACAGCTAACAACAATTAACATGACTATTTCAGCTAGTTGTGACTGTTGACAATCATCTACAACACACTCATAGGTTAGTTACAACTGAATTTAAAACAAGTTTCAGATGACCCCTGCATCCATAAACTTAACACAAATATTCTACTGAATTAATAAACCACATTAACATCAAATAAACTCGGATTTATTCAGCTGTTACTGCAGACTAACATCAAAAATAAAACTGAGTTTTTTAAACTCAAAAAACAGAGGAAAAATAAAAATTACACAGAAAACTTCAGAGTTTCAACTCTGTTTCTATTTCTCTATTTCACTGTCTGCTGTGTATTTTCTAGCATACAAAACATGATTGCAAGCTAGGTATTTATAGGATTTCGGCTAAGTTGGTCATTTAATTGCTAATTGACCCTTCACAATACAAAACAAAATTCTCTGTTTTACAAAATTTGTAGTCTGACATAATTAAAATCAGTGATGCCTCTTCAGAATTTAGATGTGCTTTGCTGGTTCAATCAAAATGACTTTTCATATTTTAATAATATTATGTCTGTTAGGTGGTGAGGCAGCGTTGTGACTCTTTAGTGTTGCGGCGGCCACAATTATGGGCGGTGGAGTAATTAACATCTCCAACAGTACTTTAAGATTTGAAAGATTCTCAATCTTGAAAATTTTCTATTTTAATCAATTTTGAACGTTATCTTCTTGACACACATTTCTAAAATATATTAACGTACAACACCCAGATGTTCTCAAGATCGGTTGCAATTTAACCTTATACCTTCGGGATCAACAACTTTTTGCATTTCCCCATTAATGTTTCTGCAACAAGATTCACCCAGATTGGATCTAACCAATTTAGAAACAATAATACTAGGGAAAGTACATCATACTGGCTTTCGGTATTATGGTGATACAGAAGATTCAATTGCTACATTTTAATATAAAAACTTCATGACATTTCAAACAACTTCTGTCTTTAATAGTATTTTGGATTTGCTTCCTACACAACACTCTAGAGTTTGGATTTATGAAGGCACATTTCCTTATCATGTCTAGGAATTCAAATTCAAAAGCAGACCTGCAATCAGTTTTTTTCTAGAATGTCACTGCTAAATCGTTCATCTTGGTATATGTGGAATTGTTTCACACGTTTTTAACATGAAGTAATGATTAAATGGAAAAGTGTTAAATCAGAAGAGGTGAAGCGAGAATATTTATAATTATTTTTTATTTGTTGTTTACCTTACCGTATTTATTTATGACATTATGACAACCATTTTCATTGTTCTTGTTTGTGCTTTCTTTGCAAGATTAGGCAATGAATTTCGTTGAAACTTTCGTTAATATTTTTCTTTGATCTTCTGAATTTTACGACAAATTACGTCCCCTCCTGGCAGGTTTCTTGCTCAGACCAATATTCCACGTAATTTCCAATTCCCTCTTTGATATCATCAATTTAATTTATCTTCGCTACCTGTCACATTCTTGCAAAAAATTCCCCAAATTTTATTAATTTGAATAAAAATTAACACCGTTTTAGCTTTGCCTCCAATTTTAAAACTTTGATTTAGTGCTCATCCATACGGAGGTGCAAGTTAATGCGTTGGTATGATTTAGCCCACAGGAATTAAATTTTTGGGCAATGGTTATATTCGATAAGTCGATTGAATTGAAGCCTTCATTGTATGTCTCATCTGGAGACTTCGTGGCTATTGACTAATGGGTTACCAGAGTAAATGGTCTATCTTTATATTTGAAGTATATGGTCTATAAAATATATAGGTCTAATTTAAAAATGCTATGATCATTGGAGTTCAAATCCCAACGTTGGGAGAGTACTCTCAAACATTGGGTAGTTTTAAAATCCTCTTATATTAAGAGCTAGGGTTGGTGTGCTTTAAAATATAGTCATTTTAAGGATGGTTGTGATTTAGGTTCAGTGTTATTAATGTCTTAGGCATCAAATTTCAACTTTGAAAGGAAACACTTAAAATAGAGTTATGTGACTTAAAATCCAATTATTAATACTAAATACATCATAAATTATGAAACCACATGCTAGTCCTATTAGTAATAGACAATTTCTATAAATTTAAATTAAATTTAATGAATATTAATACCCATCATTATTTTTAATTTTAAAATATTTTATCTTTCCCTAACTTTTTCAAAATTCTAGTTTGAACTTTTAACACTCTTCTAAAAATACTTTAGATAATAGTTCCCTCACAACACACATATATTAATATATATCAAAAAAATTAAAATACCTGTATAAGATGCCAAAATTCATTTCGATGAAAAACATAAAATGATCCCACAGATGCGGAATGTAGCGGTTTTAGCATCAACCATTGATTGAATTTATTTTGTTTACTAAGTTTATTTAGAAGTGGGAGTTTCTTTAGCACCAATAACAAAAGATCCAAATGCATATTCTCCAACAAAAAATTCATGTAATACACCAAACAATTATTAAATTGTTTAACATTTGATTATTTATTTTTATATATTTTAATAAATAAAGTCAAAATAAATGTAATGGAATTATTATTATTAATAATTAAATAACTGAGAGGAATTAGAGCTCAAGTAGTCATTAAAAGAGTGTATGCTAACCCACAAGGTGAAATGACAAATGGAGAAATATGCTAAGTAAAAACTCAAGTGATACAAGAGGCATCTTCCCCAAAATCAGGTCGAGACTGCTTGCAATGGAGGGGAAATGATCTATTTTATGTAAAGAAGATATTGTGAGTTGATCAAAATTTGAACCTTGTGATTCAACAAACAAGATCGAGGGTTATTGAGCAAGTGAATTTGGCTGATTCATGAGTTGGTTGGGACGAACGACATCTTCAGTTCCATTTTCTCATAAGTGGTGACAGGTTCTTTAGGAGTCTATATAATGCATTGATATTATTATTTAAATTTTGAAAGTATATTATAATTATCACTGCATTCATAAAGAGTAAATACGTAGAATTTTTCATTAGTTTTTATTTCCACCTGTTAGATTTTTTATTACCTTATAAACTTTTGTTATTTTCTAATTCATGTATGCACACAATTTTTAGGAATCACAAGTAGTGTTAGTATGAGGAAAATTCAATCTTAAATTGTATAAAACCCTTTATATTACAAAATAAACTTACGCAAATCTAGAACAATAATATAAAGATCAAAAGCATACAATTGCAGCATATACCATGACGTTAGTGTGATTAAAGAATCCTTATATTTTACAGTTTTGGAACCCGCTTCCAGACAAGCAAATATTTCAATCAAAATCATAATCAAGATTTAGTATTTAAATTGAATCTTATAATCAAAATCGATGAGGCTGAGTGTCACTTTTATTTTAAAATGTAATAACCCTATTGTTTTCCTTTAAAAAAAAACATTGATGGGCTTCCAATCGCAAAGCCAATTTCTAGATTCAAGCGATTGCAACATGGCCTACAAAATCATCTTAAAACAAACCACAGAGACCACAGAGACCTTTTCTTCCTAAAACCAAAGTTGAGAAAACCTTGGATCAAAACCAACCAAATTGAATAAAAAGAATGAAGTGTACCTTGCATCTATTGAGTAGATCCATCTTTCATTGAAGGATTCATGCCATTTTGTACTTGCACAAAAACCAGTAATGTTAGATTTGTTTGGAGGTAGGTAAACATGAATTTCATCTTAAAAAGGTTTAAGGTTAATGTTTTCTTACCTCAAAATAGAGTAATGGAAGCATTGGAGGAACTGATTAACGTGCTTCTTAAGCATGGCCATTTCAATACCTCTTCAATATCTTTTAGAAATTCAAAGGTGATCTGGGAAAACAGTAAACTATTTCCCAACATTTTAAACTTGCGAAAAGAAGCATTTCATCTGTAAATAGGAGAATTTTTTTTAAACCCTAAATCCTATGTTTTCATTTTTGAAATGTAATGCTTAACTTTTGATTGTAGTCGAGGCCATAATGGCGAGACTAGAGCCTACCCTCAATTCATCCGAAGCGATTGAGTAACTACTCCTTGGTCCTTTTACCTAATTTGTCAAATAGAGCAGTATTTTCTTAAAAAAATTGAAATCAAAATAAACTTGTTAAACAAAAATATGGAAGAGAGTTTTACCTTCAGCGAAATGCTTAGAGAATCAAGGTTTCTTATCATCTAAGCTCGCCATTCTTTCTCTTCCCTACACACAAACCAAAAACAAGAGATATATCCTTCCTATGTTATGTGTGAAAATTCAAATAGAATAGAGTTTCAAACCTTAAGAAAAATTGCTTACCTTTCCTTTCTGTAAAAATCATTGGCCTAGGAAGCTCCTCATTAAATACTGACGGCAAGTATAGATGGAGCCTTAAACCTTACTGCATAGAAACTGAAATAGCTAATACTATGCAAAGGATGAAAATCAACCGAAACTGGATGATAAAAATACTTATAGCACAACGTAGTTGTTCGTTAACTAAGCTATTCTCTTGAAGTCATGCTTGGAGGAAAGTTAAAAGCAAACAAAGCACAACAGTGCAACAAAGAAATCTAGGACTAAACCATCGAGAAACTATCACAGGGAAACAAAGAAAAAAAAATCCATGACCGATTAACTACATTGAACCCGACAAAAAAACCCTAAAACTTCTTTAAATGTTGTGGATTGCACGGAGTATTGATGTAAGGCCAGGATCTACCTTCCCTTTAATGAAAATCATTTAAATCCTTCCTTCAACTTAAAATTTCCCTGGCTGTGTTGTCAAATCGCACACCATGGCTTAGGACAACATTAAAAACTTCATTTAAATCCCATCTTAACTCGTTAGATGTCATCCATCCTCATTCTCATCTTTAAAGAACCCTTAGGCGCATATCAAACCTTGGCATTGTATTGTAACATAGGTTATTCCTTGTGACTCTTGTGACTCCCTTAGGTCACATAACATACTTTAGCCTAGGGTGTTTTATCATAATACTTTAGCCTAAGGTGTTACATCATAATACTTTATCCTAGGGCGTTGCAGCATAATACTTTAGGATAGGGTGTTGCAACATAGTACCATAGAATAAGTTGTTTCATCATAGTACTTTAACATAGGGTGTTGCAGCATAGTACTTTAGCATAGGGTGTTGCAGCATAGTACTTTAGCATAAGGTTTTACAGCATAGTACTTTGGCATAGGGTGTTGTAGCATAGTATTGAGCATAAGGTGTTGCAGCATAGTACTTAGGCGTAGGACTTTAGTCCAAGACTTGGGACTTAATCCTAGTTAAGTAAAAATAAATACATTGTAACATTAACATATCACCTTGTTATAAAGCGATGATTTTGGTAGTGTCATAGTTGGAGTTAATGTCACATTGACGACAAGTCATGTCTTCATACAAACAATAAATTGAATTAGAATTTTTCATGCATAAAGATAGATTTGAACTTATGACTATGAAAATACTTTACAATATTAAATAAAAATAATTTTTATGGTGTAATTTTTTGGTTCGTGACAGAATGGTATCGGAGCACAATTACAACACTTGGCATGAAAAATACCAACACTCAAACTGATATAAACCAGAAAATTAATTATATTGTTATGGTTTGATTCTTTTTGCAAACAGGAAGAGAAGAATAATCTTTATTTTGTAGGAATCATGACGGAGTGGAAATGTCTGCTAAAAGAGAATCACATCCTAAAGAACCAGAAAACATGGAACAAGGTAATATTAGAGATGGTGAAATTTGTGTAAATCTGAACACAAGTAGGAATGATAACCCATATGAACCCTTACAAATAGTAAAATATTTAAAATCAAAATTGAAACGTGTTAAGAAAGATAATAAATGCATATTAAAAGCACAGGAAGAACTAAATAATGTTCTCTTAACTAAGATACATAATAATGAATAAGAAAATAATAAAGGACCTGAACTAAACATGGAAAAAACTTCACCTTATAAACATAAGGCATGAAAATTCAATTTTTTTAATCATGAGACTGAATCTTCAAGCGAAGAATCAACTAAACATAGTAAGGAAAAATACAAATATTCTAGACAAAGTAGTAATAGTAATCAACAGGAAAAGAAATATAAACCATATGAAGAGATTATCGGTAAATTTTAAAAAATCAAACCTCCTATTTTTAATGGAGAAATCGAAAAAGGAGAAGAAGCATAATCTTGGATATCTGGGATGAAAAAGCACTTCCAGATTTATAATTATTCTGATGAACTAAAAGAAAAAATGGTAATTTATAATTTGACAAGAAAAGGTTATATATGGTCGCAAGACATCAAAAAGGTGAAAAGCATTAAAGAACGTTATGTAACTTGGAAAACTTTTAAGAAATATTATAAAATAAAACATGTATCAGAATAGTATTATGAGGAAAAAGACAAAGAATTCTATGAATTAAGATTATCTGCAATGACAATGAGGAACTTTGCAACAAATTTTTAAGTTTATTACGTTATGTACCCTACATTATTGATTAAAAAAAATCAGCATTCCCTTAGTTGTTTATCTCTTATATTTGAAGAGATAATCAAATATCATAATAAGAAAACTATGGAAGAGGCCTTGAGAAAACAAAATTTATGTTATGACCAAAATAAAAATAAATGAGAGAACATACCTAACTTGAAAAATAAAAGACGTGAAAAATTTGAACCAAAAAAGAAAGGTACTAAGTTTTATAAGAATTCTGGAAATAATCACCAAGTTTATTAAGGGAATAATTTAAAAAAATTATAAATAGCAGAATCCTACAGCAATAAAAGAAAGGGAATTACCGGCCACTACTATAAATAAAAACACTGCACAAAGGGAACCATTAAAATGCTTGGAATGTGGTGAACCAAATTATTTTAAAGATTGTCCTTTAAGAAGGAAAGGTCTTAATAATGTGCATACAATTCAAGAAGCTACTACGGTGAGAGATATAGCAAGGATCATACCTCGAATCAGTACATCACTAGAGAACAAACAAGCATATCATCAAACATCTATGGTCGAAATCGAAGGTATGCTAAAAGATAAATCAATTTCTATATTGATTGATCCAAGTGCAGGTTTAAGTTATATATCACCAAGAATTGTAGAGCTATATAGATTGTATCAAGATAAATTTGAAAGTCTGGGTTAGTTCAACTTGCTATAGGAACAAAGAGAAAAGTGTCTACGCTCGTGAAAAAATCTGATTTGGTTATGAATGGTTTTAAACACATGTCAATTTAAATATTATACCTCTAGGATATTATGACTTACTGATAAGAATGGATTGGTTAGAGGAACATAGAGTTATTTTAAACTGTTATGATAAATCATTCTCATGTTTAGATGATAAAGGTAATACTATTGTAGTAAAAGGGATTCCGAGGAAAGTCACCATAAGAGAAATTTCAGCCTTACAAATGAAAATGTTTGTTCATAAAGGTTGCAAAGTTTTTGTGGTTTACATAATGGATGTTAAAGAAAAAAAATCAAATTAATGTAGAAGACATACCAATTCTAAAAGAATTTAAAGATATATTTCCGAAAGAGATTATGGGATTACCTCCAGAAAGAGATATAGATTTTACAATTGATTTGGTACCAGGGGAAATACCAGAATCAAAGGATCGCTATCGTATGAAATTATTAGAACTTACTAAGTTAAAATTTCACAAATACAAGAATTAATCAATAAAAGATACATTCGACCCATTGTTTCCCCTTGGGGAGCACTGGTATTGTTTGTAAAGAAAAATGATAGTACTTTACGGTTATGTATAGATTATAAAAAATTAAACAAAATGACAATTAAAAATCGATATCCTCTACTCCATATTGACGATCTATGTAATATCCTGAATTTTGGACCTAACACTTATAGGCATGTGCCTATTGATTATGATGATTATCTTGATGTTTTATTTTATATTGGGTCAAAGACCCCACTGCATATGAACATGATGATTTGTTTTATATATTGGGCATAAGCCAATTATTGATGATATATGTATATGCTTGTTTTTGTTGGGTGTGGGCCCTGAAGCACATGATTGACAAGATGTTTTTTGTTTAGCAAGGAGCTTTGGAACACTTGAGTGATTGATGAATTGTGTTTAGCGAGAAGCTCTGGATCACATGAGTACTTACCTTTGTGTTGAGTGAGAAGATCTGGAATGCATGAAAAGATAATTGGATGTGTTGGGCATAATTGGATGTGTTGGCTTAGTTGGCCCTTAATGTGAATGTTGGGTTGATTATGTGCAGTCTGTGAAATCAAACTGTTAGCTAGATTGGATTTAGTAGCCTGATAAACCTAGAAGTGTCTTGGCTTGCTTGCCTTCTTCCTGTTAAACCCAATTGTGTATTGGATTGGATGGACAGTATGAGAAACCCAACTGTAGGTTGGGCGCTTAACTATGTTTGATGTGTTCTTGCTATGTGTGAGCCTACGTTCCCTAGTTCCTTGTGGAATTCATGCCCAACTCGGGGGTGGAAGTTGTGTTTAGATATTAATGAAAAAAACTGGACTATGGTTGGGTGGAATGTTATAATGACATAACTAGTTGCGGTATGACTTCATCTTCAAGACAAGTAATCTCTGGCATTCTTAGTTATGCAATGTATTTGCTTATGAATGAATTGAATATGATGAATTCTTGCTAATTATTTCAGTAGATTTTATTGTTGTTAAATGTTCCTGCATTTGCATCTGTATATGCCTTGTATGTTTCAATGCATTCTGCTTATGATCATGGAGGTTAGAATCCTGGTTACAGAGTTATAAGGCAGCTGGCTTAAGCATATCTGCACCCTGGAATCCAGGTGCGGAAGGCGGAAGAGACAATTTGAAACAAAGAAGAATGTTGGGTTTTCACACCTCGAAATCCTCCTACGGAAGGTGAAAGTCAGAAGCAAAAAAAGAGTCGAAAACTCTAAGGAAAAAGTGTGTTTTCTACACCTCGGAATTCTCCTGTGGAAGGAGGAAGGCGGAAAATGGGAAAAAGGTTAAGGAAAATTTTTTTATTTATTTATTTTCAAGGTC
Source organism: Pseudotsuga menziesii (assembly GCA_001517045.1). Classification (NCBI taxonomy): domain Eukaryota; kingdom Viridiplantae; phylum Streptophyta; class Pinopsida; order Pinales; family Pinaceae; genus Pseudotsuga; species Pseudotsuga menziesii. The sequence goes on along the minus strand of LPNX010592710.1, from coordinate 48,287 downwards.
CACAACGGAAGGAGGAAAGGTGAAATTTGGAAGGAGGAAATTCAAAAGACAAGTGATCATTTCATGGCTTTTCAAATTTTTGAGTTCTGCAGCGGAAGGCGGAAAGGAGGAAGTTGGAAGGCAGAAAGTGGATGAGTCAAGGTATCTATTTGTTGAGTTTTTGATTCACGAGTTCCACAGTGGAAGGAGGAAGGGAGAAAGGTAGAAGAAAGAAAGTGGTTAAAATGATTCCATCGAATGATTGAGTTCATGATTCCCAATTTCCATAATGGAAGGTGAAAGGGAGAAAGGAAAAAAGTGTACAATCTAACTCCGCTGCACATTATGTTTCTGGTTCTCGAATTTTGCAGCGAATGGAAAGGACAGTGAGTTCGAGCAAAGTGCGGAAAGGATAGTTTCAGTGTAGAAAAGGATTTTCTAGTGATAGAGTAGATCTATCAAGGGAAAAATGACTATTACAGTGATGTTTATGCTTAAGCTGTTGATGTATTTGTAACTTCGGAATGTATTCATCCGTATTTCTTATGTATTGTACCCCGATGTTTATTCCAGGAAGTGTCTGTAATGTATTTGAGTCATGTCATGCCCCGATGTTCCTATCAGGAGATTCAATAATGTAAACAAGTCATGTCAAGTCATTGTGGGTAACCATCCTATTGATCAAGGTTTAAAGTCTCCGCAGTTGTAGGGCCCTAGGGTTATTAGACTCTCCTAGAGAATTTGACCCTAGTGAATTATTGTCAAGTCAGGAATTAGTATAAATAGAGAGTGAGTCTCTCTATTTATCACACATTCAATCACACTCATTTATAGCACATAACTGAGAGAGAATAAGTTTTTGGGACAAGAGAGAGAGATACTACTACTGTCGGGATATCATCTTACTATTTTTGGGGTTTTGCTTTTGGTGCTGATTCTATCTCTGAGGAAGTTGCAGGGTTTTCTCCTTTATGGTTTCCCTGAGGAAAACATTGTGTTCATTGTCTATTATGTTTGATTGTTGTGCTTGTTATTCTCTTAGCTAAAGATCCTAATATAATGCTAGCTTAAATGATAAAAATCTAACATGGTATTAGAGCTAACCTGAGAAGAAGACACTGTGCAGCTGCAGAAACTAGGGATTCCTATTTTTTTGATCTCTCCCCACATATTTTCAGAAAAATAAGGTTGGAATAACTCTCCTCTCCAGGGCACATCTTTCCGTCGAAGTAGAATCTGATTCTAAGCATCTTCAGTTTTTGACCCGACACTACTGCCGAAAATTAGGGCTTTCCATAGAAGTGGAATTTTTTAGTGAGCCCATGCTTGGATCGATCACCTCCTCAAAATCAAAGTTTATAAATAAAGAGTAAATTTTTTGGTTGGACAGAACTCTAGGAAATTCAAACCCTAATCTTCTCCTAAACCAGCTCTACAGAAATTTAGCTCCAGATCCAGTTTCGACATAGTAACTTGTTAAGATCTAAATATTTTGTATTTCCATTTGATCTTCTCAATTAAGATGTCTCATCATACCAATCTTGATGAAAATCTTGAGGGAGATAATAACTTCCGAGCCTGGAAGTATAGGATCTCCATGGTCCTGGAAGAAAATGAGTTGGACTCCTACATCAATGAGGAGGTTCCAGTTCCATAGGGTGATGAGGCTAAGGCATTACACAAAAAGAAGTTGGTCATGGCTAAGAGGATTATTATTGATTCAATAAATGATCACCTCATACTATAGGTTTCCTCCCTAAAGACACCTAAAGCTATGTTTGATGCCCTGACCAAACTTTTTGAAGGAAACAACATAAATCGGAAGATGACTTTGAGGAACCAGTTGAAGAATGTGAAGATCCAGAATGCAGAGACCATATAGTGATACTTCACAAGGGTCTCCCATATCAAAGAACAACTTGAAGCAGTGGAGGAAGAAGTGGAGAATGCAGAGATTGGAATGACCACCTTGAATGGTCTCCCTAGATCATGGGGCTCCTTTATTCAAGGGATCTTTGCCAGAAAGAAGATAGTCAAGTTCAACAGACTATGGGAAGAAAGCTCTCAAGAAGAAGCTTGGATAGCAGATCAAGAAGAAAAGATGGGAAGTGAAGATCAAGCTCTCACAGTACACTCCAAGAAAATAAGTTCTCATCACCCCAAAGGTAAGCACTTCCATAAAAGTAACACTAGAAAATATTTGTCTAGAATCAGATGTTATACATGTGATGAGAAAGGACACTATGCTAGAGAATGTCCTAGAAACAAAAATGTCTCTCACAAGAAGAAGGGAAACAAGAGAAGACATCATGCTCATGCTATAGAGGATGGTGAACCTTCCACAAAGAGAATCAAACAAGCAAGTGATGATTCTTCAAGTGATGAAGAATATGTCTTGATTTCCGCTCTCATGGGAAACATTACACATGGAAGCAGTGATTGGCTTATAGACAGTAGGGCTTACAAACATATGACAGGATTCAAAGAGTCCTTTGTGAAACTATCACAACATGAATCACCCCACAAGGTGAAACTTGGAGATGACTACCAGTATCCAATAAAAGGTAGTGAGGAATCCTCCTATAATCTAGACTCTGGAAAGTCTATGACGATGAAGTATGTATTGTCTGTACTAGCACTAAAGAAGAACCTCCTCTCCATATCTACATTAGATGTAAAAGGTACAAGGGTTGGATTTGTAGATGACCAAGTTCTCATGTGGCCAAAGGGAAAGACTATTGATGATGCAGTAGTGATTGGGGAATAAGAAGGAGGTCTATACAAATTGAAGGGCCATCCAGAACAAGCCTTGGTCAATGAAACAGTAGAGCCAAATGAAATTTGGCATAGAAGGATTGAACATGTACATTACAGAGCACTACCACTTGCAAGCAAAGCTGTTGAAGGTCTTCCAGAAATCTAGGTAAAACATGATGGAGTCTGCAAAGGATGTGTGAAAAGAAGACATTTCCAAGTAGCGAGAGCAAGGAAAAAGGAATCTTGGAAATCATTCACTCCGATGTATGCGGTCCAATGTCATCAAGTTCATTAAGCGGGTATGTATAATATGTTTCTTTTATTGATGATTTTTCTAGGAAGACATGGATATACTTCTTGGAGAACAAAGAAGAAGTATTCAGCAAGTTCAAGGAATTCAAAGCCTTGAACGAGAACCATATAGAAAAGAAGATCAAAACATTTCGATCAGATAATGGCGGATAATTCACATCAAATGAATTCAAAGCATTATGCAAAGATTCAGGGATTAAGAGGGAGTTAAATACTCCATATAATCCACAACAAAATGGGGTTGCAGAAAGGAAGAATAAAATGATCATGGAAGCTGCAAGGGCCATGCTTCATGATCAATATCTTCCCATGCATCTATGGGCAGAAGCCACCAGAACAACACTGTATGTATAGAACTGTACTCCACACAGAGTACTCGAGAACAAGACACCTAAAGAATTCTTTTCCGGAAAGAAACCAAAAGTCAGCCATCTTAGAATATTTGACTGTCCATTATACATACAGATTCTGAAAGAAAAGAGGACAAAGTTAGATCCTTCAAGAAACAAGGGTATATTTGTGATACTATGAAAGCTCAAAGGCTTATAGAATATACTTCCCAGGATTCAAGAATATTGACATCAGTAGGGACGTAACATTTGATGAAGACTCATCTTACAACAAATCCAAAAAGGGACCTACTGAAGAACCTGAAGAAACATAAGCACCCAGAATTCATGACACAACCATGAACAAAGAAATTCAAGAAGAAGATAGAGAATTAGAAGAACCTCAAGAACATGTAGATCCACCTCAGGAGAAGAATCCTCACAAGGGGAAACCTACTTGGGTATGAGAAGCTATCCAAGGTGTAGAAAGATATGGGGCTCTAGAAGAAAATCATAGAGAAAGAAAAAGAACCAGGTCCTGCTCCGGTTATGTAAGCTTATTATGTGAATTCATCGATAAAGAACCTTCCAACTATGAAGAAGCGGCAGAAAGGAAAGAATGAAAGGATGCTATGATCGATTAGTATCAATCGATCATGAAGAATGATGTCTGGGATATTGTCCCAAGACCAGAAGGGAAGTCTGTTGTAACTTCCGAATGGATCTACAAGATCAAGCATGCTCCAGATGGTAGCATAGAAAAATATAAAGCAAGATTTGTGGCTTGTGACTTCTCCCAAAAAGAAGGAATAGATTATGAGGAAACTTTTGCACCTGTAGCCAGATACACTTCCATCAGATCAGTACTTACTCTAGCTGCAGTGATGAAATGGAAGATACACTAGATGGATGTCAAGACTAGTTTCTTGAATGGTGTAGTGGAAGAGGAAGTGTATGTGGAGAATCCACTCAGTTTTGAGACACATGACAGGGAGACTCATGTGTCTAAATTGAAGAAAGCCCTATACAGTTTGAAACAAGCACCTAGGACATGGTACGATAGAATTGATAGCTTTCTATCCAGTTTGGGATTTACCAAAAGTAAAGCAGATTCCAACCTTTACCACAAGGTTGAAGATGGTAACCCAGTGATACTCCTACCGTATGTAGATGATCTATTTGTGACAGGTATGGATGGGTTGATTTTTGATACGAAGATGAAGCTTGCTTCCTATTTCAAAATGAAGGAATTAGGTATAATGTACTATTTTCTAGGCATGGAGGTGTGGAAGAATGCAGATGGAATTTACCTGGGACAAGGGAAGTATACAGTAGAGATCCTGAATAGGTTCGGGACGATGGACTGCAAGGCCATGACCACACCTATGGCATGGAACCTGAAGCTATTGAGCAATGCTTCATCATAATCGGTTGATGCTACGATGTATCGTCAGATGATTAGTTCCTTGATGTGCCTGAAAAATACGAGACCGGATATTTGCTTTGCTGTGAACACCTTGAGCCAGTTCATGACAGATTCGAGACATGTTCACTTGATTGCTACAAAGCATATTCGGAGGTACCTGAGGGGTACAGTTGATTATGGGCTCAAGTATGAGGTGAATCAGAAGATTAACCTGGAGGGTTATGTTGATTCATATTGGGAAGGAAATGCCATCGATAGGAAGAGCACTTTAGGGTGCTGATTCAGTATGGGATCAGGTGTGATCTCTTAGTTTAGCAAGAAACAATCTTGCGTGGAACTAAGTACAGCTAAAGCAGAGTATGTCGCAGCTTTTTCAGCTAGTTGTGAGGCAGTATGGTTGAGGAAGCTACTGTCTGATTTATTTGATCTCCAGTTGGATGCTACTTGTATATATTGCGACAACCAGAGTTGTGTGAAGTTGTCGGAGAACCCGGTGTTCCATGACAAGTCGAAGCATATCGAGATCAAGTATCACTATAGTACGGATATGGTGTAGAGAGGAGCAATGAAGCTCTAGTATATTGCGATGGAAAAACAGATAACTAATGTGTTGACTAAGCCATTGGCTAGAGTGAAGTTTGAATAATTCATGGAGAATCTTGGTGTTCTCCAAATCAAGGTTCCCTCTAAGGGGAAGTGATGAGTCCATGAGCCATTCTGACATGGTGAGAGGATTAGTTCCTTCCATGGTCAGATGTAAGGTCTGAGCCATTCTGTCATGGTGAGAGGATTGGGTCCTTCCATGTCAGATATGAGTTCTTATCCATTCTGATGTGACTGTAGGATTGGTTCCTACATGATCAGATATAAGCGTTGAATGCCATTCTATGAATGGAGGCACCTGGTCAGCTACCAGGAATACTTATCCTAGAGCTGAGGGCCATTTTGATATGACTGTGGGATGTGTTCTCACATGATTAGATATAAGTGCAAGGCCATTTTGATGTGATTGCGGGATGTGTTCCCACATTATCAGATATAAGTGTTGAAGGCCATTCTCTGGGAGAATGGAGGCACCTGGTCAATTACTAGGAATCCTCAGCCTAGGGCTGAGAGCCATTCTGATGTGACTGTGGGATTGGTTCCCACATGATCATATGTGAGTGTTGTTCCTTTCCACATATGGTAGTAGGTGTGTCCTACCATGCTGGTGGATGTGAGTGTTGTGCCTTTCCACATATGGTAGTAGGTGTGTCCTACCGTGCTGGTGGATGTGAGTGATGTGCCTTTCCACAGATGATAGTAGGTATGTACTATCATGCTGGTGGATGTGAGTGTTGTGCCTTTTCACAGATGGTAGTAGGTGTGTCCTACCATGTTGGTGATTGTAAGTGTTGTGCCTTTCCACAGATGGTACTAGGTGTGTCCTACCATGTTGGTGGATGTGAGTGTTAAGCCTTTCCACAGATGATAGTAGGTGTGTCCTACCATGCTAGTGGTTGTGAGTGCTATGCCTTTTCACAGATGATAGAAGGTGTTTCTTGTCATGCTAGTGAATGTAAGTGCTAGGCCTTTCTGACATGGTTCTTGGATGTGTTCCTCCCATTGTCATATGTGAGTGTTGGGCGTGCCTTTCTGACATGGTGTTGGATGTGTTCCTCTCATGGTCAGATGTAAGTGTTGGGTGGGCCATTCTGACTTAGTGTCAGATATAAGCACTCAAGAAGACCTACATGGAGGCTAGGCCTACAACCATCATGAAAAAGGGCTGGCTCTGTAGAAATTCCTGTGACGATAAGAATCAAGAGATAGCACCCGTGATGATGACCCAGTGATGATCCAGATCGAGTGATGATCCAGATCCAATGATGATGATCCAACAATGATGATCCAGATCGAGTGATGATCCAGATCGAGTGATGATGTCCAGATCCGGTGATGATCCAGATCCAGTGATGATGATCCAAATCGAGTGATGATCAATATCCAGTGATGATGATCCAGATCTAGTGATGATCCAGATCCAGATGAAGATGACGAGAACTCGATGACGATCCAGTTGATACAGAGAAGAAGACCAGTGTTGACAAATTGTGTCGAGATAATACCTTCCTAGTTAAGAGGGAGTGTTGATGCATTTGTAACTTTGGAATGTATTCATCCATATATCTTATGTATTGTACCCCTGATGTTTATTCCGGGAAGTGTCTGTAATGTATTTTAGTCATGTCATGCCCCGAAGTTTCTATCAGGAGATTCAATAATGTAAACAAGTCATGTCAAGTCATTGTGGGTAACCCTCCTATTGATCAAGGGTTAAAGTCCCCGCAGTTGTGGGGCCCTAGGGTTATTAGACTCTCCTAGATAAGTTTACCCTTGTGAATTATTGTCAAGTCAGGAATTAGTATAAATAGAGAGTGAGCCTCTCTATTTATCACACATTTAGTCACACTCAGTTGTAGCGCATAACTAAGAGAGAAGAAGTTACTGGGACAAGAGAGAGAGAGACTACTGCTGTCGAGAGATCATCTTACTATTTTTGGGGTTTTTCTTTTAGTGTTGATTCTATCTCTGAGGAAGTTTCAGGATTCTCTCCTTTATGGTTTCCCCAAGGAAAAACATTGTGTTCATTGTCTCTTATGTTTGATTGTTGTGCTTGTTATTCTCTCAGTTAAAGATCCTAATATAATGCTAGACTAAATGATAAAAATATAACACAAGCATGAATGTTAAAGGATGTATATGACCCATGACTGTGTTAAAGAGAAATAAATAATAAGTTTTAAATTATTATGCATATTAGTGAGGTGTATGGGCACCAGGTTTATGGACATCGTGGTATATAAGAGTAGAGGGTACTCAACATTTTGGTATCATAATGCTGTTGTAGTCATGTTCCTCCCAAGTATAAGTCGTAGTAGAGGGGAGGGGACGTGACATTGTGGTATCAGAGCAGGAATAGCACTACAACAAAGCCCTATGATTAGCGTCTCTTAGAGCTTCCTTTTTAGCGTCCACTATCACTTTTAATGTATTTTTCATCATTTTTTGGACAAAGTGGATGCTTTTCCACGGGATGGTGCTTTTACTGGAGCTATTTTGGACTCTAATTAGAATCCCAATTAGTGTCCCAATCAGCATCCCAATTAGTGTCCCAATTAGTGTCCCTTTTTAAAAGTTGGCACTATTTTGGACGCTAATTAGCATCCCAATTAGATTCCCAGTTAGCATCCCCATTAGAATCCCAATTAGCGTTTCAATTAGCATCCTAATTAGCATCCCAATTAACATCCATTTTTAAAAGTTGGTGCTATTTTGGATGCTAATTAGAATCTCATTTAACTTCCTAATTAGCGTCCCATTTAGCATCCCAATTAGAATCCCAATTAGCATCCCAATTAGCATCCCTTTTTAAAAGTTGGTGTTATTTTGGATGATAATTAACATCCAAATTAACGTCCCAATTAGCATCACAATTATCATCCAATTAGCATCCCAATGAATGTCCCCATTATCATCCACAAAAGCATCCCATATAATGCCAAGAATAGCCTCCAAAAAAACGTCCTAAATAGCATAACACCATATATTGATCATGGGTTAGCAACAAGAATTGCACCATGAATTTCAGCAAGAAAAACACTCAACATAGCACTAAGTATAGAGCCAGGAATCATGCCTTAGAAAAAATAAAACATAGCGCTAGGTATAGATCCAGTTATAGCGCCTAGAATAAGCTAGAAATTTCAAAAGGAATCATGCTAGGAATTGCACTAGGTTTAGAGCTAGGAATTGTGTTTGAAAAATGTCCATCATAACATCAGATATATCAATGTCAATGGAAATGATCATGATTCATGAAATAGTACTTTTGGATCTTGATTGATCTTAATGAGGGTTAAATTACCTTAATGTCACATAAATTGCTCTAATGGAACATGAGTGTCCCCAACAACATTTGATAGAGCCTAATGGCATATGATTGGCCCTAACAACATGATGATGACACATTAAGATAATTATGATGGAGTGTATGGATATGATTTGATAAGTATAATACTATATCATCCATTCTTATTAGGTAGTATTCTCCTTGCTCATTATTATCGCAATTATATTGATGATGACTACGATGATGACAATGATGTTGATTTATTGTATGATGATGATGACGATGTCGATGTGGATTTCAACGATGATTATGCATGTGGTAGAACTTTTGGATCCTAATTGTTCTAATGGAACCTAAATGTCTGTAACGACATTTAAATGACCCTATTATCATCGAAATGACTGTAACGACATATAAATGACCTTAACAATTACAATCACAATGGAGATGAGTGATTAAGAACACTAATGGAATATGAGTGACCATAATGACAACGATGATGATGATTTTGTTGATGATGTACTCAATGATGATGATAATGAGGATGATGATCAAGATAATGTTCATGTACCATATGGCAATGATGATGATGACAACATTGATGTCCATGATGATGATGAATGTCATAATACTTCTGGATACTGACTGATCCTAATGGCACTTAAATGTTCATAATGACAAATGAGAGACATATTAATATCACCTAAATGGATCTAATGACATTTAGTTGTCGTTGGCGACATTTTAGTGACCTTAATGTAATTTGAGTGATTGTAACAACATGACATGGATCCAAATGGTGAAGAATGATGATGAACCATAGTGGCATATGAGTGACCCTAACAATGATGATGACAATGATGTGGTTGATGATGTACTTGTTGATGAGGACGATGATGACCGTGATCTTTTTGATGATGTACTTATTGATGTTGATGTTGATGTTGATGATGATGACGATGTCAACGATGATGATGATGCAATGTATGATGTACTTGATGTTGACATTCACTTGTCCTTGAAAACATTTGAGTGACCTTAATGGAATTTGAGTAACCTTAATGGCACTTGTACTCAACAACATTTCAATGATAAGTTGCATGTGGTAAATTTATTGCAAAATATTAGCTACTACATATAGATAACATATTAATTGGAAAACTGTTATTGATAAACTAAGTTGTCTGCCTTGTCAACATTGTTCATTGGTGCAAGATGGAACATTAATATAGTAAAGTTCATAGAATTATTCAATAATTTGCATAATATTAACTAAAGTATCATTGAAATTTCATTATTCAATGCATAATAAAAAAGGGGAACACATGTGGTTAAAATAAATCGAAACAAAAATAAAATTTGCTAAGCCCATGATAAAATGACTATTTTGAACAGTGATTCCATGTCCATTTAAGTATAGAGTCATTAAGAAGCAACCTTTTGAAAAATTCGAAATCAAGAAACTAATTCAAAATTACTAAAGCCATGTGATAAAAAAAATAATTTCAAAAATTTGGACATGAGATCATAATTATTCAAGTAATATGGATTAGAGATCCTGTAAAATAAGAAGTCCCCATCTACATTATTATCAACATATATGTCATCCAATGCTTCCTTATCAATGTTGATATGTTGATTGTGCCTAATGACATGATGATGATGATAATGCATATCGACGATGATAAATATGGCAATGATGATTTACACAATATCTAATAGGATGTTGTTGACAATGATGATGCCAATGTCAATAATGATGATGCATGTGAGTATAACACTATTTTATATTGATTGATCCTAATGAAAACATAATTCACCCTAATGGCATCGAATTGACCATAATAGCGCTTATATGACCCTAGTGGTATATGATTATCCCTAACAACATTTTAGTGACTCTAATCGAACTTCATTAGGATGATCATGTTGATGATGGATGACGGCAAGGATATTGATGATGATGATTAAGATGATAAAAATGAGGTTGAGATGAATGACTATGATTATGATGATATATGACGATGTCAATGGTGATGATGACGGCGTTGATGTACTCATGTATGTTGCTAATGATCATGGTTATGATGGCAATGATATCAATGCCAATGATCATGATTCATGTGATAGTACTTCTGGATCTTGATTTATCGTAGTAGCACCTAAATGACCATAATCATGGAAATTTGGGTCTTGATTTATCCTAATGAGGGGTAAATTAACTTAATTTCGCCTAAATTGCTCTAATGGAATTTGAGTGTCCCAAACAACATTGATAGACCCTAATGGAATTTGATTGACCCTAACAACATGACGATGATGAATTGCGATGGTTATGATGATGATGATGATGATGATGTACTTGATGACGTTGATGATGACTACGATGACAACAATGTTGTTTTATTATATGGTTACGATGATAATGTCGATGTTAGCGATGATGATGCATGTGGTAGCACTTCTTGATCCTAATTGATCCCAATTGATCCTAAAGGAACCTAAATGTTTGTAACAACATATAAATGACCCTATTATCATTGAAATCACTGTAGTGACATCTAAATGAACCTAACAATTACATGACATGAATCCTAATGGCGATGAGTGATTATGAACACTAATGGCATATGAATGACTATAATGATAATGATGATGATGATTTTGTTGATGATGTACTTGATGATGAAAATGATGATGATGATTTTGTTGATGATGTACTTGATGATGAAAATGAGGATGATGATTAAGATGATGTTGATGTACCATATGACATTGATGATGATGGTGATGATGACAACGTTGACGTCTGCAATGATGATGCATGTGATAATGCTTCTAGATACTAATTGATCCTAATGGAACTTAAATGTCTGTAATGACATATGAGCAACACATTAATATCACCTAAATGACTAATGAAATTTAGTTGTCGTCGACAACATTTGAGTTTCCTTAATGGAATTTGAGTGACTATAACAACATGATGTGGATCCAAATGGTGATGATTGATGATGGACCATAATGGAATATGAGTGACCCTATCAACGATGATGACAATAATGGCATCGATCATGTACTTGTTGATGAGGATGATGATCACCATGATTTTGTTGATGATGTATTTATTGATGTTGATGTTGATGATGATGACAATGAAAACTATGATGCAAGGTATGATGTACTTACCAATGGAATTCACTTTTCCTCAACAACATTTGAATGACTTAATGGCATTAAGAAAAAGCAGTGTCAATGATTTGCAATATATGGTAAAAATAAGTTTTGTTTTGTTGGTTAATATTCTAAATTGAAATCCTTGTTTAGACTTCCATTACACATAGACATAGTTTTTATTCTATTTGGGTTCAATATATGTAACATATTCAAGATTTGTCTCATTACTATATTGATTGATTTAAAATTTAAAAAAACCTAATATATATTTATTTAAATTTTGTTTTTTATTAAATATAAATAAACAAATAAAGAAACCAATATATATTATCATTACACAAATTTATAAAATCTTATCAAGTTACTTTTCATAAACAAAGATAAATAAAACAAGAAGAGTTTCTAAGGCAACAAGTCCCTGCCGAGCAACTTTGCAAATAAAGATATGATAAGATTTGGCTTATTAAAAAAGTACTGAAAAGAAATGAAGGGAAAGACCTTTAGATGATTACTAGAAAAGAGGTACAATAATCTTACGAATAAAGAGGCCATTAAGGAGATACAGTACTATTGGGTAAATAGGTACAGTAACCCCTCTATTAATTAAGGAGTTCCGGAGCCAAACCCCACTAATAAGGTAAAGTAACCACCTATAAAGATACTTAGTGAAGCTTAGCTGAGATAGAAGTAACCTAAAATAGGTATTGGTACGCTAGCTGAGAAAGAGGCCTTTTTTTCTTCTTAACATCAACCTAACCAACCCAATAAGGAGTAAACCTTTTCAAAATGCATAGTAACTGATGGAAAAGAGGTGTGCGCTGACCTAGCTTAAAAAGGGCGGAACAAAGTGTGGGGCTACTCGACTAAAAGGAGAGGGATAATCACACAAGTAAAATCCATGGTATCCATGAGACGACAGAGGACAAGGTGACCACCACTAAAATATCATGAGCGGGGTAGCGGAATGATTCCACTACGATGGTTACCTTAGACACAAATTCTATTACCATTCATAACCCACGTACCCTAAGCATAAAGAACAAACGATTGAGTAATATAAGATAGTATAGTGATACGACAGCGACCTTGAGCGTAGTCACAGGAAGGGGGGCAACGCATAAGTGAGCCATAGGCATGGTGGAATGAACTGTAAGGGAAATACAACCGCAGCGGTGGGAAATTGAAATCCTGATCCATCAAATGAATTTTATGCAGCTGGCTCTTAAATCGAAGAGTGACTTGATTCTTTAAATTAAGAGTCTGATAACCATCCTGATTTTTATGATAGGAACGCTCCGGCATCAGATGCCTACGCAGCAGGTGAGGTACGCCCCTGAAAAGGAAAAGGCTAAACTCCCGACACACTCTTGAATTCAGGGAATGCAAACTGGTAAGGAAATAGGCCATTCGAGTCCTTTTCTTTCGGTGGAGTAGGTCTCATAAGGATTGAACCACAGAGGCAGGCCTATCGTAAGGCAGGACTATCTAATTAAAATGACTTAGTATGTCGCGTCTTATGTCGTATGTACCGAATTCGTTCAAGAGACCCATCTATTTATTCACCCATACCCGCCGCCATCTATTTATTCATCCATAAGTAGTATAAAGAAGCTAAAAGTAGTATAAGTAAGGGTGTTCTAGAGATGTACTAAGTAGTATAAAGACTAAGTAAGTAGGAGTAATTAGGGTAGTCTAAAAATGCATGAAGTAGGAGTATGAATAATACAAAATAGGTATAACTAAAGAAGAGAAGAAGTGGTTCTTTGAGCTCATAGGAGAAAGGTCTATCTTAGCTACATGCTGCCTGGTCTCATAACCAATCTAATTAGGTAGCTCTTAGCTCTTAGGAAAATGGGAGAATTACTAATGTTATTATTTGTTGAACTTGTCTGGAAGCTCCCTGAGAACTAACTAAATAATAAGTAAGTTAGCTTTTAGTAAGCAGGAGAACTACTAAGCACTACATATAAAAAAAAAACTACATAGGCCAATCATGGGTTGCTGAGATGGTGTTTATGAGGCTTTTCATTGCTATTTTCAAGGAGAAGATATAGGAGTTAGGCTAATCATGAAAGCTTAGGCTCTTAGAAGCTCAATCATGGTGCTTAGGCTCTTAGAAGCTCACTCAGCTTGTCTTAACACATGTGATATTTTATGGTTATCTCTATGCCTTGACCCATTTGATATTATAAGAATAGAATGTGCAATTAGTTATGATTATGAGGTGAGGGCACGCATGCATAATAATACTTAGTATGACTATGAGGTGAGGACGTGCATGCATAATAATCCTTAGTTATGACGATGAGGTGAATATTTAAAGAGAATATGATGTAAATCCATTTAATTTTTATACATATTTTGGTGGCGAGTGTCGAGAAGAATTTTTGTGAGAAACCACAAATGTTTGGAAGGACAAAATGAGGTTACATCATGATCATGCCACCCATAAAATTGAAGACTATCCTTGAGCCAAAAGTTGTTGTTTTTTTTCTTTAATTTTATTAATAATCATTGTGCTTCTTTGGTCCAAATGTTTTTTCTAACTCATTATTTCTCCATATCGTGTGCCTAGTGACTCCTCTCTATATCAATGTTGCATGCCATTATTTGTAGTTGCATAACAATGAGTGTTGTTTATATGGTACTTGTCATGAGTCCATGGTATTCATGCAAGAAATGAAGTCTTGTAGAGGAGGACTCATCAAACCGACCATTTGAATTTCATTTTGACAAATAATGAGTGGAAATTGGAAACTACATTCACATAGGTAGTAGGCACAAATTTTTGGGCTTGTTTCAGGCCTAGTAGTAGACTAGTAGTTGTTTAGCGTTGCTACAACCACAGTTGCTGACACATTGCCCCACCTTAGATTTTAGCCCCAAGTGACTTCAGAGTTAGATTCACATCCCGATGGCCAGTGCCTTGTAGTGGCCATTCACCACACGTAATCTTACATAGCTAAGCATAGAGTGTGTGACGTGAGTGAGTGATTATGATTTATGATATTTCCAATATTTTGAATTACAAGTCAAAATTTATAGCATAGGGATTTCAACATATTGAGAAATTTACATGGATGGGTAATTTCCAATGTTGCTCTTCTTTTGAAATGTTGATATAAATTATGTCCTTCTTAATTGGAAAGGTAAATTCATATTTTCAATTTTTTTTGAAGGACAGTTTTAACTTTACACTTCTAGGAAAGCATACAACCCTTTGGAAGGGTTTTAAATTTAAACCCTCAAGGGAACCATAGGATAAGTGATCCAAAGGATGAGATATATGTTACTTTTTCCATTTCAAATATTCCAAAAGGAGGGAAAATACTGCCAAAGCTAGCACCGTCTTCACATTTGTTGAGACTGGGGAAAAGGTGCATCAACTCATTCTCCAAACTGGGATAGAAGTCCAGAAGTATGAAGTGTGTTGGGACCGAGGAATATAACATACTAGATCTGCAACCTGCACAAGTATATGAAAGGTTTATATTCATGCTCAAATATGCTGAGGTCTGAGATAAGAAGGCAAGGTGCGTCCACTCTAAAACTGGTCTCCATATCTGCTCAATCACAAGCAATGGGGCTATTTCTAGGATTTTTGAGGCAAACAAAGTTTCGGGATATTATTATTTTTTCTGAAATTTTTAATCCAAGCATCATTACATACTTTTGGGCATTTTTTGACCTCCAAATAATAATATCCAGTAGTAAGAAGTTTCACTTTTCAAATATGGGAAGAGTTTTAGGGATTTCAAGCAAGGTCAATCCACATTCCTGTAGTGGTCGTTTCAAGTTCCAAATCTTGGAGATGCCTTGTCCCAAACGCCTTCTCCTAAATCTCAACAAGCAGTAACATGACCATCGTCCATATCTCTGAAAATAAATGCAACATTTTGATTGGATGCATCACAGAATAGGGGGCAGGGTTGTCTATTATGCATAGCCTCTGTAATGGATCAGAGTTGCAATAGTAAGAATATAAAACCAGAGGAATAATATATGGTTAAGGACTAGTTTAATTAAAATATATCAGTGTCTTTATATCCTACAATTGATCCATCATTTGCACCGGCCCCATAATGATTTGGATTGGTCTTGAGTGCAACCTGAATGAATACCAAATTTTTCATTTCATCATCTTATAACCTGTGAGTTGTTTTTCCTAGACCCAATATGTGGAGGATAAACATTGCAGTGGAAGAACCCTTGATTTCTCATGCAAATTGACTGAACAGTTGGGCACGTGATGGAAAACTTGCATTTCATGGCATGATTTTCTTAGAGTTGTGGAGAATGTCGAGTTACTAGGACACCTGGGTGCCTTATTTTTTATCATCATTCAATTTGATGGGATTCCCACGTTTGGGGGTGGTTGGATTATTCATGGAATAGTGGAGGAGTAGGGAGCGCTTAAAGAAAGGGACTCTGCCTGGACCCATTGCAAGGATTTGGGAGTGGAAGGGGAAGGTACAATGCAATTATTGCAACAAATTCATTAGTTGGGGCACAAATTGTCCAAATTAACATATGGATCAAAGACATAGAAAAGATGTAAGAGAATGTCCAAGTGCTCTTGTAAATGAATATAGTTTATATACCATCGAAGCTGCAAAAGAAAAAGAAAAATAAAAGAAGTTAGGGTTTGAAATTAGTGTTGTTTGTGGTTTTTTTTCTTCATCTGTTCCATAACCCTAAAAGTGCAACCACCATTTATGATTCTCTTGGGTTGTAAGCACCTCGCTACTGTCGACACAACAAGATTTTTTTGTCAAGCCCTAAGGGTTATTTAAATTGATCTATTCTCTTATGTGAAAGTTCATGGAGGTCTCAGGATAAAATATCATTGATTCCCTTAGGGTTACTACCCAATATTTCTATTGACGGTTACTACCATCCTCCTTTTAGAAAGCAAAAGAAGAAGAGAAAGATCGATGGGGTGTTGACAAAGTACCAACATCCTCACATAGAATTCTTAATACAAACAAGTGAAGATTGCAATTCTCCAAAAAAGGAAAAAACTTTCTTCTATACTTAAGTCGTTTTGTACCTTAATGTGCTTGTCTTATTTTTTTTTCATTTTGCATTTCATGTCATTTCAAAGATATTTTGTAATTCTCAAAATATATATATATATATATATATATATATATGTTTCATTTCATCTCATTTCAAAGATATTTTGTACATCTCAATATTTTTATAAAAAGAGAAAAAAATGCTAAAGATATTTTATACTTCTCCTTATATAGTTGTAGCTTATTCATAACTTTATAGAGTTGGATATAATTTGTTATTAAATTGAAGGAGTAATAAATGTAGTTAGATAGCTACAATATAAAAACTAATATATGGTATCTTAAAAAGAGTCCTTTAGTTGAGTAATATTAACAATCTATGTTAAGTATTTGTTAGTATAAGCCTTAATATTTTTATAAAGAAAGGAAAAAAAACTCAAATTATTTTATAATTCTCAAACCTTTTTATAAAAAGAAATGCTAAGAGCCTGAACACATTATTGCAATCTTATCTACATCAATTGACAAAAACACATTATCTATTTGTAATGCTTCAATTGAAATTTCCATTTTTGTTGATCTCCAAATTCAAAATGTCCATTTTTCATTTTTTCTTGCCTCTACCCAGAAATTGGACAAATTTCCTGCCTCGATCGAGAAAGCAAATAGTTAAAAATTTTCATTTTTTTACAGCCTCTATCCAGAAAGCGAAAAAAATTTCCTACCTAGATGGAGAAATAAAATAGTCAAAATCCAAAGTAGAAAAATTTATCGCCTCGACTGAGAAAGAAAATTAGAGATCCATTATGAAATTGCATTTCCCACCTCTATCAAGGAAGAAGAGAGTCAAAATCAATGAACAAAAGATCCATTGCAAATGTGTACTTAATGAACCAAATATCCTTTTCATTACCAATCCACACAAGTTAGGGTTTTGATTCGTCGTTTAAAAGGACACATAGGTCAGGGTTTTGATCAGTCATTCAAAAAACCACACAGGTTAGGGTTTTGATCTACCATGTGGTTTCACGACTTGAATTTTTATAGCTATGTATGTCAATTAGATTTGTATGCAAGGTTTGAATTCCTACCACACAAGGATGGTGGTGTGGAATTTTGATCTATTTTTCAATGCCATAATAGGGATGAATGATTTTGACAAATTCAACATTTTGGTTTCATATGTTGTGTGCCAAGAATAACCAATATGTAGTAGGTGAGGTCCTGAGGGTGTCAAAATTGTAAGAAGTAGTGTTCAATTAGGGCCATGCCAGAATCACCAATGCCTCTATCTCCACTGTCTTCTATTACTCCAAGAGAAGCTGCAGCCCCATCGGAGTGATCACCATCACAGGTATTTTCACTTCTGTAAACCTAAAATTTCGCTCTCTAACTGGTTTTTCTGCAAGGAGTTTTCCAAGGTCTTTGACCAAAAAATACTTAGTCAAATTTGTGGTTTGCAAACTTAATTTTCATCTCAGTATTTTGAAATCATATTTCATGTGTTTTATGTTTATGAGAAAAAATTATTTATGGTTTGCAAAATTAAATTTTATCTCAATATTTTGAAATTAGATTTCGTGTGTTTCGTGTTTATGAGAAAAAAATATATTTTACTTGCATGCACATGTGGGTTTGGGAATTAAACTAAATTTCTCAGTGAAACTTGAAAGTGGGTTGGGTTTGAAATTTTCACATAGAAAACCAAGGATCATATATCATTTCATCCATATTTCTGAGCAAGAAAAGGATATCCCCAAGTGAATATTAGAGAACTTGGGTTGCACCATTGTTGATATTGATGGTTGATAAGATGTAAGAAAACATATTACAACATACCACATTATGATGTAGCTACAACTAAGTTATAATGCCAAAGTAGGAGTGCAACAAGTGTGTCTAGTGTTGTAGTGGAACACATGTATAAAATATCAAAGTTGAAAGTTACAAAAGAAGATATTAAGAAATGAGAAGAGATATTTCAAATATTCAACAATCTGGAAAAAAAGAGACAACTTGTTGTTGATGTATATGTAACTTTGGAATGTATTCTTCTATGTATCTTGTGTATTGTAACCCGATGTTTATTCCGGGATGTTTCTATTATGTATTTGATTCATGTGATCATGCCTCGATATTCCGATCAGGAAGATTAATAATGTAAACAAGTCATGTCAAGTCATTAGGTAAGTCCCCACAGTTTCGGGGCACTTGAGTTATTATACACTAATTAAGGTGTAGGCTCAGGTAAGTAATGTTAGGTCGAGCCTACGTGTGAAAGTGCAATTCAAGTGAATAGATGAATATAAATAGAGAGTGAGAGTCTCTCTATTTATCACTTGTAAAATACATCACTTGCTCTCCCAAGTGTGGCGCACTACTGAAGAAGGAAATTTTGGGACTAGACAGAAGACATAAGACTACTGCTGTTTTGGGAGATCTCTTACTGTTTTGGTGCCGATTCTATCTTAGAGGAAGTTGTGGGGTTTTCTCCTTTATGGTTTCCCCAAGGAAAATATCTTTGTGTCTCTTGTCTCTTGTGATGTGCTTATGTTTTATTGCTTTGCTTGTTATTCTCTCAGTGAAAAGATCATAAGATCATAATGCTAGCTTAATGTGATGAAAAACTAACATGGTATCAGAGCTAACCTGAGAAGAAGACATTGTGCAGCTACAGGAACTAGGGATTCCTAGTTTGTGGATCTTCCTCCATATATTTTCAGCAAAATTATGCTAGGAAGACTCTCCATTGAAGGGTGCATCTTTTTGTCGAAGCAAAATTTGATTTCGAGCATTTTCAGTCTTCGATGCGGAAATTAGGGCTTTCTACAGAAGAGGAATTTTTTGAGTGAGACTAGCATAGGGTTATTCTCCTCATCAAAACTAAAGTTTAGAGACCTGGATCAAGAAATTTGGTTGGGTGAAACTCCAGGAAAGTCAAACCCTAGTTTGACCCTGAGCTAGGAGAAACCCTAAATACTAAAAATGCTAAGTTTTGGTACAGTCGCTATATGCTGAGATTTAAGAAGTCTCAGAAGCTGAAAATTATAGGGGCCAAAGATACTAAATCTTGATGAACGCTGTATCCAAAAATCAGCCTCATATTCGCTATCTTCTGGGAGATATGAACTCTCAAAGTTAGGGTTCCAGCCTCTTCCAGAAATCATCCATAAACAGGACACCCGGGGAGAATTGCAATATATTGGGCCAAAGAGGTCCAAATGGAATTTCATAAGATGTTACAGAAAGAGAATAGACTTTAATTTCGGTGGTCCAAAGATCAGACTCAGATGATGAACCAGTGACACGTGGCATTCCGTACAACTTCGTTGTTCTGAACAGTCCTGTAATAGGTCACCTTGGGAAAAGGTTCATAAATCCCAAATGGTAAAACCAATTCTGATGAAACCTATGGTTTTGGATTAGGGACATGCAATTTTACCTTAGTGAAAAATTTCAGACACAGAGGATCAGTAATTTCGGAGATATTACAGAAACAGTAACAGGAATTTCTGGAGAAGAAATCAGAAAATTAGGGCTTCCTGTTTCGGGAGCTTCCCTCCACTGTTTTCAGAAAAGGAGTACATTGGACAGCTCCATTTGAAGAGATATATCTGTTTGTCCAATCAGATCTAAAATATTCCAAGTTTTGAAAATTAGGGTTTCTACGACAAACCCTAGATTAGCGAACTCCGGGACAAGGACGGACACCTCAAATCGGTAAGATCTAATCCTTTGCTATTTCCATTTGAGGTTCTCATTTCAATATGATATATCACATCATCTTGGTGACAAGCTTGCGGAAGTTGACAACTTCCAAGCCTGGAAATATATGATCTCTCTGAAGAAAATGGATTGGACACCTACATGAGTATGGAGGTTCCAGTTTCAGAGGGAGACAAGGTTAGAAGTTTTTCACAAGAAGAACTTAGTCAAGGCCAAAGAAGACATCATGCTCATGCTGCAGAGGATGATGAACCATCCAGAAAGAGATCCAGATATGAAAGTGAATATTCTTCATATGAGGATGAATATGTTCTGATATCAGCTCTCACAGGTAACATTACTCATGGAAGTGATGATTGGCTTATAGACAGTGGAGCTTCCAATGATGGGATTCAAGGAATCCTTTGTAAGACTGTTAGAACATAAATCACCTCACAAGGTGAAACTAGGAGATGACTACCAATATCCAATAAAAGGTAGTGGGGAATCTTCATACAAGCTAGACTCTGGTAAGTCTCTAACAATGAAAGAAGTATTGTTTGTTCCAGGATTCAAGAAGAACCTACTCTCCATTTCAGCATTGATGCAAAAGGAATACGGGTTGCATTTATAGATGGTCAAGTCATCATGTGGCCAAAAGGAAAGACTATCGATGATGCGGTAGTTATTGGAGAACAAGAAGGAGGCTTGTACAAATTGAAGGGATATCCAGAACAAGCCTTGATCCATGAAACAGTAGAGCCAAATGAACTTTGGAATAGAAGGCTTGCACATGTGCACTACAGAGCACTACCTATTGCAAGCAAAGATGTTGAAGGACTTCCAGAATTCCAAGCAAAGCATGATGGATTTTTCAAAGGATGTGTGAAAGGGAAGAATACAAAGAAGACATTTCCTAGCAGCGAAAGCAAAGCCAAAGGCATTCTAGAAATCATCCACTCCGATGTATGCGGTCCAATGTCATCAAACTCACTAAGAGGGTATGCATACTATGTTTCTTTTATTGATGATTTTTCTAGAAAGACATGTTACTTTATGAAAAATAAAGATGAAGTGTTCAACAAGTTCAAGGAATTCAAAGCCTTGATCGAGAACCATACTGAAAAGAACATCAAGACCATTCAATCAGATAATGGTGGAGAATTCACTTCGAATGAATTCAAAGAGCTATGCAAAGAAGCAGGGATTAAGAGGGAGTTGTCAACTCCTTATAATCCACAACAGAATGGGGTTGCAGAACGGAAGAACAGAACTATCATGGAAGCTGCAAGAGCTATGCTTCATGATCAAGATCTACCTATGCATCTTTGGGCTGAAGCTGCTAGAACAACAATGTATGTACAGAACCGTACTCCACATAGAGTACTCGAGAACAAGACTCCTGAAGAAGTCTTCTCTGGCAAGAAACCAGAAGTCAGCCATCTCAGAATATTCGGTTGTCCCGTGTACATACATATTCCAAAAGAGAAGAGAACAAAACTAGATCCTTCAGGAAAGAAGGGCATATTTGTGGGTTACTCTAAAAGCTAGAAGGCTTACAGAATCTACTTCCCAGGATACAAGAAGATTGAAATCAGTAGGGATGTAACATTTGTTGAAGACACAGCTTACAACAAATACAGAAAGAGACCTACTGAAGAACCTGAAGAAGCAGAAGCAGAAGCACCCAGGATCTGTGATACAATCATGAATGAAGAAGCTCAAGAAGAAGATCGAGAGTTTGAGGAACCATAAAGACCTGTAGATCCACCTCTGGAGAAAAACACTCACAAGAGGAAACCTGCTTGGGTACGTGAACTTATCCAAGGTGAGGAAAGATATGGAGCTCCAGAAGAGAACCATAGAGAAAGAAAGAAG
>LPNX010592710.1:0-17617 GCA_001517045.1 Pseudotsuga menziesii | reverse complement strand
GAGTCAGTTAAGCTAGACTCATGCATGGGAATTCGAATTGTCCCTTAGTTATTCGAATTCTTCATTGAGTTAAGCTATGGCTTATGCATGGGAATTGTAATCGTTTATTGTTTATATAATATACAGAGAGGAAACTTATTTGGTTCCTGAAAATTTCCAATTCATGAGTAATTGTTAATAATTCTTTGATGAGATTGAATCTTAGTTCCTAGATCATGTGCAAGAATTAATACCCCCATTTATTATTGAAATGAACCAATATTCAATTCAAGTGAATAAGCCTCAATTTCCAATGATAGAGATGATTTCCTCAAATCCTTACGCTTATTCCAGTTACATTATGTCTAGGGAATATCCTACTTTTTATGAAGTGAACAGACATATTGTATTATTTATATAATTATGCCGGTCACTCAAATCCAAATATACAACATTTAAGTGGCCCCTTAAATTATGATTTCTTCGTGGCCTCGACTAGCAATTTGGATTTGCTTCTATTAGGGGAGGGTCTACAGAGTGATGCAATTTTGCTTCTCTCAGGCCTAGGAGGTCTCTTTTTTCCATAATTTTGGTTTCCTAAGTCTTCTCCAGGAGAACAAAGGAGCTTGGTCCCTCGGTCATTATCAAACATGCAGTGGTATTCCGTTTGGCTTTTGGTTTAGTTTATCCTTGTTCTTATCCTTGGGAAGGTGAATTTACTTTGGGTGAACTGGAGATTTGACACAACCGTTACCAAAATGCCCATATACTCCTAAACATGACCGGTAAAAACAATAGTTCCCCATAATAGAATGATTGAACATGGTTAGTTCATTAGGGTCACTCAACTAAGGAGCATTCACCAAGGGACTTCACCTTTTTCCTTTCAACTGAAGCCCAGTTCAACAAGTCTACCGAAAGGAGGAATTATCCTTTACATAGTAACCTTCAGACTTTAACCTCTCACCAAGGGCCTCTCATCTTTTTACTTAAGTCAGAGGCAATCCCTTTGAATAAATCATAAAGTATCCCTTTAAATCATTGATTGATTGATTGAGGGTCTCATATTTTTACTTAAGTCAGGGGGTAGGGGCCAGTATCTATAGCTAATCCCTTTGAGTAAATCATAAAGTATCCCTTTAAATCATTCATTAATTCAATCAATCATTAATCAAATTATAAAATACCTTTGCTAAAGCGCATCAATAGTTCATCTGTATTATATATATCCCTTTCCCTTTGATCAAGTAATCCCTTTCATTCATCAAGTAATCAATGCCATGTAATCCAAGCTTATACAAGCTTACCCAAGATTATAAATAAAAGAAAATTTGCCTTTCTTATTTTAAAAATTTTTCCTTTTATTTTTATTTTCTTTTAAAATTCTTTTTTACAAAAATTATAAATATCTATATTTTTTATTTTGTTTAACTTACCCAAAATTATAAATAAAAGGAAATTTGGGATACAAAACACACATAAAATGCCCTTTATTATTATTATTGTTATTTTTTAACTTACCCAAGATTATAAATATTCTTTTTTTTTTTAACTTTGCCTTTTATTTTTATTTGTTTTTATTTTTTATTTGTTTTGAACTTACCTAAAATTATAAATATTTTCCCTTTTTATTTTTTTTATTTTTATTTGTCTTTTTTATTTTTTAACTTACCCAAGATTATAAATATTTGTTTTGTTTTTATTTTTTTTTAACTTACGTGAGGTTATAAATAAAAGACAATTTGGGACTTGAATCACGGACTTAAAATAATCATGGGAGAGCATGAATACTCCAAAAGTAATCATGGACATAAAATACATGGGAGAACACAAATGCGCCAAAGGTGAGTGTGTTTTATTTGGTTAAATTTTAAAAAGTGGATATAAAACAAAATATATAAAATAATGTAAAAACTATATCCATTTTAAAAATGTTTTTATAAAATGATTTATAATAAATTATGAAATGATTTTATAATTAGTGATTTTTTTAAAATAAATAAAAAACATTATTTGGTTTTGAGAAAGGTTAAGAGAATGCTAGTTTGTTTTTTTTTTCAAATACAAACAAGAAGATTATATATTAGACTTTCATTTATTGATAAATGCGAGACTCACTAGATTGAAGGTTTGTTGTGAAGGGAGGCTAGCTAGTTTGGCATGAAAAGTTTGAAGTTAAGCAAAATTGACCCAAAATTGACAAGAGATCCAAAATTTTGGTGGGTGGACTTTAGTACTAACAATAGGTGACATTTTAGTGCCATACCAACACCTAGAGGTTACCCCTTTTTCACGGGTTTAGTTCTTTTTTCATACTGGTCTAGGTTCTTTCATTGCTCATGTCATTCTATGCGGTTTTATTCGAGTTAGTACTATGTTCGTCAAATATTTGGTAAAATGACACTTTTTATATATGTACATCTGGTTGATTCTTTTTTTATGGGGATTATGGAAATGTATACCTATTTTCGAGTTCTTGAGTAAGGGGATTGGGCTAATCGGTTACTAATATATAAGAGAGATATAATAATGTATACCTTTTTCTTTGGATATTTATATACTTAATCTGGGTAGTTAGTTATTGAAGGATATGTAGGAATGTATACTTTTTCTAAGAATAAATATCAAGGAAGACCTTTATTCCTGCTATGTGGTATGCTTAGGTTACTTGGAAATCTACCCAGAATAATCCTCTAGAAAGATCTCACAACCCTAAAACGAAGATTTGAGCCAACTCTCAATCAACCTGGGTTCATTTAGTAGTTAAGAGAATCTAATGAAAAATGAAATGAAATGAATAATCGTGAGATTTCTTAATTCACTTGAGCGCATATTTGCCATGTATCTCTCTGTTTAATATCCATGCAAGCCCCTTCATTTGAATTTAACGTGTTATTTCTGCTGTGATAAGTTTTTTTGGAGAAAAATTAGATTTCAGGATAAAAAATCTTGTATTAGTACTACTAATTTAATTAGTTAATGAAACATATGTAATACAAAGCTTTATGGTATTGTAATGATTAGTGTTCTCCTTTCTATAATAACTACAACTTATATCATTACATACATAGATGTATGTAATATTGATAAGCATTGCTTACTTGTCACTAATGTTCCTATACATGATGTAATGGTAAAGTAAGTGCATTGCTAGATAAATTACTTTTTGACCAGCCCGTGAGTTTTTAACGGGAAGAGGGGGTCCCATTCCATATTGAATTAATTTTAGGATTTAGAGATGACTTGACCATTATTCTTCATGGTTTGTTGTTTGTATTTCTCCTAGCACAACCTTTTCATATAGAAGACACATTTTATTGCTTTTCATTTCTTGTTGATTTAGATGAGACCAAGACCTCAAATTTCTCTAAATTCCTTAATGAGAGGTTTGTGAGATGCATGGGGGCTTCACTTTTTGACCAATATCCTATCATGTTAGTTCATATTGTGGGTTTTAAAATTATCAAAAATTGAACCAATATATTGCATGTATTAGGGGGGATGAGGGGTTTAAGGTGGGGGTGGGTAGGGTGGTTTATAAGGATTGAGGTATAAAAAGGGTTGGGGAGGAGGTTTCAACAAAAATATTTTGGGTCAATATCTTTGGAAATTAAGAGTATTCTTTAATATCCCATGATCGCATGTGTTATGTGAGAGGTTCACTAAGTGAAGTACCCATGGTGAGATGATGATCTAGGTTGATTATGGTATTCCTGTAGCATTGCTTCATGAACCATTCTTTCAATTCTATTTTTAGTTTATTCTCCTTTGTTATGTTGTTAGGATGATAATATATTTATATATATATTTTATGTCCTAATTTTGCGATCAATCCCATTTCAGATACAAAACACGCAACTTTGGAAGTGAGTGTATAGATGGAAGTATGCAAACATAATCTATGTTTTTTCAAGGGTTAGAAGGTCCACTAACATTCTAGAATACAAACTAATATTCAAAAGGACGGTATATTTAGCTATCAATGTTGTCTCCTTGAGGCTATTTAGTGCAGTGAAAGTTGGACTTTAACATCGAACACTCATGAAAGAGAAGAGATGTAGAAATACGTATTAATTGAGTTAATTGATACAATTTGCTATCATATTTTCATTGTGGTTTAATTACTTACTCTGCATGACCATCCCTAACTACCAATACTAATTGTTATTCATTAACTTGATTCGTCACTAACACTCGTGATATTTATTACACATTAATACATAATACATCAGGGATCCTAATACATTACTAGGCGTCACTTATTCTAGCACTTCGTCTTAATACTAAATACAATTTTTTTTAACTCCCCTCAATATAAAATCCATAGTAACTTACTCAATAACTAAGAATAATTACAAAAGTTGAAGGGCATTCTTATTGAGTCTTCAATAATGCAACACTTCTCTAGTTCTTAATATCTAAACACTACATTATGTTGTATGATGCAGGTTGTGTTGGTAAACAAATGTATGCAATGTCATATCAACCAAGTTTTGCATTGGGACATCAAAGGTAATTTCTTGACTTTATCAATCTTTTTTCTTCTCTTCTTTCATTATGAGATATCATTATTGAAACCAGTGTTTGAACATGGAATTTTATGCTTTAAATATGATATTTTATGCCAATTAATAATAATGGGATTCTAAATATTATGGATTTTTTCATGACAAGATATTTTTGTAGTGACCAAAATGAAAACATGACCAACAGAGTAATCACATTGTGATATAGGTAAGTGAAATATGACCTATTTTATGATCAAATTCAATTTTTTCTATATTATGAATGCTTTCTTGTTTACAATGCAAAATCTACATGGAACATATGTAGGGTGTTGATTTTGTGTTCTAACGTTATGTGTATCCCCCTGGAGCTTCCATTTTTGTCTTCTTTGTTTCTTTATGTCAGAAACAGTAAGCTCACTGCCATCGAGTATTGATATGACATGGATGGTTTTGCATTCATATTTAAATGGATGTTGTTCATAGTCCATAGGCAGTTATACCCATTTCCAACATTTGCACAATGACTACAGAGTATATTCCTATGTTGTGTCATGATTTTAGTTTGTTAAGTATATCTGATTTTATTCCTTCTCCCATTGTTTCAAATCATGCTTGGTTTTCCAAAGAAAAAGATACAAAATCCAACCCCATCCTATACTCTATGGCCCTATGAATATGCTTATATCGAATGATGTTGGGGATCATGTAGATCTCCTAGTGCAAGCACTACAACATCACCCTGGGAAGTGAATAAACATTAAGAATTGGCATCACAATATATCCTAACCATTTGTCCTTGTGGATACTCATTAGATTGATGGAAGAAGGAACTTTGCTCATCCCATGGTGGATAGGATCCATGTGAAGCACCAACTATTGGGTTGATCATCCTCTCGTGTTTCTCTTTATTGCTCCACTTATACATAGTTCTAGGATGATCATGCTTATATAGTATATCCTTGGCATCCACACTAATATAATTGTTGTTTATAGGTCTCATATAGTGGTACACTTATGGTTGCTAGGGAATAGTGATTTTTGCAATCCCATTAAGCCAATTTCTTCTTGAGTTTTGTTCAAAATTCCTAGAAAAGGTTTATGGATTTCATAACCTTCTTGATCATATATTGTGAACTTATACAATCTATCATCCTTTTCCAACCATTAGATACTCAAAGTTGTGTATTGATCCTTTTTACCATTATAAAGGACTATGTAACTTAGGTTCCTAAATTCTTAAAGGGT
Organism: Pseudotsuga menziesii; assembly: GCA_001517045.1. Lineage (NCBI taxonomy): Eukaryota > Viridiplantae > Streptophyta > Pinopsida > Pinales > Pinaceae > Pseudotsuga > Pseudotsuga menziesii. The sequence continues at coordinate 11,885 of LPNX010592710.1, read as the reverse complement.
ACTAGCTCAATGGAAGAGCGCCTGCCTTACAAGTAGGAGGTTGGTGGTTCGATTCCTCCATGCCCTAATGATATTATAATATCAGTTAAAAACAACTAAATTAGTAAGCAAAAAATAAGAGATAAGTGATCAAACAATGAGAGATAAGTGACCAAACAAAATGACCAAAATTTGTATATAAAATAACTAAAAATGACGAAATTAGTGACAAAAAAATTAGAGATGCTAAACTAGCCATTACAAAGGATGCAACATGTGGCGCTGATGATGAATCCAAAGATGGCATTGATATGGTAGAAAAATAAGACGTGAAACTAGGCATTAAAAAGGATGCAACACGTGGTGCTAATGATGAAGCCAAACATGGCATTGATATGGTAGAAAAATAAGACGTTACTTTGGTGCAAAGCATAAGGCGCTACATAGGAAGAAAAATATGGTGCATCAATAGAAGAAATATTTGGCATCATTTTGCTAGAAAAATACGATGCAAAAGAGGAAGCAAAAATTGGTGCAAATTTGGAAGAAAAAATTGGCACATATTTGGAAGTAAAACATGGTGCAAAATCGGATGCTAAAGTGGTAGAAAAAATGGATGCAATATTGGATGCTAACATGGTGCTATTAAGGATGCAAATATGGCGCTAACAGGGATGTCATTTAAGAAGCAAAAGCGGACACTTTCTAGGAAGCAAACCTCGACGTTGTTTAGGAAGCAAAGTTGGACGCTATTTTGGAAGAAAAAAATAGACGTTGTTTTGGACGTCATAAAGGATGCTATCTAGGAAGAAAAAAAAGACGTTTTTTGAGACGCTTTAAGTTTTCTCTATGACACATCCCATTTAGCGTCTCGTTACACCACTCAATGTAAAACAAAATTACACTAAAAATGGACGCTAATTCCAAGATTTGTTGTAGTGTAGCAATCGTGTTTCTCCTCCAAGGTGGGAGGAGACATGAGAAAATCTAATTTACATAAATATATGTGTAACAACATTATAATGACACCTAAGAAAAAAGAATTAAGGTGTAATTTTGAGAGACATAAAAAAATCACTTAACAATGTTGTTACATGCATGAATGTAATGAAGTTTTTAAGATTCAAATAATCATTTAAACATGGATTTTTATTATTCAATTGTAGATTCTAAGATGTATTCTTATTTTTTAAGATAAACAATGGTTTTTTATTATTATTAATTTGTAGATTTTAAAATAGTTTTTTTAATAGTGAAGTCATAAAAGAAATGATCAATATTACTTTATTTACATAAAAAAACGTTAATATTAATTTATTTCCATAAAATAACATGGCATAATGTAATTAACCTTTTGTTAATGAAAACACAATAAGATCATTTGATCTTTAAAAAGAGAGCTAAGGTCACATAGTACTTGCTTTTCAAGAGGAGATTCCTTCTTCATCTTTCATTACTCTTAGTAGAATAATTTTTTAATAACAAATTCTTAGTAGAATAATTGAATAATAAGGTTGATGAGCAAGTTGATAGGTTATCTTTATGATAATATTATGATATCTTGGTCATAAGAAAAACTGACTGAATAATTTGATCATGATCTTTTTCTTTAGCATAATAAAATGAAATTGACCTTCTAATCTCGGTGATAAGTAAGGGAATGTTTCTAACCAACATGATTGTGACGGAACCAAACTATTGGAAAATTCATACAGGCAATCAGATACACAAGTATTGGCATGTGTGATAAATTATATTTCACAGATAAATGTTTCTCATTGCTTCCAAGACTATTGGTAGGATATCATAGTATTTTTTTTACAAGTGGCCAAAGTTGATGTATTATGAATTTATGCATGACCAAGGTCCATTTATTTTGTGCCTTTTGAATTTTCAAATTTTTTTATAAAGCTTTGTGTTGTATTTCAAAGATAACTTTAATTTAAATTAACTGTATTATTCCCATGTTCTCATCATAGATTCATAAATACTTTTCAACTCTCATTTAACATGGGGCAAATATATGATCCAATTGGCACTTTTGAGTTTGAGGAGTTAGCATATGGTCTTAAGGTGATCTAGAAAGTTGATTTCACCATGTAGTCTTAAATATGAACTCATTGTCCACTCCTCATAAGTTTTGATAAAGAGATATGTGAAATTCTTAAAAAAAAAACCACTGATTTCCTATATAAAACCATTAAGTGGAACCAACTTTTTCAATCAATTTGTTGGCAACGTATGTTATTCTTTTTGGTATGCAATTGTGATTAAAGGGCGTTGTTAACATTATACACTAATTTCCAATTCCTAGTTTATTGTATCTCTATATAAGTTATAGTGTGTTAGATTATGTATGATCAAATTTATGTTATGTATCTTAATCTTTATGGTTAGGTATAAAATTTGTTATACATGGTTATTATTTATGATTAAGTGTTATGTATCACGTCGGTTGCATCCCACTCTATTTAGCTTTTCAACTTGTACCTTGAAACTTATCCTTCCATCTTGATTGTGTTGATTTTGTCATTCTACACGGTGATTCATTTATATTAATTCCTTGATTTTTTCAATAAGTTTTATGATTTTTTTTAATTTTTATTATAAAATAAGTATTATCTTGAGATTAAATTTATATACAATTTAATCTATTAAGAGTAAGGAGATGTTCTCAACTCACTGTAGAGATGTTGGTATATAAGATAATGTAATAATTTTAATCGTTATGATATTTTAACATGTCAAAATTATGGTGACTATAAAATGTTTTTTTCAGCTTTTTTTATAATAAATAAAACATTTTAAAGTAATCCATATAATTTCTCTCTCTTTTTAGGGTGTAGTAGATTCACTAAATTTTAATGAACATTAATCTTCTTCTTCATCATCCTCCTCATTAATTATGATCCACTAAATTACAAATTAAACTCTGTTAATTATAAAAACATATATATATTATCACAATAAAGTTATTATATCATATTTTTAAAAAAAATATGAAATTTTTTATATTTTTATGATTTGATAAAAATATAGTTTTTTATATTTAATTTAATAATAATAAATAATGTTTTTAATTTAAAAACATTGTAATAATAAATTATTTTAAAACATTTTAAAATTTATATAATTTATGAAATTTAAATAACTAATTTAAAAACTTAAAAAAAAATAAGTTTATAAGTATTTGAATATTATATGAGATTTTGGACTTTTTTTAGCAAATCAAGGTAATTAATAAACTATAATAAATGTGTATCAAAAGTTCATTTTATATATATATATATATATATTTTTAACAGAAATAGTAAAAGGCGGCGATATTAAACAAGCTGTGCATAGCCATTCATTACACAAAAAAGAACCAAGACTGAGAGTTCTTGCTGTTCAAGGGGAGACCAAAGAACTCCACTTACAGTTTTAACATATAAACGATGGACAGTGGTAGTATATACTCTAACATACTGTTGGTTTAGAAGCAAACAAAAGAACATAAATAGAGAAAGACAAAAGGAATTTAGCTTGGCGGCTTCACTCGCTGCTCCATCGATTCCTCCTCCATAGGCTGAACTGCAACAGGGTTTTCATGGGCCTGATTGGCTTGGTTCATGTTAACCAGACGCTGAAGGTCTTCCTGGATTCTATCAACTTTTCCCATCATCTCTCTGAGGTTGGATTCGGTATCATCAATCCGTGAATCATGGTTGCTTATCTGATAGGAAGTGTAGCTTACCACCTCACCCATGTCCTTCACCTCTTGCACTAGAGCTTTGTTATCCATAATGCCTATTGCCATCATCTCATACAGGAATCGGAGATTTTTCTTGAGATATGCAATCCCTGCATTCTCATTTGTCTAATCCATGATACCTTGCCGAGGAGAGCAAGTGACGAGAGCTAAACGAGAGAGACTATTAACAACACCTTCCAAAGATTGGGTCTGTGAACCATAAAACTCACAAATAGACGAGTGGAGAATGCTGACTTCTCTCAGGAGAGAATCCCTATCAGCTTTTCATTTACAGGAGAGGGTACCAACGGTTCCCTCCTTCCACCCAAAACACTTACAACCCAAAATCAAATTTTTATCAATTGAGAACACCTCACCTTCAGGAAAACTGAGTCTGAGTCTCGAATTCAAACGCCACAGAGGACCACCGTTGCAAGGGGAGCAATGACAAGAGAAGAAGGCAGCAAGAGCAAGCCTTTCTTTCACGAACACCCTGCAGAAAGGAAGAGACTCCCATGGAATCTCTAGGAGAAATCCTTCTTCAACGCCTGAAATTACATTCAACAGCATCCTCTCAGGCGAGAATACAGAGCGAGCAAGGATCGGACCGTTGTTTCGAGGAGTTGCTGAGTGAAAATAAGGACTGAGGGAAGCCATAGCACGAAATAAGACAGGACCTGGAGCGTGTGATCTTCAAAGACCATAACTATGGACAAGACGGGAGTTAATAACGTTGAAACTCGAGGAGAGTGGGAGCACACGTGGCGATGACATGAGAGGTGGTGGAGCAAGCCAATAGTGCGCTGGAGTCTTAGTTAATACCCTTTGCTTTGAATTCATTGCCATGGTGAATGCACCACTTGTGGCATAATTCGTATTGGGATCCCATAAATACACCCCTTGCATCGTGACCTTGGAAAAGGATCAATTTTTGCATTGGTATGTGGCCTTTTTATGGCAATAGATCATTAGAGAATGGGTAAAGGGGGGTAATTAACCCCATTGAGTTGCAAATGCCCTTGTGGGAGTGAAGCCCCCATGTTTGCCAATTCATCAACGGTCACATTGTTTGCTCGGAGAATATGATAGAATTCATAATGGGGAGAGAGCAGAGTGACGGCTTTATCATACAAACAACGACATTTTATCGAGCCAAATATTGCTACCTTGCTTAGATTTGAGTCAACGAGGATCCTCAATCCCTGCAGAAGGGCTGTCCATTACACCTCATTGTTAGTCCTGCATCCAATTCCCTAGGCATAGGTTTGTTCAATTTTTCCTTCAGGATCCATAAGGATCCCTCCCGCACCTGCCACCCCTGATTTTATATATATCTTATTATGCATCTTAATTAAAAATTAAATAAATATATTAATTTAGGAACCACTTTATTTATATTTATATCTATACAAATATAAAAAAGTTTAATAAAAAAATTTAACTTTACAAAATCATTTGACTTTATGATCTAAGTCATATTTTTTTTTCCTTAGAAAATATCATAATTTTATTAAATTAAAACCATATTGTTCATTGACAGCTAGGTCATTACATCTTAGAGTGTTCAATGCAACTTCAGCCAGAAGATGACTGATCAGCCATTTCAAGCAAAAATAACTATGTAATTTGGTCCTCAAGATTTATCAGCTCTACATAGAGGTTAAACAGAAATGAGAAGACTATGACCCATGGGGTCATCTGTCCATCATTCAGCTCAAAAATGAGAAAACTATGTCCCATGGGGTCGCCTGTTCATCATTCAACTCCCATTTGTTAGAGACTTTAAACAGAAATGAGAAGACTACGACCCATGGGGTCATCTGTCCATCATTCAGCTCAGAAATGAGAAAACTACAACCCATGGGGTCATCTGTCCATCATTCAGCTCAGAAATGAGAAAACTACAACCCATGGGGTCATCTATGCATCATTCAGCTCCCATTTGTCAGAGAAACCAGCCAAAAAAAGCAAGCAAAAAGTCATACTTACCTCTACCTGTTAGTGATTAAATGTAATCCTACTCCATTTAAGTCATAGTTCAGTATCAAAAGCAATCCTTCTACCATGTCATCTCTAAGAATTGGAGTGAAGTATTCCATTTAAGTAAGATATTTTTCTGAAAAAAATATCTCTCATAAATGGAGTGGAGTGAAATAGTCTATTTAAGTAATATTTCATTGTCAAAAGCGATCCTTCTACCATATCATCTCTGAGAAAGAAGTAAAGTTATAGAGGATTTGAAAGATCTTGGACATAGCAAGAATGATATGGTAGAAGCCCCATTGAGTCTAATCTGCCCTGGATATGGTGAATCTAGAGGCCTGGTGCCACAACACTAGGATTCTCATATCCACATTTATGTGGGTGGATCTCAGTCATGTTTATAGGGAACATAACAGGAGGGCAGATATCTTATCTAAGGAGGGATTGCATTTGGCACAGGGACATCTCATACTTAAAGAATTTTATGGGAATGAGATGATTGGAGAAAGCTCAGCACAAATCTTTTAGTATATGCACTTTTTACTTCAATTTCTCTCTCCAGTTTTGTGAGAAACATACAGGTTATATGTGGAACATATATTTACTGATTACTTGAGTATCACTCCCTCCTTGGATCAGGTTTTTGGGTCCCTGTTATGTTCTTTAGGAACATAGATGATTGTACTTGATTGTCTTCCTATGAGAGGGTTTTCTTAGGTAGTGAACCCAAAGTGCTTTGAGTTTATGTTTCTGTGGAGGGGTATTGAGACTTTATGTATTTACATGTTATTTATTTGTGACTGTTGGGCTGATAGGAATGTATTTGCTGATACACACAGGTAGGACTGATTATTATTTCTGCTGTAAATGCACATACTGCTGCACATGAACAGTTTTTTGGCACTACACTTGAAGATGTAAAAAGTTCCTTTGATTCAATGAATACCAAGGAATGTATTTTTTTTGACTGAAAAAAGAAGAAGAAGCCCCATTGAGGTTTTACCCTCGGGATCAACAACTTTTTGCATTTCTCGGTCAATATTTATGAAAAAAGATTCACTATGATTGGATCTAACACATTTAGAAACCAGAACAGTATGGCCTCTCTTTTTTTTTAACAACATTCACCAAGATTGGATCTAACCCATTTAAAAACGAGAATAGTATGGCTGCTTCTGATTTTTTTGTGGCTTCCAGAGAGTTGACACACCAAAGTTATGAAGTACGTACGTCAGACTAGAATCTGCTTTTATCGTCTTACGGAAGATTTGATTGAAACATTTCAATCAATAAACTTCGACCATATAATATTTTTTGGGTTGTTAGCTGTATCTCTGTCAACGTTCTCAAAAAAGAAACTCGGAGTAGGTGACCACAGAGATCCAGCGGCGCATGGATTTCTCGTTCGGTTCTTCCGCGTGAGTCTTGAGCTCTTACGAATCCCCTACGCGTCCTTTATTATTTCTGACGCTGTTGTCTGCATGAACACACCAAATACCGAGACAACGGCATCAGCAAACGAATAACCTAATGCCAGAGAGAGAGACTCGACCGACTCATATCGAACAAGTCACGGACTTGAAATTCGTGACATTGAAAACAAATCTCTAGCATTTTGGCTTTACTTCCTACACAACACTTTAGGGTTTGTTACACACTACTATTTATGTAGTTACGCATCTCGCCTTGTCACTACACCTTAGGGTTTGTTACGCATCTCGCCTTGTTACTACACCTTAGGGTTTGTTACGCATCTCGCCTTGCCATATCATGGAGTTTCAGACTTTGAATTCAGTCCTCCAATCAGTTTTTATTCGCTGTTAAATCGAGACGGATTCATCACGAAGTTATGATTAAATGGACGAGTCATCATAGGTGAAACGAGAATCTTTATTATTTCCTCATTAGTTCAGTCATTTTTCTTACAGAACTTCTTATTTAATGGTAGCAATTTCCACTTTCGTTTCGTCAGTGCTTTCTTTGCAGAATTAAGCAATGAATTTCGCCAGTGCTTTCATGATCTTAAATTGCTCTTCGATCTTTTACGACGATGAAATTCCTCTCGTGCCATGTTTCTGGCTCAAATGAGTGTTCCACGCAATTTACAGTCCTCTCTTTTGAATGATCAATTTATTTAGCTTTTCCCGCAAATCTTCGGTATCTTTCAATCTTATAAACCTACAATACGAAATTAGATTGGTTAATCCCGATCAAAATAATTAAATTCCCCGAATTTTATTATTTTGAGGAAGATCTTGAAATTCATTCAATTATTACACACGTCTCTTTTTGGAAGGTCTACATCCATTATGTGGCTTAGGTACGTCACGTACAAAACTTAATAGTATGCCACTTCTACGAATGGTTCATAATGCTGTATCTCTCCCCCGACCAGGGTCGCTTATCATAACTTCTACTTGTTCCATACCCCGATCCATTAATGTACGAATAACATTTTCTGCTGCAGTCTGGGCAGCAAATGGTGTACCTCTCCTTGTGCCTTTGAATCCACAGAAGAACAAGATAAAACTTGTCCTCGTACATTGTAACAGTCACAATGGTATTGTTAAAACTTGCTTGAATGTGAATAACTCCTTTTAGTACTCGATGTTCATTCTTACGTGAACCAATTCTTCTTGTAGTTTTTGACATATTAATCATTATGAGTTCAGTTCAAAAAATGCATATCGAAATCTATTTTACCGCTAGATCCGTTCATTGATATAGAAGAGAATTACCCCTGCTTTTGCTTATGTCTCGAATTGGAACAAATTATCATAACTCGTTTTCGTCTACGAATTGCTTGACATTTTCCACAAATTCTACGAATAGAAGCACGAATTTTCATATTTGTGATCCTCCAGATTGCTCATATTACATTTTGTTCCCTTAGAAAGAGAGTCCATTGAATCTATGATTCTCGATCTCTATCAGATGTTAAAAAGGCGATTCAATCGTTTTAAGATTTGCTGCTAAGTCTATATATTATACGTCCTTTGGTTAAATCATAAGCACTTAATTCAACCTTGACCCTATCTCCTGGTAGTATTCGTACGAAATTACGTCAAATCCTACCTGAAATATGGGTTAGAATCTGACATCCATTATCTGTCAGAACTCGAAACATATCGTTGGGGAGTGATTCAGTAACCAAACCTTCCACATGGATCAAATTCTATTTTTCATCGAATCTCCTCCTCTTTTGATAAAAAAAATTGACTAACGAGCTTGAATGAATATGAATGGTGTCTCGAACCAAACTTGCTCCGATTTGAATACCATGGAGATATCTTACAGAATTAATATTTTTGGACAAAATTGAGATCACTTACCATACATAACATAATATTTCTCCTCCAATTTTTTTCTGTCGAGCTTCTCGATCCGTCAAAATTCCTTGGGAAGTAGAAAGAATTACGATCCCCATTCCACCTAGAACTTTTGGAATTTCTCGATAATTGGAATAAATTCTCAAACCAGGTTTGCTGATACGTTTTGACGTGGTTATATATGTCCTTTTCTTCCTTCTCCGATATTTTGAAGTCGATATAAAAAAAGATTTTTGGCCTTCCTGATGTTCCCTAACATCTTCTATAAAACCTTCTCGTAAAAGGATCCTTCCAATGTTCCTGGTAATACTAGTAGCTGTTACTCGAATTGTTCCTTTTTCTGCCATGTTGGCGTTTCTTATAAAAGTAATTAGATTGGCAATAGTATCGTTACCCATGACGAACGAATTCTTAGGAATTCTTGGTCTCGATATAAAAGGCATGTTCGATCTTCTTCGAGGAATATGCCTGAGGTGTAATGAATTGGTCCATGTACCATTTGATGAACTATCTATTTTGACAAAATCTATCAGTACTTATAAGACTTCAGGAGCCAATGAAACTATTTTCCTGAAATTCAATTGTCTCAATTCTTGAGCAACCGGACCAAAAACTCGAGTTCCTTTTGGATTTCCTTCTCGATCAATGACAACTGCTGCATTGTCATCAGATCATATCATCATTCCATTGCACGTTAAAGTTCTTTACAAGTGCGCATAACTACAGCTCTAACCACTTCCAATTTTTCCAGGGGCATGTTAGGTACTGCATGAAATTTCTGAGTTGACATAATAGGAATACTGTAAATTTGCCTACATTTTTTTGCACATATTATAAAATAAGAACTATTTAAATTTTATTGTTTTATTTTAATTTCGTCCATACTCCGTTCATAATTAGTTTTAGATTTTAAAAGTATAAAGCTTTAAAATTTATAATATATATTTTGTTTTATACTTTAATTATAAATATTAAATATTAAATTATATTTAATTTAGGTTTATTTTGTAATATAAATGTTAGTAACTAGTTATAATATTAGAATTTAGTTAGGGTAATATTTTTTGGAATATGTTATAAGAAATTTGTTTTTATTGTTTGATAAGTTATTTTTGGCATTTTAATTATTTAATATTTTTAGAATTTAATTTATAAATACTTTATTAGATAAATTATCCTCCCTTTTGGAGACTATATATAGAAGTTTTAATGTTTTCTTTGATTTTTTGTGACATGAAGTATAAAATATAGATTGTATTTGAGAGGAAAAATGGCCCATGACAAGTTTTTTGCGAGTCTAATTCCAACACTGCATGCAAATATTGAATGGTTTATGTATATTTTATAAAATAAGTTAACTTTGAAAAATAAGTTTTTTTAAATTTACAAGCATATTTTTTTCGTACTAGATTTTTTAGTTACTTAATTTTTCCGGTATTAGAATCCATATTGCTACTCGAATTATGCTACTATGCAATATATCGCGTTAATGTTAATTATGTTATTTAACTTCGTTAAAATCAATGGATTATCACTATGGGTTTGGTTAAACGTGAGTGGATATCAATTTATCGCTGTTTAGTAAGTGTTTCGATGTTTCCTAGAATGTCATTATGGTGGACTGGTGTTACTAGAACATATCAAGTTTCAACCTTTAAAACCAGTTCTGGATCAAACTTTTAAGTCTGAAGCCCCATGAACTTAGTATGCATTAATTTAGTTGAACATATCTCTGCCTCCTAAATCCATGAGGTAGTTCACCAGCTGCAACCTGCTATCCTATTTAAATCTCAGTCCCTCCCGCCTTCACCAATACCATCACCTTCAATAAATTTTGAGAAGAGTCTTGATTGAATCATGCAAGGATGCTAAACAAGTTGTGATAAAATGGTAATAAAATGTTGGCTCCATTGAAGCCAGTTTCTTCTTTATTTTAAGAAGCCCAACCCTCCTCTACTTGATGGAATGACAATGGAATTTATTCCCTTCTACTTGAAGGAAATAGAGATTGATTTGAAAGAACGATGCACGGTGAAATACCAACGTGACTCCGGGTCCCCTAACGTGCCGAACGCGAAAGACTTGTTAAACGATGAAATGCCTTCTGGTGTGTGCCTCTCAAATTCCTCTAATTCGATGCCAATGCTTCTTTGTCCCTGTTCAAGGTTTTCTTTTATGCATGGTTTTGTCCTTTTGTTTGCTTCAATTGTTTTTATTTGCATGCAATCACCTAAATTCTTATTATTCTTGCATTACAGCTTCCAGGGTTCTTTAAATCCTGTGTATTTGGTTGCGATGTTTTCCAGCCAAGAGTAGGAAGAGGTTAAGAACCACTTCCAAGTTTCAAACAACTGCAGGTTCCACTTTACTTAAACCCAAGGTAATGCTTATCAACGAAATATTTTATTTAAAAAGACAATAAAAAGTAGCTCTACATTTTATATTATTAATAGCTATGAACATTTTCAAAATAGCTCAGCTCTCAAAAATTGATTAATAACTGTGAAAATCTTAAATTCTCGCACCCACTCATTGGTCACAAGCACATTTACTCTGGAAGAATTCTAATATATCTGCAAGTCATCGGGCATCAACGATGCTATACATCTTCCTTTGCTCATTGTGTATCTCCACATTCACATTGGCATTGTGATTTTTGATGAGCCATTGAATGATTTAAACTGTTGTTAGATATCGGTTGGGTCACCGACCTATAATAATGTGTAATCTTTTTTGAAATATCAATCTATCCTACTATTAAAATAAACGCTTTACCCTCCAAAGAATTCTGAGGCAAGTCCTGCCATCAATTAATGGATTATACAGAAACTTAAACTACTCCCTCCCTTTTAAAGAATTGT
>LPNX010592690.1:0-45213 GCA_001517045.1 Pseudotsuga menziesii | reverse complement strand
GTAAACCTCGGTCGAGGGCTTGATAAAACCTCGGTCGAGGTCATTTTTTTTGTTTTTGCCGAAATCCGCTTGCCAAAAAGTGTTACCCAGGTCCATGGATTCACCCAGTGAAGATAGAGACAAGAGATTTCGTGGTAGAAACAAATATGCACAAATTAGCACCCCCCTGTGGATAGAGTAATGATATTCAATTTGTTCAGCCACTAAAAATTACCAAAGTTGAATAGTTTTTGTTCGGTTCATGGTACCAGATAGAGAAGATTTTGTCACTATGGAAAGTGCACCAGGATTCCGTTTATAGTTATTTATTTGTGATGGATGTAGTCATGACTCATTGGTCTACATGAGTGGAGGCCCTTATTTATATTGAAGGTTGTTTTGATTGAGTTGGGTTTTATACCCTGGTTTTCATGGGGGTCGCCATTCTGTCAAAAACCAGCGATGATCGCATTCCATGACACTGTATCATCAGGATTTATAGCTCGCCCTCTAGTTAGTTATTAACTGCTCTTTCTTTTATTTCTGTGCTATATAGTCTTAACTCTTTCACTCACAATGGCCATATAGTCCTAAGTTATCTAGCTATTCTAAGCTCTAACCTCTTAGACTCAGCAATTATACTGATTGGATGGATACGCTTAATGGCACAAAGCCGCGACCCTTAACTATGAACAATCTGAACAAAGAACACCAGATGCGATTCTAGAAAAGGCTGCACTGATGAGATTTGAAAATTTGAGGAGCTATAATAGTTATATAGGAGTCAATTGCTTATAGTGGGATTATATTGTTTTGTTCCTTGCTATCTCACCTTCTAGTTCATTTTGTCGGCTTAGCAGTGGGTTATATAGTTAGTGAGGTTTAAGATCCAGATACATACCCAGTCCCAGGTGCATCTACTACATCTTAGCCTATTGACCCACACTAGTGGAAAATGAGATATTAGTGACAAAAAAAAATGACAAAAATCTGCATATCAATGACCACTTTTGGTTTGGTGATCATTGGTGGCTAATTTACAGTCTTTTATTACGCGACCAAAATTGGTCATTTTTATTTTGGTCATTTATAGCTTGTTAGTTGGTCATTAATTTGGTCATATATTTGAATCAATGACCAAATATATGACCACATTTATAACCAAATTAATGACCATAAGACAAACTAGAATATGACCAAATTTGGTCGCGTAATAAAAGACCGTAAATTAGCCACCAAAAATGTTTTTTGGTCATTGATATGCGAATTTTGGTCATTAATATCATTTATTGGTCACTAATTTAGTCATTTTTAATCACTTTATGTGTGGTTATTATATTTTAGTAGTTTTAATGGTTTCCATTATTAATCAATATAAATTTTTAATATGATATTATGTTTAAATTAAAAAAAAAATCACAAATTATTCATCATCATCTAATACACATGTGAATTATGCAATGTCACATTAATTAGTTAATTACAATACTTATTAATAATATAAAGTACAACCATATAAGTTTTAAACCGCACAAATTATATTATACGAAATATCAAGTATTTGAATAAATATGAGTTTTCTCAAAAACTATCTCCATATAACTTTACATGAAAATTATCTAGTACATCGCTGACTTTTCAACATATTACAATGGCTAAACAATCCCACTTGTACTTGGCTGCTAAGGGGCATACTTAGATCCCATGGAAGCCTCAAAAGCATACTTAGCAGCTTGAAACCCTTAGCAACAGGCTCTTCATACTCAATGGAAAAGCCTCAGCAATAGGCTCTTCATACTTAATGGCCCACTTTCTGAGTTTTCTATCTGTGCACGTGCTTTGTAAACCTGCAAAGCCATTCATTAACTTCAAATTTTTAGCTTTTCCATTCGGTGGTTTAATTATCTTAAGTTGTTTCTTTTTATGACAGGGGCCATCATTGTCTGCACTATCCATAGCTTCAAGAAAGCCCTTGCTCATCTCTTATGGTGGTCGTGCTGTTGAATGTGCTACTTGCTTCATTCGGGAAACTAATTTCCTTTTTCTCCCTAATTCTTGACAATTTGTGTTGCCAAGAGATAGATTGCCTTCATCGTTGATTAGTTGTTTCCCACCAAAACCTGCCATTGGAGGGGCCTGAAGGATAGGCATGTAGCTTCTTAGGGCCTCCAATTGGCTTCCATTAGATGTAGAGTAAGAAAACTGGCTTGTGGTGCAAGTCGAAATATTAAACTTTTCTCTAGATGTACTTCCCTAAGCTACAATGGATCTTTACACTGTAAATGCTTCCTAGTGTTAGATGAAACTTTATTGGCTATCGACATAGGAACAATCTGTTGTATGTTTCTGGATGATTGTAGCCAAAATGCTAAATTAACAGAGCTGAAATCATGATGAATACTTGGCATAGGAATATGTTGGTATACATTTGGTTGTTGGATTGTGATAGTTTTAGACAAAGACATCTTAGGCATACCCTTATTAGCAAAGGCCCCAGGACCATCAGCGGAGTCAGAATTCAAAACTGATTGTGGGCCTCTCCCAGTCTTACCTAGAAAGAGAGAGGTTGACTTGAATTTAGTACATTCTGCATCATCCTGTTGAAAACCTTCTTTGTAGGCAGAACTTAGACCCTTTGCTAGTGAAAGAGAGGGAAGAGAATTAGCATAGTATGGAGTCTCATCACGTACGTGGTTTGGTTTTCTAAGGTAACACATAGGTGTTGAAGGACCATCTTGTGTAGACTCACTACCCTTAGATTCAACATAAGTGCTAGTCTGTGGGCATTAGAGAGAAAGAAAAATTAGTACTCCTTCAAATAGACAACGATGAGGAACTTTTAGTATTTTAATAAATAAAACAATGTCTTTATTTACGTAGGATCTTATTTGCATTGTGAATATACATTGTATGGAAGTATAACTACTCAGATTTTTTTCAACCTGGATTACACCACTAACCACTTTTCTTACTTTGCATTGATGGATATTCACACTGCAAAGGTTGCCTAGTGTTAGATGACACTTTATTGACTGTCATAGGAACAATCTATTGTATGTTTCTGGATGATTGTAAACAAAGTGCTGAATTAATAGAGCTGAAAGCATGAGGAATACTTGGCACAGTAATATCCTGGTATACACTTGGTTGTTGGATTTCAACAGTTTTAGACAAAGACATCTTAGGCATACCCCCAGTAGAAAAGGCCCCAGGACCATCAGTGGAGTCAGACTTCAAAACTGATTGTGGGCCTCTCCCAGGCTTATCCAGAAAGAGAGACGTTGAGTTGAATTTAGTACATTTTGCATCATTCTGTTAAAAGCCTTCTTTGTATGAAGAACTTAGAACCACTACTAGTGAAAGAGAGGGCATAGAATTAGCAGAGTATGGAGTCTCTTCACATACATGCTTTAGTTTTGTAAGGTAATGCATAGGCATTGAAGGACCATCTTGTGTAGACTCACTACCATTAGATTCAACATAAGCGCTAGCCTGTAGGCATCAGAGAGAAAACAAAATCGGTACTCCTTCAAATAGACAACGATGAGGAACTTTTAGTATTTTAATAAATAAAACAATGTCTTTATTTGCATAGGATCTTATTTACATTGGGAATATACATTGTATGGAAGTATAACTAGTCAGATTTTTTTAATCCTAGATTACACCACAAACCACTTTTATTACTCTGCATTGAATGGAATCCAATTGAATTGATGGATCTTCACACTGCAAAGGTTTCCTAGTGTTAGATGACACTTTATTGACTGCCATATGAACAATTTGTTGTATGTTTCTGGATGATTGTAGACAAAGTGTCGAATTAATAGAGCTGAAAGCATGAGGAATACTTGGCATAGGAATATGCTTGTATACATTTGGTTGTTGGATTGTGACAGTTTTAGACAAAGAAATCTTAGGCATACCCCTAGTAGTAAAGGCCCCAGGACCATTAGTGGATTCAGACTTCAAAAATGAATGTGGGCCTTTCCCAGGATTACCCAGAAAGAGATAGGTTGAGTTGAATTTAGTACATTCTACATCATCCTACTGGAAACCTTATTTGTATGCATAACTTAGACCCATTGCTAGTGAAAGAGAGGGAAGAGAATTAGCAGAGTATGGAGTCTCATCATGTACATGTTTTGGTTTTGTAAGGTAATGCATAGGCGTTGAAGGACCATCTTGTGTAGACTCACCACCCTTAGACTCAGCATAAGTGCTATCCTGTGGGCATTAAAGAGAAAACTAAATCAGTACTCCTTCAAATAGACAATGGTGAATAACTTTTAGTATTTTAATAAATAAAACAATGTATTTATTTACATAGGATATTAGTTGCATTGTGAATATACATTGTATGGAAGTACAACTAGTCAGATTTTTTTTAATACTGGATTACACCACAAACCACTTTTCTTACCCTACATTGAATGGCATCGAATTGCATTGATGGATCTTCACAATGCAAAGGCTACCTAGTGTTAGATGACACTTTATTGACTGTCATAGGAACAATTTGTTGTATGTTTCTAGATGATTGTAGATAAAGTGATGAATTAATAGAGCTAAAAGTATGAGGAATACTTGGCACAGGAATATGTTGGTATACATTTGGTTATTGGATTGTGATAGTTTTAGACAAAGACATCTTAGGCATGCCCCCATTAGCAAAGGCCACAAGACCATCAATGGAGTCATACTTCAAAACTGACTGTGGGCCTCTCCCAAGCTTACCCAAAAAGAGAGAGGTTGAGTTGAATTTAGTACATTCTGCATCATCCTGCTGAAAACCTTCTTTGTATGTGGAACTTAGACCCACTTCTAGTGAAAGAGAGGGTAGAGAATTAGCAGAGTATGGAGTCTCATCACGTACATGATTTGGTTTTGTAAGGTAACGCATAGGCGTTGAAGGACCATCTTGTGTTGACTCACTACCCTTAGATTCAATATAAGTGCTAGCCTGTGGGAATCAGAGAGAAAAAAATCAGTACTCCTTCAAATAGACAATGATGAGGACCTTTTAGTATTTTAATAAATAAAACGATGTCTTTATTTACATAGGATTTTATTTGCATTGTGAATATACATTGTATGGAAGTACAACTAGTCATATTTTTTAATCTTGGATTACACCACAAACCACTTTTCTTACTCTGCATTGAATCGCATCCAATTGCATTGATGGATATTCACATTACAAAGGCTGCCTAGTGTTAGATGACACTTTATTGACTATCATAGGAACAATCTGTTATATGTTTCTAGATGATTGTAGACAAAGTATTGAATTAACAATGCTGAAAGCAAGAGGAATAATTGGAATAGGAATATGTTGGTATACATTTGGTTGTTGGATTGTGACAGTTTTAGAAAAAGACATCTTAGGAATACCCCCAGTAGCAAAGGCCCCAGGACCATCAGTGGAGTCAGAATTCAAAACTCGTTGTGGGCCTCTCCGAGGATTACCTAGAAAGAGAGAGGTTGAGTTGAATTTAGTACATTCTATGTCATCCTGCTGAAAACCTTCTTTGTATGCAGAACTTAGACCCACTTCTAGTGAAAGAGAGGGTAGAGAATTAGCAGAGTATGGATTCTCATAACGTACATGCTTTGGTTTTATAAGGTAATGCATAGGCGTTCAAGGACCGTCTTGTCTAGACTCACTACCCTTAGATTCAGCATAAGTGATAGCTTGTGGGAATCAGAGAGAAAAAAAAATCAATACTCCTTCAAATAGACAACAATGAAGAACTTTTAGTATTTTAATAAATAAAACAATGTCTTTATTTACATAGGATCTTATTTGCATTGTGAATATAGATTGTATGGAAGTACAACCAGTCAGATTTTTTAAATATTGGATTACACCAAAAACCACTTTTCTTACTCTGCATTGAATGGAATCCAATTTCAGGCCCTAAAAGTTGTGTACCAAATCCTTAAAATAACATAATAAACCAAAGTACACACGATTTACACAAGAAATGAACATGGAGCACAACTCCAAAATAGATCAAAGAGATAAGTTGCAATATGAATAACTCCTAATAGATTAGGAGAACCTCCCCCAAATATCCCCAATACCTTGATATATCCCAATCCTACATCCCCTCCCTACTAAAGACTACATTGACCTCTACACATATTATATACATATAATCACTCATTTCACATGTGGGAGCCCATAATGCAAAACTTTATTGCATATACATTTAACACTCAATGCTTCTACATTCAACTATACTTCTACATTCAATGCCATATATACCCCCCATAGCCTATAGGGTCATAACACTAAACTGCATGCTTGTACTTCATGTGTCTTTGCTAGAAGGTGTTAGTGTGCAATAGCTACTGAGCTATCAATGCAATCTATCTTTTGGAAATTAAAATATTCGAGACCGTGGGAGAAAAATGAAATTAGTTTCACAAAATAATCTAGTAGTACATTCAGCAGTAGGGACAGTTGAAGAGCCGACAACAGGGACTAACATAAAAGGAAACAAGTTAATCTGATATGTTTACAAATGACAAGGTTAAAAATTTGAAGCCAGTGAATGTTTTTGCAAATATACAAAGTATGAACAAAGCCAAAAATATTAGACACTTTGCAGTGCATGTGACACTAAAAATTAATTTGAATGGTGCAATAATTTCATTGGTTAGTTCCCGAATATTGGTTACAATGGAATTTGAATGGTGTAATAATTTCATTGGTTAGTTACGAAATATTGGTTACCATGGCATTGGTTGCAGAAGAAGTGTGGTTCTGTCAAACCAACAAAGAATAGTGCTAGAATAGTAGGAGCTCAAGTCCATCTGATTACCAAGTGTAAAGCAATTAACTACAACATTGGATCCACATGTAAGGAAATTGTGTAAGCTATGCATAGTTGGAACACCAGAAATGGGGTTTGTGATTTAGTAAAATTCTTCCTTTTTTATCCAAAAAAACGTCGATCTTAAATCCATCTAAAAACTGAAAATAAAATTACTTCTTACATAATAATAGACAAGGTTCTAGTAAACAGATTAAACAATATTTAGAAAAATTTGATCACATAGATGCAGACCTTGGATGGTCATTACATTGCCCAAGAAACCATCCCCTCCTTTTAAACAGATGAAAAGAGAGGTATGCTAGTTAAACTATACATGTCCAAAACATATGATTGATTGAACTGGATCTTCTTGTAGAAAAGGCTAGAACTATTTGGGTTTAGTTAATCTTGGAGAGAATGGTTCCAAACATGTTACTTGAGCGTCTTATTTTTTCCTGGTAAATGGAGTATCAACTAATAGTTCATCTCCTTAAAGAGTGTTTTGCAATGGGGATCTCATGCTCCTTTACCTCTTTATCATTCTAGTTGAATATCAGTTAATTGATAAACCAGTCAAAATAAATTTAGGAATGAAAGGAGCCAAAATATCAGATACAGGAGATAGAGCATCCAACTTACTATTTTTTCATGGTACACTCTTTTATCGAGTTAGAATCATTAAAGCTGGAACAACTACTAGGAATTCATTTAAAGGTTTCAAGAGAGAAAATTGGAGCAAAAATCTAGGAATTTATATTCAATGTCCTTCAAACTCAAGCAAATACTAGTAAAATACTAAATTGTGAAAGTGCCTCTCTCCCTGAATAATATTTGGTAGTGCCTTTCACTGGCATTCTAGAAAAAAATTTGAAATGGGAGGATAACACTACAAATATCTCTAGATAGGACAATTCAATGTTCAAAAAACTATCCTTATAAGGTAGGATCACTCTTATCAAGATGGTCCTACAAGATTTACCAGCCTACATATTCTTTATCTTTAGCAACCCCAGAAATTGTTTTCAAGGGAACTAGAGAAAATCCAAAGAAATTTTTTTCGAGTGCTACAAACCAAGGTAGAAAGTGATCTACAATAAAAAATATTTAGGAGGTCTGACTTAGAAAATGGAAATATTTCAATATAGCTCTCGGAGGACAAGATTATTTGGAGATCTTATAGTGAGAAAAGCACATAATGGAATAGAATTTGAAAGAATAAATATACAATAGAGTTTTAGTGAGAACTCATTCCTTCCCCAAAAGGATCTGCCACCTAGAATGGGTATCCAGCAAGATAGGAAACTAGCTCAAACTTAGAGGTTTTGAGAAATAAAAAATGACAAAATGGTCTTTCTTTGGAAATCTTTAAGGGCACAAACTCAGCCTTTAGCAAAAGGGGAAAACCTAGCACAATCCAAATAGGAATTTGAAATAAGAAATTGGATAAGAATAGACATTGAGACATCAGAAGTTTCTTTAGCTTACCTATCCTTCACAGAAAGTAAAGGGAAGTTAACATTCTCATGGCTGGACAATCTATACCATGAATTAAGAGACTTTGGAAACTTATTCAAAATATAAGAATCCCCTTCTTGAATGAAGAAGATAGAGTAAGATGGGGCATATAAAGCTCAAGAAAGTTTTCAGTTTAATAAACTTATTTGCTGTAAATTCAAGAAGATGGGAATATTGTACCCAATAAAAGTTGGACCAAAAACTAGAATCAAGGTTATTACACTAAAATTGCATATCTCATCTACCCTAATTGAATACTAATCTATGACAATATGCAGAATGATGTTTCCTTGGTCCATCTATGTGCAACAATTGCAACACATAAGGAATAAAAGGCAGTTGCATAAGCAACATTGGCATGCTGGGACAAATTGAAGGTAATAATGAGAAAGTCCAAAAGGAAATTTAAAACAGAATTCACTCCGCTTTTCAGAAAGTGGGTTGAAGGTAAATACAAATCCAAAGTACTGAACATGCTATGGAAACCTATGGGAGATACTACCATTTTTAATAATTTGAACCATACAGAAAGAAGGAAATTATGGGATCATCAGGGAAAGGGAAACTTCAAAACTTTTATATGTGTGAATGAACATTTAAGGAACTTGTTCAAAAGAATAAAAGCTATGCAAAAACTAGCATCAATATATAAGAAAATCCAAAAACTGATATTTGTTACAGAATATAAAAGGTTGCCACATGAATACCTAGTTGCAGCTATCAAACAAAAATGAGCATAGTCAAAATTCCTTGAATGCAGATATATTTGCACTAACTATTATAACAAATTTCTGAAAGATGTCGCAACAACAAATAATGAAAGATATTGATAATTGAAATTAATCCAAATAATATTTTCTATCTAGGCAATATACAATAATATTTTAGTACTTTTGGCTTGAATAAATATAAAAATGTCCCGGACTTCCTGACAAACAAAACTCGAAACCAATAGTTACTTGTAGGACACCCTTATAATTAACAATCAACATAAGCACAACCTATATACATATTGAGAATTAAAGAAATGGAACCCCACACTTTGACCATTAGCTAAAAGACAATCTACCTTACACTTGGCAGCACAGCCTATATACACTAGCAATTAAAGGAAGGGCACCCCACACTTCGACAGTCAGTTGAAAGAAATCAACAATATACTTTCCAGTTGCACGAGACCCAGCACTTTAGAACTAAATGGAAAACTCACCTAAGAACTGATAAGAACCTCTTACATACATATCAAAAGAATAAGCAAAATTCTCAAGACAATGTTACAGAATATAAAAGGTTGCCACACAAATTCCTGCTTGCAGCTATCAAACACAAAAATGAGCATAGTCAAAATTCCTTCAATGCAACAAATTGTGCATGAGTCATACTTGTAAGGATATGTTTGCACTAACTATTATAACAAATTTCTGCAAAAAATCTCAAAACGGAAGGAAAAAAAAGACTTCTAGAAATAATGAAAGATAGCAATACTTGAAATTAATCTAAATTAACTTTTCTAACTAAACAATATACAATAATATTTTAATACTTTTGGCTCAAATAAAAATAAAAATTTCCTAGACTAACTGAAACAAAACTCCAACCACTAGTTACTTTGTAGGACACCCTACACATTAACAATCAACAGAAGCACAGCCTATATACACTTTGACAATTAAAGGAATGGCACCCCACACACTTTGGCAGTCAGCTGAAAGGCATCCTATCCCGCACTTGGCAGCACAGCCTGTATACACTTGTAATCAAAGGAAGGGCACCCCACACTTAGGTAGTCAGCTAAAAGAAATCTACCTTGCATTTGGCACTTAGTAGGAGACCCTGCACTTTAGCACCAAATGGAAACTCACCTTACACTTTGGCAATCAGCCATGGAACACCCTGCATTTTGGTAGTAAGTTGAATGACACTACAACTTTGGTCATCAAAGGAAACAAATGTCCTATTAAACAATGTATGATCTCTGAGACAACCATTGTTAAATCTTCACCTGGTGTTAGAACATAGTACCTAGATTCTAAATAATGGCAATACTAGATCAATCACACTTCCACTTCAATTCTTTCAGGGAAAGTTGGAAAACATACCTATCCAAATATCAAAAAAGTAGTTGCAATCATGCTCTTCCTCAAACCCCAAAGAAATATCATACATCCTATACCAACCCTACCAAGGAAGAAACACATTCTCATTGTAGTAGGATGAAGTAAAATGACTACTAAAACAATGTACAAAAAGTACTTTTAAGGATTTATCTTAGGAATCCAATAATTAAGGAATTGTTAAAATAACTCTCATGGACAATTAAGGACAAAGATTTTGAAAATGGGTGGTAACAATACTCGGAATTGTACATGCCCTTTTTTTTTACAACACTACATACCAAGCCACCATAACCCTCTTCCCCAACAATGAAGCATAGATATTTCGAAAATGGGTAGTAAGGACACTGAGAATACAGATTCTACCCTAACTTTGGCTGATCAGATGCATAAGAGTACCCACTTGCATAAGACTTTGGCTGGTCCTGAGAGATACCTCAGAGATTATGGCTTCTTAGCCACTACAGACAACCTTATAACTTAGAAGTTTACTCCAAAATTGAATCAGGGAGTTGAAGCAAGAGAGTTTTTACCATCTATTGCACACAAGACATTTAGAGCAATAGAAGACATCAACTCATAGCAATCCTAGGTTACAACATGATTCAACTTTCTCGATTCTAGATATAGTAGAATCTAGAATTGTATTCCTACTCCATTCTCCAAAATCTTATCATCACAAACACATTCAAGTTTCTCCAAAACAAAATATTTGAAAAGTAAAGGCACATTAAAATAGCCCATATAGTTGATACTTTCGATTACCTTGGTGGCATCTGAGTCTGGAATTTCCTCTTGAATGTTATCATATCCCTGCAAACAAAGGTCAGAAATTGTTAATCCTTCACAATCAATCATAGACAGTCAAACCCAAGTCATTTGTGCTTAAAATCTACAATCATTACATATTGTTAAACTCAAGAAGAAACATAAACAAAATAGAAAAACAAGCAATGGGAAAAAATGAAAACAAATCAGGGCCTTGATATTCATACCTCAGCCTTTTTGTCTTCTGGATCAGGAATGTATTCTTTGTCTTCCTAGTCTTCTGACTGTGCATACTTAATACATCACCATAAGGAAATGATTGCACACATTGATAAAAACCATGCACAATCAGATGCAATAGCATGGTTATACCTTTTTGGCATTAGGATCTTTCATTTGTTTTGGTGGTAAGATATCCCAATCGGTGTATAAACTTCTAGAATCTTTCTCCTTGTTGTTAATGAGAATGCTGTAGGTAGCGTCTGGGTGAAGAATGAAAGTATAAACATGAGTCAACTAATCAGTTTCACATGATACATCATTTTTGATAATATGGTTCTNCATCATACACACTCTTTTTGGTCAAATTGGCCTAGTTAAACCACTATCCTAAGTATAATTGACATTAATTGACATCAATGGAGCATTAATTGCCATCATACAGTCACACCCACGCCTACCTACAGTCAAGGAGGCTAACTGGAGCACTCCGGGGGTGATCTGAGTGATATTAATGCACCTAATTGTTAACTGGTGGTTACAATCAGTTCAACCAGTCAATTAAGGCGCCTCCTCTCATTAAATATATTATTTAATGATTATTTAATATTATTTAATGATCTGGAGTCAACAGGGGCGCCTCCACCAACTTCTGATGATCAATTCAGCTTTAGTTAAACTCATCAGGGTTCATTGAAGTCATGGAGCACTAGCACTTGATGGTTGGCTTGCTATGACATGTGTTTGATCTCCTTTAGTTGAGATTCGATCATTTATTCCATTCCGAATTCAGTTAGGGTTTGGTGAGTCAATTAGGGTTTTGGTCAAGTGGTTGACTAAGTGTGATTGAATGGCTGACAGTCAGTTAAGCTAGACTCACTCATTGAATTCGAATGACCTCCTTAGGTATTCAAATTCCTCATTAATTCAAGCTATTGCTTGACATTGTTATTGTAGCTATTCATTGTTTTATTGAATATACAGAGAGGAAACCATTCTAGTTCCGATTAACACCATTTCTGAGTTATTTGTTTATTATTTCTTGCTGAGATTGATTATTTGTTCCTAGATCAATGTGCAAGATTAATATGGTATTAGAGCATACGGCGAGACGAAGATCTATCTCTCAAAAACAAGCTTTTTGACAAATTTCTCCTTGAAAAGTGAGCAATAGCTCAAAATTCCAGCACTGCGCCAGAAGCCAACGCTTACCACTCAATATCCCAAGTAAAGAACTTATTGATCAAGCTTTCTTGATTGACTATGCTGGGTGTGATGAAATCCTAGAATGTGCAGGCTATCTAACCTTATTTTTCCCTTTCTGTTTTGATTTTCAGATTTCTACAGGTGAAGCATTTGCTATAGCACATCCAGATGGCCTCCTTAGCAGATATCTTGACTCCATACAATTTCCACTCATGGAAAAGTAAAATGGAGATTCAATTGTGCTCCAAAGGACTTTTCAACGTCGCCATGGACACCGAAGTTGAGCCTGGATCCGCCATAGAAAAATCAAGATTCTTGAACAAGAAGGATGAAGCCTTCAGTTTCTTGTGCCTCTCTATTTCCCAAGACCTTCTCCTCCATCTTACAGATTTGAAGACACCGGAAGAAATATGGGACAAATTGGAATCTCTATATGGAAAGCATGATGACTTGAGAGTTTACCAACTTGAAAATGAACTCATGTCTCTCCAACCTTCCAATTTCGAGACTCTAAATGATTTCTTTACAAAGTTCAAGCATACTGTTTTACTCTTGAAGAAATGCAATGTGGAGAAGGAGGATGATCAGCTCATCCTTTCCATCCTCTCCAAAATTGGGGCTAATTATTTAGTTTTTGTTTCTACATTTTGTGAGGGGAAGCTGACAACCCCTGGATGGAAGATGCCTACACTCAATGCCTTCATTGAGTCCCTAACTAATGAACATTACAAGCTTGTCTAGATGGGGATCATCTGATCTTCCCATGATCAAGCCCTCCATGTCTTGGGTCCCAAAGATCTGAAGGGTAAAGGAAATCAACAAAAAAATCAGAAAACTAAATTTGATGCTCCCAAGCCTAGAGTTGAAAACCAGCAGCATGATGAATCTTTCGGTTCAAGGAAGAACAAAGGAAAAAGGCACAATGGGAAAGAAAAAGTCAAGTGTTCTTACTATGGGAAGGGTTTTCACCCTGAACATGCCTGCATGAAGAAAACTCTTGATGAAGCAACCTCTCTCCTTGAGAGGAATCACATCAATCTTCTGGAGAGATTTTAGAGGAGAGATCACCAAGATCAGGAACCACAGCATGAGAAAGGTCATGCCCTCATGGCAAGCACTTTGAAGTCCAAAGCATTGCTAATTGACCCTGGAGCTTTGAACCACATGATGGCTGAAAAATACTCCTTTTCATCCATAGAGACTGGCAAATCCATCCCAATCCACATGGGAGATAACTCCACCATCATTTCCGAAGGACAAGGTACTGTAGATCTAGAAAATGGTTCTCTAATGTTTTGTATGTACTGTCTCTAACAGCAAATCTCCTTAGTGTCTATTAGATGAGACATATAGGAATTCCTAAGAGAGTCTCTTTCAGCCCAAATGATGTTGAGATAACAAAAATTCCATCCAGGAAACTTATTGCTAAAGGCTTTGCAAACCATCATGCAAAATCCTATGAGTTCTCTCACTTTGTTGCGAATGCAAAGGCCACTGCTCTGCTAAATCATGGAAATGAGGTTAGTAGGCTGTGGTATGACAGGTTTGGCCATCTTAATTTCAAATATTTGCAGCAATTATAGAAATACTACATGGTTGAAGGCATCCTGTTCATCAAGGCAACCACGGGAATTTGAAAGGGTTGTGTGATTGGAAAACACCCTTAGCACAAGTTCGATCGGGGGAAGGCAAACCAAGCTAAAAGCATATTGGGGATGATACATTCTGATATCAGCGGTCTGATGCCTATCACATCCATGAAAGGATCAAGGTACGTCCTTACTTTTATTGATGATTTTTCAAGGTATACATGGGTTTTCTTTCTCAAAAATAAATCAGAAGTATGTGAATTTTTTTTTGAATTGAAGGCCTTGATTGAAAATACCTCTGGGCTTAAGATCAATATATTGAGATCTGATAATGGAGGGGAGTATGTTAGTAATGATTTGATATACATATGCTCCCAAATTGGTATTCAGGTCCAGCATTCAATTCCCTACACTCACCAGTAGAATGGAGTAGCGGAAAGGAAGAACCAAACTCTCAAGGAGATGGCCACCTGTATGTTGGAGTCAAAGAAGCTTGCTGCAAATTTGTGGGATAAATCCATTGATGCTGCAGAATACATTTATAACAGGGTGCCACACTCATCTATGAAAGGAAATAATCCTTTCAAATCATACTTCGGACACAAGCCGGATGTGTGGAACCTGCGGGTGTTTGGGTCCACTGCATGGGCCCGGATTCTGCTTGATAAAAGAAGGGATTTGCAACCACAAAGCATAGAATGTATATTTATTGGGTATCCTGATGAATCTAAAGGATTCAAGCCACTAGATATCAATAACAAACAGATCATCATCGAGATAAGTGTCAAGTTTGATGAGCCTCTTCAGGAGATGGAACTAGTGAAGGAGAAAACTGCTGAATTTCCTTCCTATTCTACTGAATATTTGGATGATGAAATTGGGGGTGATGACCCTGATTTGGATCCTTTGATTTCTGATATCAGTGTGCAGAAATCATCATATTCTGAATTAGAACCTGAAGTGCAAAATCATCTTCCTACATGGGCCCAACAGACACTCTCCTCCGCAGGAGAAATCATTGGAAATCTAGATGATCCAAGGAGAACCTGGTATGATTTCCAAAGAGCAGGTATTGCACTCTCTTGTTCTGATAATTTTATATCTGAAACTTTCTATTTTATGATTATTTCAGATCCAAAATCCTACTACCATGCTCGGAATGATCCGAGATGGCAAGTTGCCATGGATGAAGAGATGAATTGTCTTTAGAAAAACACTACTTGAGAGCTAGTTTCTCTTCCTCCGGGAAGGAAATTGGTTCAATGCAAGTGGGTGTTTCAGAAAAAGGTTGCTACTAATGGAAGCACCTACAAATATAAGGCAAGGCTGGTAGCAAAATTTTTCTCTCAGATCCAAGGAGTGGACTACCTTGAGACCTTTGCACTGGTTGCAAAAATGGACTCCATCCTCCTTGTTTTGGCTATTTCATCATCTAAGCATTGGGAGGTGCATCACATGGATGTTAAGTCAGCCTTTCTGCATGGAGATATTCATGAGGAGATATACATGAAGTAGTCTGAGGGATACATCACTGATCCATCTTTGGTTTGCAAGTTAAAGAAGTCACTATACGGGTTAAAACAGGCCCCAAGAGAGTGGTATTTCAAGATGGATGCCTTCTTTCTCTCGCAAAACTTTCAGAGATGTAGATCAGATCAAAATGTGTATTTATAGCAGCATGATGGTAATCTAATTATCATTGTTTTATATGTTGATGACTTACTGATCACAGGTATCACAGTTGCCTCCATTTCAGCCATCAAAACTGCTCTCCACAATGCCTTTGAAATGAGTGATTTGGGGCTTCTACAACAATTTTTGGGGCTCGAAATCGAGCAAAATTATGATGGGATTATGGTCACTTAGTCCAAATACACTTAAGAATTGTTAGTCAAGTTTAACATGGCTGAATGTAGGCCTGCACCATTTCCTTTCCTTTCAAGGATCAACCTTGAAGAAGGAAAACAAACACCTCCCACGGATTGCACTATCTATCAACAGTTGATTGGTAGCTTGTTGTACTTGACACATTCTAGGACTGATATTTGTTATGACATGAATGCTGTATCAATATACATGTAGCAGCCTCATGATATTCATTGGAAGGAAGCCAATAGGATCCTCCAGTACATTCAGGGAACCGGGACCTATGGCATTCACTATGCTGCAGACTCCGAGCTAGAGCTGGTTGGATACACAGATTCTGATTGGATGGGTGATTCTATTGATTGGAAGTCAACTTATGGATATGTATTAATGCTTAGTGGTGGCCCCATTTGCTGGTCAAGTAAAAAGCAGGCTGCCATAGCACTATCTTCAGCAGAGACCGAGAATCGAGGAGTGGTGAATGCTTGCATCCAAGCAGTTTGGTTGCAAGGCATTCTTTCAGAGTTTGATCTTGGTAGTACTTTGTCCACTATCCTCTTTTGTGACAACCAGAGTTCTATTAAGATATCCACAGATCCAGTTACTAGGCAGAGGACCAAGCATGTAGAGATTCACATGCACTACATCAGGGAGCTAGTGCATGACAGGACCATCATTCTACAATACTGCCCGACTGATGAGCAGATTGCAGACATCTTCACCAAGAGATTTTCAAAAAAGAAGTTCACTTACCTCCATTCACTATTGGGGGTGAGTTCATCAGGGTGATCCAGACTACTTTCAGTGTTCAGCTTGAGGGGGGTTTTTTCCCACTGGGTGTTCCCTCTTTTCCTCACTTAGTTTGTTTTGAGCATTGTTTCAGTTTCAACAATGTACAGGGTGACCTATGGACTTAGTTGTCGGGGCCCTAGCATTTTTATGCATCTATGTTTTCTAACTCTTCCTGAGTATAGCTTAAGAGGGGGTGTTGGAGACATTTACCATCATACACACTCTTTTTGGTTAAATTGGCCTAGCTAAACCACTATCCTAAGTATAATTGACATTAATTGACATCAGTGGAGCATTAATTGCCATCATCCAGTCACACCCATGCCTACCTACAGTCAAGGAGGCTAACTTAGCCTTCTCCTATAGTCAAGGAGGCTAACTGGAGCACTCCGTGGGTGATATGAGTGATATTAATGCACCTAATTGCTAACTGGTGGTTACAATCAATTCAACCAGTTAGTTAAGGTGCCTCCTCTCATTAAATATATTATTTAATGATTATTTAATATTTTTAATGATCTGGAGTCAACAGGGGCACCTCCACCAACTTCTGATGATCAGTTCAGCTTCAGTTAACCTCATTGGGGTTCATTGAAGTCATGGAGCACTAGCACTTGATGGTTGGCTTGCTATGACATGTGTTTGATCTCCTTCAATTGAGATTCAGTCATTTATTGCACTTTGACTTCAGTCAGGGTTTGGTGAGTCAATTAGGGTTTTGGTCAAGTGGTTAACTGAGTGTGATTGAATGGCTGACAATTAGTTAAGCTAGACTCACTCATTGAATTCAAATGACCTCCTTAGGTATTCGAATTCCTCATTGATTGAAGCTATTGCTTGACATTGTTATTGTAACTATTCATTGTTTTATTGAATATACAGAGAGGAAACCATACTGGTTCCGATTAACACCATTTCTGAGTTATTTGTTGATTATTTCTTGATGAGATTGATTATTTGTTCCTAGATCAATGTGCAATATTAATAGTTCTTTCCAGCATGACCAAGAATTGCATGAACCTTCTTTTTACTATAACCACATATATCAGGACCAAACATGATACTTCCATCACAAAAAAGGATGGTTAGACATCAAAGCAAAGCTATTGCTTAAAATGTATACCTTGTTTCACAAAGGCAAGAAACATAACTTTAAGGCATCAATCAATGGAAGCAATGTTGAAGAGGGCTGAGTTGAGTAGGTACCTGTAAGGTGTATCTCCACCAAACTTTTTTGGTCAACATCACCACTCAGTAAATTCACATATCCATCACCACATTCAAGTTTCTGCTTATGCTTTATAGAAAATCGAAGAACAAGTGTCTCATCCTTGTTGTTGAACTCTAGAAACTCGACCAAAATGGCAAAGAAACGTGCATCTGGGTGAGTTTGAATCCCTGCTTTGACCAACCCAGTTAGAAATAGTTTTTCCTTAATACAAAATTCCAGATAACCGGACCAATTTGAGTTGGCATGACTAAAAGCACAGAAACATAAAGCACATTTTGCATTGTGTGATCTTCACTCATACAACTAGTGTTCGGGTACATAGGGTACTTCCAAAAGACCGAACACCTTGAGCAACTGCTTCACACAGATAGATCATAGATCAACAGACCGATATTGTCACGTGGTTAAAACCCTCGAGAGGGAAACAATCCATGGCTCCAGCCAAATAGCTACTTGGAGCAATTTATTATGCATGAGAAAGAAAGTTATATGAGCTTCTCATAATCAATCAACTAGCCAAGGACCCTCTATGCTCTTTAAATCGAGATCATAGACCAATTGGGTGTTAAGCCACAGATCAATGGTAGGTATGATCTAAGAGAAGTTGAATTGTTAGATCACTCTGTCTAGAACATATCGTGACCGTTAGATTAGAATATTTACAAATGCATACTAATGCATACTAAAGAAACACACTTTTACCTGATGGATATATTACACAAGTTGATCTTAACTAACTCCTAAGTGTCTAAATATCATAACATCCCCCCTTAATAACAACTTGGGATAGGATTGAAGGATTTACAAAAGTGACACTATTAGGAGAAGGAAGGAGGCATTAGAGCCTATCCCCCCTTAAGGACACATTCCTGAACTCATACCATAGACTGAAGTTTAAAAAACTTTGCTTCTGTAAGAGACTTGGTGAAGATGTCTGCAACTTCATCATCTATAGGGAAATAGAGCACTTCAATAACATGATAATGAACAAGATTTCTGATGAAGTGCATGTGTAGCTCAATGTGTTCGCTGTGCTGATGTAAAACTGGATCTTTGGCAAGATTGATGGCACTTTGATTGTTGCACCAAAGTGGAGTA
Organism: Pseudotsuga menziesii; assembly: GCA_001517045.1. Taxonomy (NCBI): domain Eukaryota; kingdom Viridiplantae; phylum Streptophyta; class Pinopsida; order Pinales; family Pinaceae; genus Pseudotsuga; species Pseudotsuga menziesii. The sequence continues at coordinate 26,012 of LPNX010592690.1, read as the reverse complement.
GGTTGCTGCTGCTCGAATCCAAACTCTAAAAGGATCTGTCGAATCCATAAAGCTTCCTGACTGGCATTAACTGCGGCTCGATATTATGCTTCTGTTGAAGAAAGAGAAAGAGCTTCTTGTTTCTTACAAGCCCAAGTGACAGGTCCAGATCCCAGACTGAAAACATAACCTGTAGTAGAATTTCGATCATTAGGATCACCAGCCGAATCTGAATCAGTAAAACCAACCAACAAAGGTTTCCCACTTGTACTGTAATGAATCCCAAATTGAATTGTACCTCGAATATATTGAAGTATTCTTTTTGTTGCTTTCTAGTGACTTTCATGAGGAGTTTGCGTATAACGGGCAACACGACCAATGACAAAGGAAAGGTCAGGATGGGAATGAGTCAAGTATAAAAGACTACCAGCAAGCTGACGATACCAGGTGGCATCTACTTCAGGGGAAGTACAAGTGGCAAAAATTTTGAATCCAGACTGGAAGGGAGAAGGGGTTGGTTTACAATATTCCATGTGGAAGCGACGAAGAAGGTCACAAGCATACTTAGATTGGGAAAGAAAGATTCCTTCTTTGGTTTGCAAGACTTGGAGACCAAGAAAATAATGCAAATGCCCTAAGTCTGACATTTCAAAATTTTGCTTAAGACTAGATTTCACATGGCTTATAAGTTTAGGGTCACTACCAGTAAGGATAAGATCATCAACATAAAGAACAAGTATGATGAGATGGTTTCCTACTTTCTTGGTATAGACATTGGGGTTAGAATGGCATCTAGAAAAACCAGTTTCAAGGAGAAAGCTATCCATTTTGGCATACCAAGCTCTAGGAGCTTGCTTAAGGCCATATAAGGATTTCTTAAGGAGACAAACAAGGCTAGAGTTATTCTAAACATATCCAGGAGGTTGTTCCATGTAAATTTCCTCATGTAAATCACCATGTAAGAAGGAAAAATTGACATCCATTTAATGGACTTCCCAATTATGTAAGGCTATAAGGGAAAGAACAAGGCAGATGGAGTTCATTTTTGCTACAGGGGCAAATGTTTCATTGTAGTCAATCCCTTCAACTTGGGAAAAAAATTTGGAAACTAACCTTGCCTTATGTCTTTCAACACTTCCATCTGATGCATACTTAGTTCTATAGAACCATTTACATCTGACAAGTTTTCTTCCTTTTGGAAGAGGAACAAGATCCCAAGTATCGTTTGCCATTAAGGAACGATATTCTTCATCCATAGCTACATCCCAATCTGGATTTTTTGAAGCTTCTGCAAAAGTTTCTGGATCATGATTCTCGGAAACTTGAGCCAAAAGAGAAGAGGCTCGCTGAAACTGAGAACATGTTCGACGTTGATCTCTAGGATCACCGACAAGATCACCAGCTGCTTCACATGTTGAATGGACCCATCAATGAAGTATTGGTGCTGGTGCAATTGGAGGACCATGAGCAGGCAGAGGTGTATTTTCATCCTCACTGTCATCATCAGAAACTGGAGTTGGAAACTTGTCAAGGAAGCTGAAAGAAGAAGAAGAAGAAGGCACAATCGCCGAATCAGGCTCGCAGGCCAAAGATGGCACACCCGCAAAGTTAGGCTCGCAGGCCAAGAGATTTTCATCAAATTTAACATCTCTTCTAATGATTATATCATGAGAATGTGGCTGAAGAAGTCTATAACCTTTTACATCTTCAGAATATCCAACAAATATGCACTTTTCAATTTTAGGCTGTAATGCTTTCCATTTTTCATCTGGAATGTGAGCCCATGCTTCACAACCAAACACACAAAAGTGACTTACATCTGGTTTAATTTTACTCCATGCTTATTCCAGTGTTATACCCTATAAAACGTTAGTGGGTGTGTGATTAACTATGTAATTTGCACAATTTATGGCCTCAGCCCAATATTGAAGACTTAGTCCCTTAGATTGGATCATACAATTAGCCATTTCTTTTAAAGTGCGGTTCTTCCGTTCAGCTACACCATTTTGTTGTGGTGTATATGGAACAATGTGCTGTTGTTGGATTCCTTGTTCAGTGCAAAAAGTAGTGAACTTGTTGTTAACATATTCTCCTCCATTGTCAGATCTTAACTTAATAATTTGATGACCAGATTGTTTTTCAACAAGGGCCTTGTAGGCCAAGAACATGTTAAATACTTCGCTCTTAAGTTTTAGGAAGTAAACCCAAGTGCGTCTGGAGTAGTCATCAATGAAAGTCAAGAAATATTTGAAACCAGAAAAGGATGCAGATGGAAGAGGACCACACAAGTCACTATGCACAAGCTCCAAAGGAACTGAAGCGTACCAAGAGGCACGTTTGTCAAAACTGTCCTGATGATGTTTTATGAGTACACAACCAGAACAAACACCATCCTTGCAAGATACCATCGAAAGACCAATCACCATATTCTCTTTACATAGTTGTTGCAATGAGAGATAATTTAAGTGACCAAATCGCTCATGCCAAAGTTTGCTCAAGTTATCACTATGAGAAACAAAAACTGAAAGAAAAGGTGATGACCCAAAGTTGTTAAATTTGTACAACTTGGTAATATCATCAACAATTCTAGTAGCAAGGACATTTTGAGGATTTTTAAAATCCTTGATTACAACTTGGTGAGGTGTAAACGTCACAGTTTTACCTTCACCTAAATGAGTAATTTGATAGATTGATAACAAATTGTAGGAAATTTTTGGAACACATAGTACATCACTGAAATAACCATTTTCTACTGGAACTGTTCCATATCCTACAACAATTAGAGATCTATCATCACTAACAAATATTTGTTTGGTGTTACATTCATGCATAGTAAAAAATATGGCTTGATCCTTAGCCATATGATAAGATGCTCCAGAATCAATGAGCCATTCATTTGAAGTAGAAGAAGAAGATACAGTATAACAGTAACCAGAAGCACAAAGTGCATGTCCATGAGAGTTAGATTATGAAGATGAATCTATGCTGATGTGTTGCTTCTTCATTGCTGCTTCCAAGGCTGCCATCTTCTTGAAACACTTAGATTCATCATGATTATCTTTCGCACAAAAATTGCAATGACGTTCAGTCTTCTTTCCTTTTTGCTTGGATCCTTTGTCATTTTTTAAAGAAGGAGCTGACTGAGAGGGTTTGGGACCCTTGTTGTTTGGCTTATTATTGCAAAAATTTTGTTTCTTGGGAGGCTTGGACTTTTCTTTTTGTTGGGACAATAAGGATTTCCTAGATGTATCTGCATTGTTAATTATTCCAAGATGAATGAGCTTATCTTGCTCTCTAATTAAGGAATCACAAAAGGATTCAAGACTAGGCTCTTGATAGCTAGCTGCAGTCAAGTATTCTTTCATGGAGTAGAATGTAGATACAAAAACAAAATATGCAGGTCCAAGTTTGGAAAGAATATGATAAATACATTGTTTGTCTTCTTTCTTAATCTTGCATTCTGCACATAAGAGTCTAAGAGTTTTATACTTATATAAATAGTCTTGAATGCATGAAAAATAATTTGTATTCAAGGAGAGCAACTCATTCTCAAGTTGATGACCCCGAATTTCATTGTGTTTACCAAACACAGATTCCAACTTTTCCCAAGCTTTATCAGGTTCATTAATTCCAGATATGTGGAATCACAAATCAATAGAGATTGACATCCCAATCAATCCATGAGCTTCATCACATCTATTTGCACATTTAAGTTTCTTATCATCATCAGTGGATTCTGTTTCTTTCCCTGAGGTTATCCTGAAAATTCCCCTACTTCGTAGAACATCCTCCGTACGATATTTCCATGAGAAATAATTAGAACTTGTAAGTATAATATCACAAGGGGTGGCCATACTATAAAATAATGACTGAAAAATAAAAACTAACTATCTGGTTGCAAAGAGCTCGAAAAAATATGCGGTTTTAAAAAAACGACACTGAAAACTGATTTTGGATGATGAAGTTATACTTGATCAAAGAAAATGTTGAAGATGTCTCCAATAGTAATGTGGCAGATATTAACTTGACCAACTAAAAAAAAGAACCCCCCTCTTCCCAAGATCAACCTTTGACAATCACTTTACAATAAAGTTGCTTTGAAATGAATCACTTTTGTAGAATAAGTGAGGTTCACTTTTACAATAATGTTACTTTTAAATAGCACGGCAATAAATTAAAAGACTTAAGTGACTCACTTTTTATTTTATTTTATTTATGTGAGATGCACTTTTACAATAAAGTAACTTGAAAATAGAAATTGCATGCACTAAAAAGTAGCTTAATCAGACTTGAATTCAAGACATATTAAGGAATAAAGAAACTTTGGACCAAGTGAGCTAAGTTTAAAAGGTACATAAAAGAATGGAAGGAGAAAGGGGTTTTTTTTTTTTACTTTTCTCTCTCGTTCTCCGTGCTTGCCTTTTTTTTTCTGCAAATCACAAAAAAAATGAAAAACAAAAAAAAAAAACTTTTTCCACACAATGGGGTTAGATCTTGGTTAGCTTACATAAAAAGTGTACGTTTTCAAGTTTTCTCACTATTTCTGATTTGCCGTGATCGCACAAGGTGCACAACAAAGAGCATACGTCGCCGAGAAGACAAGAAAAAAGTTTCCCTCACTGTTTCTGATTCGCCGCTATCGTGCAAGGTGCACAGCAAAGAGCATACACAATCAGGGAAGGCAACAGTCTGAGACTAAAACAAAAAATATCTAATAATAAAACTGATAAGATATGAGAGATTTACAAAAAACAAATCCATCACAGTAACATTATACCTTTAGATTTGTCGAAATGAGTGTTTCTGGAACAACGGAAATAGTTTTCGATGAAACGAAAAATATTTCCCAATGGAAATGATGCTTCGGACACAATGGAACAGCTCCCACAAGCCAAAAATGCATAGAAAACCCAGAACCAAAAACCCTTTCAAAGTTTCAACAACACTGGTTCTAGATCTAGATCAAAACCGAAAGTGGCTCTTCATAAAAGCTCTGATACCATGTTCGAGTACACAAGGTACTCCCAAAAGACCGAACACCTTGAGCAAATACTTCACACAAATAGATCACAGATCAACACACCGATGTTGTCATGTGGTTAAAACCCTCGAGAGGGAGACAGTCCACGGCCCTAGCCAAATAGCTACTTGGAGAAATTTATTATGCAAAAGAAAGAAAGTTACATGAGCTTCTCATAATCGATCAACTAGCCAAGGACCCTCTATGCTCTTTAAATAGAGATCATAGACCAATCGGGTGTTAAGCCACGGATCAATGGTAGGTATGATCTAAGAGAAGTTGAACCATCGGATCACTTTATGTCTAGAACATATCGTGACCGTCAGATTAGAATATTTACAAATGTATACTAATGCATACTAAAGAAACACACTTTTACCTAATGGATATATTACACAAGTTGATCTTAACTAACTCCTAAGTGTCTAAATATGCTAACAACTAGCAAACCAATAGTACATTTTTTTACATTCAAAATAGATTCTAATGAATACACATGTTCCAACATAAATGGAATGGAAAGAATTCATTTAGCTCAAACTTCATTTCATAGATGAAAACATAGAGACATAATATAATGGAATATTTTCACCAAGCAGTCACCAACTTTTATAATTTGTTTTAAGTCAGAGTGAGTCAATATTTTATGTTATAGACACACAATCAACATAAATGGAGACCCTCAGATACCGCATCTAATCATATATATACAAAGAGTTGATCTTAAATTACACTGCCCACTTGCATGAATGATTTGGAATTTAGGGGAAAGGAAAATATATATAGAATATTGGAAAGAATATACTTACATCCTCAGCTCGAGCTACAAATTTTGTGCTCAATTCACTAATATGCAAGATCGCCTGCACACATTATTCAAATTCATATCATAAACAGTAACCCTAACATCTGGCATAAAAATTGTGAATCATTGCACTTTTAGTTTCCAGGTTCTGTAGACTAGACGTTACATTCTTTTATACTAATATAGTCATACTCATATGGAATATTTATATTTCAGAAGAAAACTTGGATATTGGGAAAGAACTTGGATATTGCATTTAAGATAGTTGAATATCCCAATGAATTATACATTAGGTTAGAGGACCAACTCAATTGAGAAAGAGCTTAGATATCACATGTGGGATAGTTGAATAATTATACATTAGGTTAAAGTACCGACTCAATTGGGAAAATAATTAGATATCACATTTGAGATAGTTGAATATAAATTAGTGTATGGAAATTTGAACATAACACCTATTTTCACAGAATGTGTAAGCTAACTAATTTCCATAAGATACTTGGAGGCAAAACATAATGAATTTAAACACCCCACAACCACATTAAATGTTGACAGCAAACACAACACCACATTAAATGTTGAAAACAAAAAGACAATGAGAAATCCTCTATACAACAGATTTGAACATGACACCCACGGGCACAAAATGTGCAATCTAACATCTTCCTATGACATACTTGGATTCCAAAAAGGCAGCATCTAAGCACCTAACAATACCACATTAAATGACGATGGCAACAACATTAAGATGATGTAAGATCATGAATACAATAGGGTCTGACGATGTCTATGACCCCTGCTGCTTGAAAGGAAATCTCAATAATAAAATATACCACTGTAATAATAAGAATTTACTATCACTATACCACTCTAATAATAATAATAATTTACCATTATTATAAACATCACATAAAGAATTTGGACAAAGTCCCAAAAAAGCTTACCAGCCGGATGTACAACAATGTGTTGCTGATATGGCACTGTAACAACATAAATTTTTTAGCATAGAACCATAGTAGCATGGTGTTGGTGGTAAGACAAAGTCCATAGGGTGAAAATAAAAGATGAAGGTTGAAGATGCCATTTAACTTGTCAGGCCATCGAGTTTCTCTCCATTCAAACATGGTAATTTAATTGAATGGTTGAGAAAGAGTTCAAAGATTCGGTGCCAGAATAGAAATGTCAGTGGATGACAAGGTTGACTATGGAACATAATGCTCTGCTGAGACTTCGACAACAGATTATTTTCAGATAGTTCTTGATGCTCGAGAGGCAATGGAATATTGAAAGGCTCCCTCATAGTAAAATCATCCAAGTGACCACCAACTTTTAGAATACGTTTTAAGTTAGAGTGAGTCAATATTTTATGTTATAGACACACAATCAACATAAATGAAGACCCTTAGATACTACATCTAATCATATATATACAAAGAGTTGATCTCAGATTACACTTCCCACTTGCATGAATGATTTGGAATTTAGGGGAAAGGAAAACATATACAGAATATTGGAAAGAATATGCGTTCAGATTGGAATTACACTATCATCTTGAGCTACAAATTTTGTGCTCAATTCACTAATATGCAAGATCCTCTGAACACATTATTCAAATTCATATCATTAATAGTAACCCTAACATCTGGCATAAAAATTATGAATTATTGCACTTTTAGTTTCCAGGTTCTGTAGACTATCCATTATATTCTTTTATACTAATCTAGTCATACTGATATGGAATATTTATATTTTAGAATAAAACTTGGATATTGGGAAAGAACTTGGATATTGCATTTAAGATAGTTGAATATCCCAATGAATTATACATTAGGTTAGAGGACCAACTCAATTGAGAAAGAACTTGGATATCACACGTGGGATAGTTGAATAATTATACATTAGGTTAAAGGACCAACTCAATTGGGAAAGAACTTAGATATCAAATTTGAGATAGTTGAATATAAATTAGTGTATGGAAATTTGAACATAACATTTGTTGGAATAGAATTTGTAAGCTAACTAATTTCCATAAGATACTTGGAGGAAAAATAGACTACATTTAAACACCCCACAACCACATTAAATGTTGACAGCAAACACAACACCACATTAAATGTTGAGAACAAAAAGATAATGAGAAATACTCTATACAACAGATTTGAACATGACACCCGTGGGCACAAAATGTGCAAGCTAACATCTTCCTATGACATAATTGGATGCCAAAAAGGAAGCATCTAAGCGCCTGACAACACCACATTAAATGCTGATGGCAAAGTCATTAAGACAATGTAATATCATGAATACAACAGGGTTTGACGATGTCTATGACCCCTGCTTCTTGAAAGGAAATCTCAATAATAAAATATACAACTGTAAGAATAACAATTTACAATCACTATACCACCGTAGTAATAATAAGAATTTACCATTATTATAAACATCACATAAAGAATTTGGACAAAGTCCCAAAAACATTTACCAGCCGGAATTACAACAATGTGTTGTTGATATGGCACTACAACAACATAAATTTTTTAGCATGGCACCATAGTAGCATGGTAATTGAAAAACCACAAATAAAGAGTAAACAAAACTTTGATAAAATTGGCCCTTGAGCTTTTGTAGAGCACCGATATTAGGGATGGGACACTAATAATAGTAAGGGAAAGGATTAAATTCTCTGATTAGAACTTGTATAAAAATTAGTGTTAAATATAAAATGGTAGAGGTGAGGCAATGTCATCATTAGGAGATCGGCTTGGGAAAATTTTGTGGCCGAACCCTAGCTAAATATTTTGGTTATATCACTGTGTATGGTTGACAAAAGTTTTCATAGCATTATAGAAACTGAAAAGTGTAGAGGCAAACAAATGTCATCATTAGGAAATAAGCTTAGGATAATTTTGTGGTGAAACCCTAGCTAAGCTTTGTAGCTATATCACTGTACTTGTTTTCTTTGCAGACCATACTTCTTTCTTTTCCCATATTTGAGAAGGGAAGCAAAATTCTTTTCTGAAAGAAGGCCATGCTCCCAACTTGTAAAATCACTATTAGATAAAGGACTAAGTGAATTTCCAAAAGAAAAATACTCCTTAGAAAGGATGATTAGTCAATCTAGAACCTTATGAAACACTTAAGAAAAGAGAAAATCACCAATTTTCCACTGACTTTGATTTAAGCCATAATCAACATCATTAAGACCAAAGTCAAAGAATATATGCAGTCGATGTAGTCTGCCAAGGACAGGACCAAACAAAATAATCAATAGTCTTATGCATTAGTACAGATGGGATAAATAAAAGGCCCATTTGACCCCATATATTTAAAGTTTTAGCTGAAATGAATGCTCCATAAGATGCATACTCAAATTCACAACATTCTCCTTTGGTATGAGATATTTCAAGAAAAAATATTTCCACTCAGCTTGGTTTCTAGATTGGCCAATAAGAATAAGAGATTGAAATGGAGTCTTGACATTAGTTTAACTTTTTCATTTGAAAGATCAGATGTTCCTAAAATATTTGACACGATAGGATTAAAAATTATGAAATGAATTGTGACCTTTGAATTCTATGACATGACAGGATTAAAAATTATGGAATGAATGGTGGCCCTTGAATCTAAAGGGTGATCGTTTTGTCTCCTGCCCGGTGACAGACATTTGAATCTTCAAACTCTATTTGTGATTTGTGTTTACATAAAAAAAAACACAAACAATTTAGATTTTAAAAGATTGATGACATCAATCATTGGATAGCTATAATGAAATGAACCCAATCAAAATGATCAAATTTCACACTACATTTCCATGTAGGTGGGGTGGTTTCCCATAGGAGATTGCAATTGTGTTACCCTGTTTAGCCCACCAATGGTTATATTTTGAATGCCATATGGATGGTGATTGATTCTTGTGGATTTGATAATTTATCTTTAACCACTTCACCAGAGGAAAAATTGTAGTTCTTTTGATTCCAATAAGGCAGTTTCGATTATACCCTTGGAAACAAAACATTGACGTGTTCAATTAGAACGTAGCTAGGCAGCTTTGTCAGAATTGGATTTGACAATCAACAACATTTAACATCAGAGTTTGTACTTCATTAACACTGGCAGCCAACCAGTATATTCCATATTCATAAACTCAAATATAACCTCCAAATCCCACATCCTCAATTTTAGGTTAAGTAAAACCAAAAAATGATGGGAATATTTGCCTGGATTCCTATAAAATTTGGTAGGAAGAAACCATAGTGGAAGTTTTTTGTTTATCACACAAACCTCGATAAATATAAAACTAGTTATATCATTTGATTGGAAAATTAGAAATCAAAATCTTGGTCACTAAAACCATTGATTATGTAAAAAATCCATCCTTTCAAAATCCTTCAAAAAGGTTGGGGTGGCCAATACTACATGACATTCTATCCCCAATGAGTATAATCTCTAACGGTCTTAATATAATCTTTCTAGGAAAAAACTAAGTTTTGTAGGTATATTGTCCTAACATATCACACTCCAAGGAATTCAGAATTGCAGCATCAGTTAAAACTATAAAATTTTAACAATTAAACACAACCAGAGTGTTCTAATAGAGGCTTGAAGATAAGAGTACCATTTACTACTCTATCCACAAAATCACAAATCCAAATAGCTAAAACTCAAACCCTAGGAATATGTATGTTTGTCATTCTCATAAGTGGTGCAATCCTTACAATAAAAGCAATAAAGGCATGCCGATGTGTATCATGATAGAAGGGAATTCACAAAGAAGACTTTAACAGGTTCTATTCTCAAATCCTGTTGGATTGGCCCTAGGCGTTTTGATGAAATGGAACGAGATATGCGAAATAATAAATCATGTATTATTGCTATGTTATTGATTCTAGAACAAAAATGGGATAAATAAAATACAAGCCTAAGGTATTCCAAAACGTCTATTATATTTATATTTGAAATTAATATTGAAGGCTGAGGCCTATGTATGGAATGCATATTAAGATTGATGGTTGAGACCTACGTATGGAATGGCTACTGTTGAAGATACCATAGGCATGAATCCAAAATTTTTTGAACTAAGCACAATATGAAGACAGGCTTCTTAAAAGGAAAAACAAAGAAACCTCCATTGTGAAGGTTGTTGAAGGTATACATTCTTTAGGAGCCTGATTTGACTACTGTACAAGGAGGGATATGTTCTGTAAGGGAAATATTCATAGAAGTATTTACAAATTCACCTAATATGACATGATAAAGCATTACTCCATTTCTGTCGCTTATCTAATTTTTCAACCAAAAATCAGTTAAAGTTGGAGAAGAACAAAAATAATGGCAAATAAATTATTACCTTGCTAACAAAATAAAGAGACAGGATTGGGGTATTATTTCAATTTTAGTACATTGCAAATGAATCAAAAGAATGTTCCCTTCCATAGAATCATCTATACAATACTGCTACATATAGCATACGCTTTAACAATGAGGTTTTGGCACTGAATGATCCAAAGTCAAGGAAGAAATGGAGCATGCACTTCAACAACATTAAGTGCCATCCCCAACCTACCCTTCATTCACAAAATGAAAAGCACTCTTTAATCTCAAAATGCCACTAGAAATGGGAGAATACTTCTTGCATCTTATATGTTTAGATAAACTGCCTCTGAAAAGGGAAAAACCTTTTATTAGGCCCTTTTTATGGAGGGTAGAATGAACTTATTCTCAAGTGGATCTGATACCTGGATTTTATTTGGAAGGGGATACTTTCATAATAGATCGAATTCTCCTCTTATCCACATTGAAAAAAATTCAATTTTTTTGTTCGCTTCAAAGTTCCTTTCACACTAAGGAAAAAATCCTCTCTCCAAAATGGATAGCCAAGATAGATAATACAAATACACTGGATGAATAAAATAAACTAACCTGCAATCAAACTAGTTAGTGCCCTACTTGTTTGGTCATGTTGTAATGGAGATAGCAAATGTGGTGCCCCATGATATCACCAATGGAAGGAGAAGATGATGACGAAGTAGTAGCAGAAGGAGGTACATATGATGATGGAGGGTTAGGAACAAAATTAAGTGGGGTTGGAGGAATTGCAAGGAGAGGAGATGCTCCTTGAGGAGGGGAAGGAACCAGCACCTGGGGAGATGGAGACTTGTTAGGGGATTGAACAAGAGATTTTTTTCCAAACATTTCTCGAGGAAGGAGAACCTTGGGCACTACAAATATCACAAGGGGTTTTTGATAAAAAACTATCTGCATTATAGAAGCTTGAACAATACCTGTACCCACTGCTACTAAACCATTGACCATTGTGATGTTGAGGGTATAGGTCCCAACTCCCATGGATTCTGTGGCCAATGTAGGTTGAATTGCATTCACTATGGAATCCAGAGATCTAAGAGGATAATAGGAATGTAATACATGGTACTTGAGAACAACGACCTTGTTTTTGCATTTCTTGTTGATTCCCTATTTGGACAGGTCCTTCAGTGGTGCCTTTCATGCCTAAAGATCAATGATGGGGTAAATTTCTTGTGGTGTTCATAATTTCATGCAATATCTTGAGACGAATCTAAAACAGAACAAATTTTCCTTCAAAGTGCATCAACACCCCCAAAAATAAACCCATTTATTCAAATTCAGCGACAATTTCCTATATCCAGAAGTGGATAATATATTTAACCCAAGTCTTAAACTTTCACATTGCACAAGCATGAAAACCTACAAAAATAGAACAAAATGATACAAGAAAGGAATGAAACCATAAACCCTTTGGTAAAACATCATCCGTGTAGCTGTCCATGAATACCATGAGCTTTTGCTTGACTACCTATCACAAACACGTGGCACCATCGCTCAACATGTTTATGGAGAAGGTCATCCCCCTTAGCAGATCAGAAGAGGCTTCCATGCTCTATACCTCTACTCTTTCCCCATAATACCGATACAGATGCAAGGTGATCTCAAGATTGAAAATTTTGGTAATTATCCACCAGATAGGGTGTTTGTGTGTTTATGTTGCTTTTGGTAGCATAGTGATATTAGATATGCATGTACCTCTCATGAGAGTAGTTTCAATATAGCCTCTCTCTTATCCTGAGGCTCAAAATACTCCTCTCTTTCATGCACTCAGACATTTTCCTCAAGCCCATTGATGAATGGAAGCTGAGGCTTTCGCTCACAAATCTCTTCAGGGATTCCCTCACTATCATTGTCTCCAACGGGGACATTGCCATTGAGAAGTTCAAGGACTTAAAGAAGAGGAAGAGAGTTGACCTGTGGCTTCCGGGGTTGTCTATTTGTGGTATTAATTGAAAGTAGAGAGAGGAATGATGGAGGAGACTAGGAGTTTAAATGAGAGGTTTGAAAAATGGAAGACTTACATAGCTGAGAAATTGGATGGTGTGGAATTGAATGTTGAGGGTTTGAAGTTGTGGATTGCTACGGAGGTCCCCATGGAGGATGAGTTTTAGAAGATGAAGATGGGCTAGGAGGAGTTTTATGTAGCGAGAAGTTGAGGGTATGGTATGAGGAATATGGTGAAACGTCCAAATACTCTTATTTTGGAAGGCCTTCCATCGCGGTGGTTTTCAGAGCCAAGGGTGTCTTCAAAATTTTATGTTCTGGTTACACACACTGTTTTCTCTAAATTTGGTAGGATCAGAAATCTTAATGTTGTTGGGAGCAATGATCTAGGCAAGGCTGCCCAAGACATTGGGAAGGATATCACATCTGCATTGCACTGCAAGGTTTGGGTTCAGTATGAGAGATACGACAACTTTTACAATGCCGTCAAAGCATTTTTTGGTCGATCAATGCAAAAATAAGGTTCAAGTCTGAAGGAAAACTATCGTATTGATTGGGATAAAGAGGGATATTTCATGGAAACAAATGTTAGGAGAAGAGATTATGAAAAAGAAAGACAACAAGAGATGGAACGTAGCCAACTTGCACGCATAACTATTAAAAGTGATATTCTAATGCACGTAGCCTAGTTTTATAAGAATGATGGACATAGGCTAAATGGTGAAAAACATACATCAACTAATATTCTAATAAAACTAGCATTTTCACCAAGAGGTGAAAAAAACGCTGAGAGGGTAAAAATATTTTGTCTTTTCGCAAGTCAACCTTTGGTTTTTACCTTGGGAGAGTGCATATTAATACTAAGTTTTGAAATTTTAGGTTAAGACATTTATAATTGAGTTTTTTTTGGGTTTCGATTTTGGATTATAAAGTGTGAAAGAAATAATAAAAAATACCTGATAGTGACTAGGAAATATTCTGTTGTAGAAGTGCCAATGTGTAAGTACAACATATCCCATGTCATTATGACAAAGGAGCCCAAATTTTAGATTAATTTGGGCTCCTGTACTATAAGGTGGTATGTCGTTTATGTTGTGTGCATCTATTAATTTACCTAGCTAAATAAATTTTAATGGAAAACAATAACTCCTTTATGGAGATGTATTTTTATATTTAAATTTTATGCCCAACAACTACTTGTGTTGTAGTATGCGACAAATACCATATATGACTTGACTCAACGATTATTGCTATCACGTTATTTTTATTGAAAAAAAATATACCATATTTTTTAAAAGATAAATGCTTTGTTTATGCATTTTAAGGGTTGAGGATCAACCATATATTATGAGAATATATAAGGTGATATGTCATTTTTGTTGTGAACAACTTTAATGGCTTTTCCTAACAAACAATAACTCCTTTATGAAAAAGCCTAGACCCTTCTAAAAGTTAACGACATGGTATAAAAAATTAAAAAGTTGATGAACTTTAAAAAACACAGTCTCTTATTACCTATTACTCTTACCATATTAATGCTTAAATTTATTTAACCATAAGAGTCTTTGTTTTTCTCAAGATAATTGTGGGTTACTTAGTAAGACTCTTTGTTTACTTGTTAAGACTCTTTGTAAGATTCTTTGTAAATCTTAAAGGGTTCTAAATCTAAGATTACTGGGTAAGAATATTTGTAAATATTAAAGGGTTCTATTAAGTTTTTATTTGATTATTGGGATACCTTAAATTACCCAATTTCAAAAAATTTATGTTTGATTTGTTTGTTTTGAATGCAGAATGATGAATTTTTGTTTGGATTTTTTTAACATCCCACAACCCGCAAATCCACAACTTGTGGAGTGCAACAAACCTTTCATTTGATATTTCATTTTTCAAACCCACATCCCACATGTCGCAGAGTTTTTATGTGTTAATTTTAATAAACTCGAATCCCGCATCCCGCAATGTGCATATTGTGGGTTGTGGAGTTCCTATTATTTTCGTTTGGTTTGTGTCTTTCCCCAACCCACATCCTGCAAAATGCAGAATTGTAAGTTGTGGAGCTAACTGAATCAAGTTTGTAATACTTTGGGTGCATGCATCTCGCAAGCCGCAAGTTGCGGAATAATTAATAAACTTGCAAATTTTGTTTTGATCCCGCCTCCCGCAAAGTTGATCCTGCAGACCTTAACCAACTAACATTGTTAATAAATTTTTTAATATTAAGCATTCAAAATCTTCTGAAATGTAATAATTACAATGATTTTACATCTCTGTTAGCATAAAATTACAGAAAGTTATAGCGTTGACCACTCGTCTGTCTATTGAATCAGTTCATATGCTCCCCTGGTTGTGTTCAAATGAAAGTGGAAGAGCTATTACGTTTGAAACAAATAAAAATTGAAATAATTACCATTGTTCTCTTAAGTACAAAAAAAGCACACTAATTAGAAAACAAACCTTGAAATAATTTTGTAAACGAATTAATTGACAGTCACTAAGGTTTGCATCAGAGAATTGCTTTAACAAATACTTTGATAGCTTGGGTTTTTAGTTAAATTGGTTACATAAAGTAAATTATGATTTTCTTTACCATTTCCCATTATTGACTACACAATATTAGTCTCGGTCTCTTGTTCAAAGTCAAAATGATTCAAAACTGTATCTCAATTATTATGACCCCAAGTTTAACCATAAACTATTAAGATTGTTGTTATAAGCAAGCACTGTTTTGGAATAAATTAACCATAAAAAAACCTTAAACAACTAATATTATGATATGACTATGGTTTGAAACCATGAAACAATCAAACTCTTGTGAAGTATCCTTCCTTGCATGTGTGTTTGTGCTCAACGGTGCCTTTCTACATGGTTTCTAACTGCCAAACAACTTTATGTGCTTTTTGTGTTCACCCTTGTCCACAATTCCCCTATGTGCTAGTAACATTGTTGTATGAGGGCTCTTGGAGACAAGTATTCTTGTTTTCCTCACCTCCTATGAAATAGGCTCTCCAACAGGAAATACAGTGGAGTATGTCCTCAACTGCGTCACCACCTAAGAGAAAATTATCAAGTGGGAATTACAAATGAGGTGATGAAGACTTCGAACACCTGCCACCCTAGTACGAGCATTCACTCCGACTGCCTATTGCTGAACATGGCCCTCATGTAGTAGGACTTTGGAAGATATGACCTCTTCGAGGATTTATGGGGACACACCCCAAAGACAGGAAAACCATTGTATTGTGCAGCTGGAAGTATTCCTATTCAAAAATATTCAAAGTGCATCACATCTAGGCCCTGATGGTTGGCAAATTTCCTAGTGCATACAACCAGGATGATAAACGAACATAATTTCATATTCGCTAACCATCAATACCCCCTGATAAATGAGCTTCTAGAACCATAAAACCATTGCTGTCTAAAAAGAAACTCAAGCCCTCACGTAATTGAGCACTTTTGGCCTTTCTCTCAGTGCTCATTCATCCCCATTTTTTAGCAGATTTGGATGGTGGTGCTATATAGGGTGAGCTAGACAGACTAGAAAATACCTTACTAGCATAGCTGCACACTTGACAACTAGCAATCATAACAATAGTACAAGTGACAAGTGAGCGAGGATATTTAGTCCTTGCGAAAAATCCAGTCAAGTCATCTGCTCTAATATTCAATTATCATAGTGGCCATGGATAAGACCTTAGGTGTTCTCTCACGTTGCTACCCAGATGGGTCAAGGAATTTGGACTTGACCTTCCTTGCCCTTTCAGAAATGTTGTAGGTGGGATAAGAACGAATTCGGCTAGCCACATTTCTTTGCTTCATGTAGAGGCAAGATTTACTGTTTCAAATATCTAAATTTCATGATGGATCCTCAGAGTCAGGACAACAGATGATGCTAGGAACATAATATTGACCTATAAAATGTTGCGAATGGCATCTACAGAGTCAATTACTGGTCAGAAAAAACATATTATACGTGGGAATGTTCTTTCTGTACCAGGTTCATCGATACATTTCATCCACACTGAGAGATTTGGTTCATCAGCCGTTATTGAACCACATATATTTCATTTGCTTCTCTAGTTATATTCACTGTGGATCATCTTCTTATCAATATCTACACAATTTAGTTCAACATAATCAACACAGACCCTTGATCTGCAACCTGCCTTAATTTGGACAGCCCGATCGTGGGTACATTTTATTTTTTGCCAAGCTGATCCAATTCTATCCATTGCGCAAGTCTCATATGTGGACTACATTCGATCCCTCGATCAAATCTCAAATAACAGATATACTATCCATCATCATCCCGCTAAACTTTCATGAAACCTGCATCCCACAATTTCAGGGTTGCGGATTGCAGGAACTTGAACTCTATTATTATTAATCGCAATTTTCGGCATAATCATTGGACACGATAAGTTTAATTCATTGTCAGTTTTTTTTTAATTATTTATTGCACACTTTATAATCCAAAATCAGAACTGCAAAAAACTCAATTATAAATGTACACTTTTTATTAGAAACTTGTAACTTCCGATTTCTGTGTTCCGCACTGTGGAAAGAGGAAATCTAATTTGGTTGATTTTCGCCATTTGGAGGATTTGTGTATAGATTTGAATAAATCGTGGGTAGTTTTTTGTTCTTTAATTTCATATGGGGATCCTTGCTCATGTATTTTTTGTTTGGGTTCAAATCAAATCCCCCAAAAATATATTCATTGGTAACAAGAATGAGCGATCCCTCCTAATACTGATTTAGGATGAGCAAACCCTCAGAATTTGTACAGAACATTCAGGTTTGAATCTGGCAGTAGACTAAATGTATAAATACCTATGGCCAAACAAAATTGCTTATGAATTGAATATATAATTCCCTTATCTCTTCGACAACTCGAAAGGTCACTTGAACGTACTGGAACATTATCACAACATCATATTAATCGCAGAAGTGATTGTTACCCTCACCTGTTTTCAGCCTTAAGTTATCCCATAGTGTGTAAACTTGACATTTGTCACTTTATCGATGCCTTCTTATGATGGTATAAAGATATCCTTGTTGTGTAATCATTATATATATCAAATATCTTCCTTAATCATTAAATCATCGTCAATATCATGCATTCCAAATACCAAATCTTTCAACTGCAACATATTTCACATCTTAGATTCTCCTCCCATTCCAGGATTTCATATCACTGTTTAAGTGACCTTTCATGGTCTCTAAGAGATAATGGAATTATATACAGATCACATTAATTCCAAGTTATAGATATATATTACATCATGAAAATCTCAAACTCATGATAGCATTTGTAATATTTAGTGAATAAATAGAGCCTCCTACTGAGGAAAATATCATTTGGATCTCATTTATGGTTTTTAATATGCACAAAAACTGGACTCTTGAGCATCCTTACTTCCCCTCTCATGGTTTTCGAAGAAAAAATTGCCAACATGGTGATAGCAAAGGCCGGAATGGGAAGAGATGGGAAGATAACTTGGGAGTTCTACTTTTGAAGAAGGGGTTATAGAAGAAAGGAAGTGCAAAAACATATGGAAATGGTTGCACTTTACGTAGGAAAATGTATGGAAATGGGTGAGGATTGTAACGCAAATGAATGTCCAACACATCACTTTGTATCATTCCGATTTGGTGTTTACTTCCTTTTTGTATTATAAAAATAATGATTATTGACGCATTTTTTTATCTTTAAGCTTCTTCAACATTGTCATTGTGTATAAAACACTTTTGTCTAAGATGAATGAGCAAAATTCCAAAGAATGAGGGTAACAATCAGTTCTGTGATTAATATGATGATGTAAAATATATGAACTATCTTGCTTGATCATTAAATCATTGTTAGTATCACCTGCTTCAAATACCAATCTTTCAAATCCAATATATTTGACATCTCAGATTTTGCTCCCTTTTCGAGTTTTCATATCACCATTTAAGTGACCTTTCACGTGCTGCAGGAGATAAGGAAATTATATACCGATCACATTAATACCAAGTTATAGATATATGCGACATCATGAAATTTCTGAACTTATGATTGCATTTGTAAGATTCAGTGAATAAATATACCCTCCTATTGAGGAAAAAATTATTTGGACCTGATTTATGATTTTTTATATGCACAAAAACTGCCCTCGTCAGTGTCATTATTTCTTCTCTCATGGCTGCCAAAGGAAAACTCACAGCATGATGATATCAAAGCCCGGAATGGGAAGAGATCGAAAGATAAGTTCGCACTGCTACTTCCAATGAAAGGCCTATAGTTTCTGGAGAGACAAGGGATTCGTGATGATTACAAATTTCGTTGTATTTCTCTACTCAATGGAACTTACATAAAGGGTATCATTATTTTTTTACCCTTCTTCTCAATTGTTTTCCATCATGATGAATAATTCTATGAAATTGCAACACATTTATTGTTTAGGTTTTCCTAATATGCTACTATACTATATATTTTTAAACAGGATATCAAATGCTTTTCTCTTTCTCACGTATGGAGATTTCTCTACACCAAAATACCCCAGCTAAGCATCTTTCCATTCTATCTCTTTTCAGCATCAATTCTTTTACACTGCTAAAGCATTCTTCAGGATTGCAAGCTTTTCACCTTTACAACAATTGCAAAACTACCTACCGAAACCTATCGAAATGTTTCCATGTTTTAGTTGGTTCAACATTATCATTGTGTATAAATTGAGTGTCCGTTCATAAAAATAAGATGATCTTTCTCCTATTTAACAGATTTTTGATTTCCGAGTTTTGAGATTCCAAAACATATTTGCATTTAACATGTAGGTATTTTCAGCTTTCGCTAATATTGTTCTTTGAAAATCTAATTTTTTTCACTTTGCAAACAACTCTAAACATATTTTAAATTGTTATCATCTCTTTCGTTATTTCGATATGCATTAAAATAATTTATTTAAGCACAAAAAGTGAAAATAAAGCATGAAAATCGACATTTCAAATTTTGAAATTTTGGAAATAGAAACATCAGCATGTTCCTATTTGAACACATAGCATTTCTACTTATGTTGCAAAGTTCGATATTCGAATATAGTATGTTCCTTATTGCAGAACATACGACATAGATTTCCTAGTACTGAATTGTCGAAAATTGAAAAGGGACATTGACATGTTTGTACTTGAACACATCGTTTTTTTGTATATGTCACAAAACTATCAAAAAAGGGTTGTGACTTGTATTGCTGATGTATGTTCATAATGTTGTAATATGCATCCTGAATTTACTTGATTATTTAAAAAATGCTCGTTTTTAAGAATTAAGTGTTCAACAAACATGTGTATAATCTCCACTTTTAAAATGTATTTTATGGCTCTTGGACTTTCATTTGTTTTTTTGGACATCAGGGTATGGTAGCTTTGTGTTCAATTTTTTATTTTTTTTGCATAAGCCAACATTCGTTTTTGAGTTTTGATGTGTTTTTATGTGATAGTTTATTCACAAATTCTGAACTTCAACAATCAGTTATCCTATCCGACCGTTTCAAATATTTTCTCCATAAAAATCATATTAAAATACATTTCTTGTACTGTTAAAAAACCGCAACTTATCCAATATTTGAACAACTTGACCTGTTTAGTAGAGGAGTGTCTCAGTATATGCTACATAAAGTGGAAAGGTAATTGATAATCAATTTATCAATTTACCACATTCCGAAAAGTAAATTGATAAATTGAATGTCAATTTACCTTTGCGGATTGCGGAAACTCTACGTTGCAGAAAGCTTAAGGTAAATGGTAAATGGTAAATTAATAATATAATATTAAATTAAATTGATAAATTGATAAATTGAACGATAGGTTTTATGTTTCAAACACCTCCGGAAGCCTGCTGCTTTGTGCAAACAGATAAATTGATGCCTAAGTTTGTGTCTCGGTGTATCACTTAATTGTCTAGGCACTATTTGTCTCAATTATAAAAGGAATTGAAATTCAACAGGAAATGAAGTGACACACAACATAAAGATTAAAATGCTCAATCAGAACAATAATTTAAGCAACACAAAATTCAAAAATACAGTATAGGCAAGAAATAAGACCTTTCCTCATGGAAGAAAGAAGAAAATGGAAATAAATGACAACCTCTCTCACAGGTGAAAAAAGAGAATGGAAATAAATGACAGCCTCTCTCTAAATTTTATTAACTATCCCATTTTTTTTTGTGATTTTTGTTGCGGGAACACGCAATTTTTTTTTGTTGATAATTTTGTCACCCCGCATCTCGCAAAATGTGGGATGTGGAGATATTTTGTGTGCACGAGTCAAACATCCCGCAACCCGCATGCCGCAAATGGTGTATTGCGGAATGAAAATTTGACAAATTATAAACTTTAAGATCCCACAATCCGCATTGCAGGTTGCAAGATGTGCGACTCGCGCACATAGATAAAAACTGACTCTGAAGGCAAATTGACTCTGAACATTTGGTGTGCCTTTGAACAAAATTGACAAGTTCTTCATAGTCAGCTGAGTAGTTTGATGCAAATATCAATGGTGATGCAAGATTGCATGGATCATTTGTAGTACAATGGTGTGACTCAGATGTGGAAAACTGAGAATTAGGAGGATTCCAAGCTGTCACATGTGTGTCAACAATCTCTATGAGCATGACACAACCACTCTGGAGATTGATTCTATGGAAGTTGTTCAAAATTTTCAATAAACATTAATATATAGATTAATACAATATATAGATTAATATTCATTTAGTTTTCTTAATACAGTATATAGACTAATATATAATCCACTATCCTGCAACCCACGCCCTACAAATGCAAAGGAATGCCAAATATTATTTAGTAATCCCATACTCCACATCCTACATCTCGCATTTGCAGGGTGGGATGCGGGGTGCAGGTTGCGAGGTACGGGATTACTAAAAAATATTGTATTCACCACCCTCATCCCGTAACCCGCATCCTGCAACTTCCCTTTCAGCAACACGCAATCCCACAGAATGTGGGTTGCGGGTTGCAGAAACACAGAATATAAATCATAAATCAAACCACAAGACAAAAAGCCAAAAATTGAATATTATTTTTGTGAAAGAAATTTATACAAAAATCAATCATCAGTGACAGCGCAAGGATTCAACTATTTTGAACGTGCTTGTAAAACTCCAGTCTACTATTTACTCGTGTTTAGCCTAGTCTACGTTTGCAAAATAGTGTAATATAACTATAGACCGGTGGTATTTTCTACTCTTCCATCGGTAATATAACTATTTACAGGACCACTCGTGTCCTGTAAATTTAAGGAAAACTGTAAAGTGTAAATGAAGCGCACCAAAATCAATATGTGGTTACCTTCATGTGTGCTTATATGCAATAAATCAAAGGCTTTTTCCGTTTGCATCTTTAGAGTTCCTTTTAAGCAAAAATGTATCGAATTTTGTATTGCCGAGAAAAAAAATATGAGGCAATACATAAACAACTAATAATCAGACAAAGCAACAATAACAACAAAACAAAGCAAGGGTGTTTGACCATCTCATGGAACACCTTTGCTTAATTTGGTTGAACTAAAACAAGACAAGGATTATGTCATTATCTTTTAGTCAAACCAGCAATAATAGCAAAACAAAGCAAGGGTGTTGGATCATCTCGTAATTAGACTGAATGAAGGTTGTGAAGCCCATATGAGATAAAAATTCAGAACCAAATAGATGATGAGTTGAGTGAGTTCACTTGGTTTAACGAGGACACTTGTACCAGTGGGAAAATGTTGACAGCACCATGCAACAAGAGTGATATAGAATATTCAGTTAGCATACTCTCCATAGTGTGACATCCTTTTTTTCCTATGAAATGAAAAAGGGAAAGAACAAAAACAAAATTCACAATGTCACATATTCATGTGATCCAATGACAAAAAATACTTGCAGATATCACACATTTTTTTTTCTGGTTGAACTTACACGAAGGAGGAATATTGAAATCCGGGGTAGAGGAAGATGTATGCTTTTTTATTTCTACCTTTGAGCATGAGACAACCACTTTGGAGATTGATTCTATGGTAGTTGTTCAAAATTTGCAATAAACATTAATATATAGATTAATACAGTATATAGATTAATATTCATTTAGTTTTCTTAATACAGTATATAGACTAATATATAATCCACTATCCCGCAACCTGCACCCCACAAATGTGGGATGTGGGATGCGGGGTATGAGATTAGTAAATAATATTTCATTCACCACCCTCATCCCACAGCCTGCATCCCACAATTGCAGGGCGGGATGCGTGTTGCGGGGTATGGGGTTTCTAAAAAATATTTTATTCACCACCCTCATCCCACAGCCCGCGTCTTGGATTTTCCCTTTCAGAAAAGCGTAACCTGCAAAATGCGGGTTGTGGAAACATGGAATATAAATCCTAAATCAAACCACAAGACAAAAATTTGAAAAGTGAATACTATTTTTGTGAAAGAAATTTATACGAAAAATCAATCGTCGGTGATAGCGCAAGGAGAACATTGTTTTGAACATGCTTGTAAAACTCCAATCTACTATTTAGTCATGTTTAGCCCAGTCTACATTTGCAAAATATTGTAATATAACTATGGACCGGTGGTATTCTCTACTCTTCCATTGCTAATATAACTGTTTACAGGACCGCTCGTGTCCTGTAAATTTAAGGAAAACTGTAAAGTGTAAATGAAGCACACCAAAATCAATATGTGGTTACCTTTAGGTGTGTTTATATGGGGTATGAGATTATTAAATAATATTTCATTCACCACCCTCATCCCGTAGCCCGCATCCCGCAATTGCAAGGCGGGATGTGGGGTACGGGATTACTAAAAAATATTTTATTCACCACCCTCATCCCGTAGCCCACATTTTATTCTTGTAGTTGAATAGCGTACAACCTAGAAAATATGTACATTGAATAGAGAGGTAATGGAGGGGGTATATTTTCAAGAACTTCATTAGTCTTATAAAACCATTGAACCCAAACTAACTTCCTTGCCTTTGAATCTTCAAACATGTCTTCCAAATAAGAAATGTGATGATCCCTTTCTTCTGTTGTCATATATAAAAAATCATGAACCTGCGAACCAAAAACATTTGCAATTAGCTATGAATACCAAATAAACAAATACCCCAACAAGGGAAAGAGAACCCTACTAAAAATCCCAAAAACAGTTTACAAGCAAGCATATCGATAACTTTGAAGGGTTGCTCAACTTACTGATATGGTGATACCATTGTGACTGAAAGACTGGTAATGTGTCATCTCCTTTCTACAAGTCCTTGGAGCACCTAACCATGCAACAACCCTATTGGTTGTTCTCCTAGAGCCATAACTCCATTCCTTGGACTTGGTTCAAACATTCTTCATCCACCAAATCCTAAATAGGGTTAAATATGAAATGGATGGCATCCTCTTGCCTCAAAAAGACCTAAACACTATGTATAGAAAAAATATTATTAGATCGAGGAACTTTTAGCACAACACTGATAAATTTGGAAGCTTCGCATATGAGAATTTCATAGATCTAATCCGTAAGTGGTTCCTGTATAGGGAATGGTTTCACAATTAAAACAACCCAAATCCTCTTCTTCGGTAGAAATATTCCAGAAAAAGGGTCTTCCCTAAACAATGTCCTTTACAGCACAGGCAAAGCCATGTCTTTTGAGGATCTGGAATCCATTAAAAGAAAGCATTATTAGTGTATTTGAATAGCGTACAGCCTAGAAAATATGTACATTGAATAGAGAGGTACTGGAGGGGGTATATTTTCAAGAACTTCATTAGTCTTATAAAACCATTGAACCCAAACTAACTTCCTTGCCTTTGAATATTAAAACATGTCTTCCAAATAAGTAATGCAATGATGCCTTCCTTTTGTTGTCATATATACAAAATCATGAACTTGCCAACCAAAAAAATTTTCAATTAGCTATGAAGACCAGATAAACAAATATCCCAACAGGGGAAAGAGAACCCTACTTAAAAGCCCAAAAACTATTTACAAGCAAGCATATCGATAACTTTGAAGGGTTGCTCAAGTTATTGATATGGTGATACCATTGTGACTGAAAAATTGGTAATGTGTCAACTGCTTTCTACAATTCCTTGGGGCACTTAACCATGCAACATCCCTACTGGTTGCTCTCCTAGAGCCATAACTCCGTTCCTTGGACCTGGTTCAAACATTCTTCATCCACCAAAGCCTGAATAGGATCAGATATGCAACGGATGGAATCCTCTTGCCTAAAAAATACCTAAACACTACGTATAGCAAAAATCTTATTAGATCGAGGAACTTTCAACACAACATTGATAAAGTTGGTGTAGTGCTCTGCCTAGCACTGTGTCCAATTCTCTGTAATGTTCTCTATCAAAACATTTTAGATTGCATTACAGATTTATATCCAGGTCTGTTCTATAAATTTTATAGACATATGCAAGTACAAGTATGAACTGTAAGCATAAGTATGAACTGTAAGCATATTCAAGTAAAAATTTGGAACTGTACATTTTGATAACTTTCTAACTTTATGTATTTTTCATAAATTAGACCATAATAGCATGCATGAGTTTAATATCTACATACCTGAAATTTAAATACCTGGAAATAGCGATTGTGGTAGATCCAACAGTTTGCCATAAACCCTGTAGGCTCCTTCTTCTTCCAGCTTTTCGTCCGAACCTTAATCAACAAAATGATGTGCCACCCTGCCGACCAGCTCTCATCATGTGCTGGCCCTAGGAAACCCACAGGTTTCCTAGCCCCCGAGCCCACAAACCAATAATATCGAGAGCAGCTTCCTCTCCATTCTTTATCTTCTCAGTCTCAGTCATTTACAGATACTCTCATCCTTGAGTTGTCCCCCTCCTCAAGTA
>LPNX010592689.1:62192-77578 GCA_001517045.1 Pseudotsuga menziesii | reverse complement strand
GGTCAATAAGTTCAAACAAGAGTTTAAAGAGCTGTTCGAAGATGGATTGCCGTCCTTCTGGGACGAAGAAGGTCGGATGCTCCCGCCGGAACATTATCATCTCCTGCTTGTCCGGGCTCGCATGGACCACTCAAAATTTAATAACTTGGAGAAGAGCCTGACAGGACAAACCATTGTGAACATGTTGACGGAAGACTTCGAAATCCTGCAGAAGTTCGCAATCATCAGAGCCATATCGCCCAAGAAATCTTATGAAGCATTTATGGAGCTCGAGGTAGCAATTCAGGAGATGATGGAGTGTGACACCCCAAGTTCGGAGCAGTGGAAAGCTGTAGAGCGGTTTGGGAAAACAAAGTATATTCTTCCCCCCTAGGAACAGGTGTCAGGTACCGAATGGCTGATGGGGCAAAGACATGGAGCTGATGGGGCAAAGACGTGAAGCTGTTGGGCGAAAGTTTGTTATCCAGTTGATTTGTACTTTGTGATCTGTTAGGAATGGAGTTGTAACAACTTCCTAGTGGTGTAGGAATTCAGTTACAAACTCTAATTTACGCCGATCATTCTGTTATTGATCTGCTGGGGGGCCGACTTATTGTTTTATCTATAAATTTGTATCTTTTTATGAGATGGGGGTTGGAACCCATCGGGTCGTGAATAATTTTGGAGAACATCTCTGTTTTTGAAAGAACAAAGTGAATGCATGAGAGTTTTGTCAGAGATTCATGTGTCGTTGATATTACAGTCTGTGCTTATTTTTTTTATGTGATTGTATCTTCTTTGTGTAACACTCCATTTTGTTTCTTCCTCGTATTTGGAAAATAGCTTTAGATGATCAGAATTCATGTGTTCATGCTCTGGTTATCATTTCAGATATTATATGATTTTCTCTGCTAAAGTTGATATAGAACTCATCCTTGTTGATGCTCTGTATTAATGGGTTGTTTCTTCATCTCTTCTATTCCACTTGAATCAATTTGAATGACTGTGATGATATGATTATCTTGCCTTTGATAAACATCATGTATATGTCTTTGTGGTATTTTTATATTTGTATATGACTCCATGCCCAATGGTTATGTGATTGTTTCAGCCAAATACATAAATCTGTGAATGTTATTTTAAATCTGGTCTTGTTAAATCTTTATTGAGAGATCCCTCTCTGGAAGAAAATACCAGTTTCTTCCTAAAATGGTTTTGCTGTTACCTTGGGGTATACCTTTTACAACCTGGGTACATCCTGAGTGCTAACACCAAGTTCGAGATTTTTGGTTGGGTAAAACTCTGGGAAAGTCAATCCCTAGTTTGACCTTGGGCTTGAAAAACCCTAAAATACTAAAACTGGTAGTTTTGGTACATTCGCTATATCTCGGGATTGAAAAAGGCTCAAGGGCCGAAATTTTCACAGACCGAATATAAAATCCTGATGTACCCTGTGTAAAAGTTTCAGCCTCACATTCACTATATTCTGGGAGATATGATTCCTCCAAATCAGGGTTTCAACCTCTTCCAAGATTCATCCCTAAACAAGACACCTAGGGAGAATTGCTATATCTTGGGCTACGAAGGTCCAAATCAAATTTCGTAAGATGTTCCAGATAGGGCACGGACTTTACTTTCTGTGGTAAATGTTTCATACCTGAAGGTGGAACAGTGACACATGGAAGTCCATACAAGTTCGCTATGTTGAATAGTCCTGAAATAAGTCACCTTGGGAAAAATTTCATAAGTCCCAATTGGTGAAACCAATTCTGGTCAATCCTATGGTGTTGGAAATAGGACAGACGAGGTTACCTCAGTACGAAATTTCAGAGATAGAGGAGCAGTACTTTCGAAGATACGCAGAAACGATATCAGGCGTTTCTGCAGAGGAAATTGAAACACTAGGGCTTCCTATTCCGGGAGCTTTCCTCCACTGTTTTCAGAAAAGGAGTACAATGGATAGCTCGCCTTGAATAGGCACATCTTTTATCTAATCAGATCTGAAATATTCCAGGTTTTGAAAATTAGGGTTTCTCTGACAAACCCTAGATCAGCCAGATCCGGAACTAGGATGGACACCTCAAATCGGTAAGATCTAATCTTTTTCTATTTACATTTGAGGTTCTCATTTCAAAATGACCTATCACACCAGCTTGATGACAAGCTTGGTGAAGCTGACAACTTCCAAGTATGGAATTATAGGATTTCAATGGTTCTTGAAGAAAATGAATTGGACATCTACATAAGTGGAGAGGTTCCAGTTCCAGAGGGAGATGAGACTAAAAGCCTTACACAAGAAGAACTTGGTCAAGGCCAAGAAGATCATTGCTGATTCAATCAAGGATCACCTTATACCACAAGTGTCTACCCTTAAGACACCTAAGGATATGTTTGGTTCCTTGACCAAGCTATTTGAAGAAAAGAATATAAATTAGATGAAGTGTAGGAACTCCGTGAACCTTCAAGAAATTGACTTGGAGCAGTATTTCAGTAAGCAAGGTCTAGGAGATAGAGGGAGATGAGGCTAAGTCCAGAGCCAAGAGAATCATTGCAGATTCTATTAAAGATCATCTCATCCCTCGTGTGTCATCCCTGAAGACACCAAAAGGAAGTATTCGATGCTATGACGAAGCAGTCGAAGAAGAATAAGATACTATTATAACCACCTTGAATGGGTTCCCAAGATCATGGGATTCATTCATTTGAGGAAGGTGTGCCAGAAGGAAGTGATTACTTTCAGAAGACTCTGGGAAGAGCACACACAAGATGAAGCTCAACAAATAAAAAGACAAGATGGGAGCAACTGAAGATCAGGAGCTCACAATTCAAAGAAGATCCCTCAAGCGATGAGGAATATGAAGAACTCAATTCTTGAAGAACCTATTATCCATCTTAAGCATTTGGATAAGAAATGATGCTGTTATGAACAAAGAAGATGATGAAGCTGAAAGGAGTCTACCCTCAAAACAAATAAAGATAAGTATTCAATTGTCATTTCATGATATTGTTTTGTTATGCATTTGTTTATATTCAGTTGATGTGTTATGGAATGTTTGCATTAATGATAGTATACTACTAATATGCATGTGATGGGTAAGTAGCTCATGGTGCTATACAACTCTCCATTGCTACTTATTTAGAATGAAACCTCTTTGCTGGCATATTGGATTAGTGCACAATCTCAATGTTGTCCTAGTAGAGATGGAAGGCATCTAGAAAGTTTCCGTGAGATATGGATGAATGTTGTATTGGCTAAAACAGTTGCATGATTATATTATGCATAAGAATTTTCCATTATGAATATGGAAACATTACTGCAAAGAGTAACTAGATCTGGTATAATGTCCATGCTAGATGGTTTCTCAGGATATAACCAGGTGCTAGTAAAACATGAGGATCAACACAAAACCACCTTCACCTCACCTTGGGGAACATTTGAGTATTTAAGGATGCCTTTTGGTCTTTTGAATGCAGGTGCAACATTCCAAAGAGCCATGGATTATGCTTTCAACGAGTTAATTGGGAAAATAATAGAAATCTACCAGGATGACCTCACTGTTTTTTGAAAAGAAAGATCTGACCATGTATCTCATCTCAGAAAAGTGTTTGAGAGATGCAGAAAGTTTGGCATATCATTGAACCCAGCTAAGTCAACACTTGGAGTTGATAAGGGTAAGTTGCTTGGACACATCATTTCCAAAGATGGGGTCAAAATTGACCCAAAGAGAGTAGAAGCTATAAAGAAAGTTTCCTTACCGCATAACAAGAAAGCCCTACAATCCTTCAATGGTCAGATCAGCTTTATAAGGAGATTCATACCAAACTTAGCAGAATTGATGAAACCTATGCAGAAGCTCCTAAAGAAAGATGCTAGGTTTGAATGGGATAAAGAAGGTAAAGAAGCTTTTGTATCCATAAAAGACTGCATCTCTAGGTCTCCTGTTTTGATAAGTCCTGATTACTCCAAAGACTTCCAGATTTTCTCATTTGCATCAGAAGACACAATTGTCGGAGTTTTGTTGCAGAAGAACAAAGAGGGTCAAGAACAACCCATTGCATTCATGAGTAGATCCTTGCAGAATTCTAAACTTAAGTATACTACCATGGAAAAACAAGCTTATGCCCTTGTCAAATCTTTGAAACACTTCAGAACTTATATAGGTTACTCCAAAGTGGTTGGCTATGTCCCTCATTCCGCAGTGAAGGATATCTTGTCTCAGCAAGATTGCCTTGGTATAAGGGGAAAGTGTGTATCAAAGATCCAGGAATATGACTTGGAGATCAAACCCACTAAATTAATCAAGGGGAAGGGACTTGCCAAGATGATGACAAAGTTTAGGTATGGTCTGTCAGAACAGTTCACCAGCATCATCCATTTCAACTGGAATTCAACATCTTCAACAACAGCAATGGTATGCAGACATTATATTCTACCTCCTCAACTTAACATGTCCCGATCATCTAATGGGCCACAAGAGAAGATCACTAAGATTGCAAGCCACTAAGTACTGCCTCACCCAAGAGGGATTGGGTTGGAAAAACCCAGACGGTCTCATACTTAGGTGTGTGGATGAAAAAGAATCTCGAAGACTCCTGTAGGATTTCCATTCAGGATTTTGTGGTGGCCACTTTGCAGCCAAAACCACAGCTCACAAGATCCTTAGAGCCGGATACTATTGGCCCACTTTATTTATTGATGTGCACAAGTCTGTTAGGAATTGCCAGAAATGTCAACTATTCATAGGAAAACAGAAGCTTGCTGCACTACCCCTAAAGCCGGTAGTAATCCAGGCCCTTTTTCAGCAATGGGGTCTTGATTTTATTGGGAAATTTAAAGACAATTCAAGTAATGGTTATACTTGGATTTTAACAGGGACAGATTATTTTACCAAGTGGGTAGAGGCCATACCTACTAAAGCAACAACTGAAAAAGTGGTTATGGACTTCCTGGAAGACAAAATCATCACTAGATTTGGGGTTCCTGCTAAGATAACCACAGATAATGCCAAAGCTTTCAGTTCAGTAGCAATGTCTTCATTTTGCTTTAAATATGGCATCATCCTATCCCATTCCTCAAATTACTATCCCCAGGTGTTGCCCACCTATTTCGACTAGGTGGCAACTCCATGTACATGAAGATGTACATAATTGTACAAATTGTACCTTGGAAAAATCTGAGGATTTTTTCACTTCTGCAGGGCAATTGCCCCTTTGTAAAACGAAATGTCCGCTCCCCTGCGTGGGAAAATTAATATAATTATATGTGCTAGTGTGGGTCATATGATATGGATGTCACACCATGGAACTGGTTGTTAGGGAAGTCCCCTCATCGAGTGTTTTTTCCCTTTCCAATTAATCTTGTTGTTTAAACGATTTTAATTGGTTTGGTTTTTCACTCAAAATCCTCCAAAGTGGTGACGGGCGTTCTACCAGTCAAGTCCATGGGATGGCTAAGGGTTCAAAATGTTGTTCATGACCATGCTAGACATTTGTATAGAGTTTTGCAGAGTTTCGTTATGTTGTTGTATTTTTATTTATTTTTTCGTAGTTAATTAATTTCACCCCTTGGTGGTTAATTAACTCAGTTTTGATGTAATAATGTAATTGCTCAAGCATTACATTTTGTAATAGGGGCTATGAATGCAAAATAAATTGCTATGAAACCCCCTGAGCCACTGCTTCGAGTCCCATGTCATTCTGATAAGGGGTTGAGGAGATAGACCATTTTTTGCAAAGCAAGGTCTATTTTCCTAGGGAATTAATTAATTTCCCTAAGTCAAAAATTCATATTATTTGATTTTGAAGTAAAAAATCAAATAATGCCATGGTAATTTTGTTTGGGGGTTGTTAAGCCTAGAAAAATTTATTTCAAATTTTTCCACCCCCCCATGGCCAAGATATAATTTTTTCAAGTTTATTTTAATTTTTCCTAAGTGAAACTTGGAAAAATTTAAAATTTAAATTGAAAAATTAAATCTAAGGTGAATTAAAATTTTAGCCTAAGTCTAAAGGTTAAAATTTTATTTGGGAGCAAGTGGCTAAAGTCAAAGCCAAGTTAGAGGAGTTCTAAAGCAATTTCAATGGCCAAACCACCATAAAAGGGGAGGCGCTAGCCTTGGAAGATCAAAACGTGGGTTAAAACCCTCACTAGAGGAGGGCGCTACCAAGAAATAGAGGAGGCGTCACCATTTTAGTGGGGTGCTACATGGTTAGTGGGGCGTCAATGTATAGAGAGGGCGCTACCCATGAAAGGAGGCGCTAGTTTAGAGAGGGCGCTAGCTAGAAAGGAGGGCGTCACTTAAAGATAGAGGATGCGCCACATATGGAGAAGGGCGCCACTTTTAGAGGAGGACGCCAAATTTGGAGGGGGGCGCCTACCTTGGGCCCACAAATTAAATCCCAAAAACTCATCTAAGGGGACGTTTTGGTCAACCCTAGATCTAAGGGTGTAGGATCATTAAGACATGGATCAAGCACCTAAGCCATGGATTGAAAAGTAATCTAAGGGTGGAGAATGGTTGAGAGGGTTCAAAAGTCAAATACCTAGATCTAGTGGTGGAGATCTAATCTAGATCTAGATCTAATCTTGGCCATTGATCTTCAAGGGGTTGGGGTTGCTCCTCAACTATATAATGGGGGTCTCACTCCCTCATTTGATAACTTCTCTCATGCTATTGTTATGCTGCTGAAATCTCTCCCTATTCTCCTCTCATATTCTCTCAAGCTTCTTTGGCTATTGTAATGTTCTTGCCTTAGTTGGGCTTAATACAACAAATCTTTGGAGGAATTATTGGTGTCTCTCTTCTACATTTCATGCATCCTTTGTGAGGTAACTTGCTTTATACATTTATTTGATTTGCAATTGTATTAGCTTAGATAGCTCTTCACAAAGTATTTTGTGGAGAGATTTGCAAGTAGAAGTATTTCTGCTTTCATTTGTGGGTTTTCAATAGGATTTATCAAAGTATTTTGGTAGATTTATTGGGTGCTCACCTCTTTGCTTACATTTTGCAGCTCTCATAAGTTTATTTGCAGGGATCGAGAACAAAGGAGCATCTTTCTCCATTGGTTAAAATTCTGTTTTCTATTTTCGCACTTTTGCTTACGAGGGTTTTAAAACTCAGTTTTTATCATTGTATAGTGATAAAAACCTTGGTTTTAAGGCCCCAACCTTTAGTATATTAGTTAAATACTTCAGATCTATTGTTTTAACATCATTTAGGTGGCTGGAAACTTAGTTTTCAGCCCTCTAAACATCATATTTCTGTTATCTTTTCACTTAGATTTTTGCCATTTTTTGGGGATTTTTGGGACTAATTTTTTTAACAAATTTTCTTTGAGTTTTCTGTGATTTCCAGCAAGTAAAGCTTGTTGGTTTGTGACAGGTTTTACACAGGTGAAGGGGAGGTGCTGCCCAAATTGGCCCAGAAATACCTCAACCTTCAATCGGTTCCAAAAGGGGTTCAATCGGTTCCAAAAGGGGTTCAAACCCTCACTCTTCTCTCCATTTTTTCTGATATTTGTAAACCCCAATGATAATTTCTCTTGGGGTATTCTACAAAAGTTCATAAGTACTTATAATCTATATGTAAATAGATTAGGAAGTAGAATACTAGTTGCTTAGATTTCTGTTTATGCAAGTTTTATTTCTGTTTACCCACCTATCTCTGTTACAGACCACCATCTTTGTAACAGAGATTGAAGTGAGGTTATTTTAGTCTCTTTTACTTCTGTTTCCTACCTATCTCTGTTACAGACCACCATCTCTGTAACAGAGATTGTTGTGAGGTTAGGATAACTAGTTTTATTTTCTGTTTACCCACTATCTCTGTGACAGACCACCATCTCTGTCACAGAGATTGCTGTGCGGTTAGGCATTGCTTTAGCTAGTTATAGTTTCCTTCAAGTTTTAGTAATTTTTTAATTTTCTGTTAAAGGGGTAACCATACAACCCACTAATCCGGTGTATCCTCTGCCCACTTGTCATCTCCCTTTAGGGACTTCAAGTTGGGTATGAAAAGCAGGAGAAGTGGGGGCTTAGCTTAGTTCAAACAACTTTCTTTTCCTGCTACAATCAACACATTTTATTTTTCAGTCCAAGATCAAGTACCAGCACCTCCCATAAGGGATACCGCTTGGTTGATCTTGTTGATAATTTAAAATTAACCTTGTAGGCTAATCATAAAGACTAAAATTTACCCTTTAAAATTAACCAACAACAACTTCACTAGCCCCTGTTCCTCTACTCGGTTATCACCCTTTGGGGTACTCGCGAGATACGACAGGGGATAGAGGAGTCTTAGTCTAATAGGCATCCATCTAGCTATTTTTCCTGTTGATTAAAAACAGTGCCCTCGGAGGCGACTTGGGGTAGAAGACCATGGGGGGTCTCTAGGCGTTCTGCGTCCCCCTTGTTGAGCACCAGGGCATTGGGGTTTGACCTGTGAGCTACGGGTGGGCTTTGCTCCCACTTTGTTGAGCGCAACAACATTCCCTCTTTGACTTGAGAAATACTGGATTGGGGTAGTCACACCACCGGTTCAAAAACTAAATTTCAAGAGGAAAAACCTTAATAAAATCTACCTAAAATAAACCAAGAGACATTGCAAAACCGGTTCTATAACATTTTTTCATTTTAGCGCACTTCCACTCCAGCATTGCACTCCAACACTTTACTTTCAGTCTCTTTTTAGTTTCATTTACTTTCAGTTCTACAATTGTTTATGTGGTGAATGCTTAACATTTGTTTAACTGCTTCAAGTAATTCAACTTAAAAGTCTTTCCATTTTTCATTTACTGTTGGTTTGATAAATTTCATTTAAGGCATTTTCCTTCTGCTATCTCTTGTCTATAACTTGTAAATCTGGTTCATATTTGTTTAAACTGTAACTATTTTACTTGATTTGTTTATACTGATAAATTTAGATCATCTGTACATTGCTTAGATATCTTAATTTATTATTGTATCATTTAATTGTTTATTCATATCATTTGTTAGACAACTTAGCCTGTGGGATAATTAACTTAGACTGCATCCATTGAAAGTTGCATTCTCTGACTCCATTCTTTAGGCACTGGTTATAAATAAAAGGATTGACTGTCATTTAAATATTGCATCTTGCATTTGTTTGACTGTCATCTCTCAAAACCTTAGCCTCAATCTTAATAAAAGATCCCTTTAATTAATTTGTAATTAATTAATAAATATGGAACTTAGTTTTCCTGAAGGGACTACCCCCCTTGGCTCTGTTGGGATCTTGCCTAAACGGAGGAGTTGTGGACTGTGGTGACAGTGGTCTCCAGCTCTCGCTTGCCCCCAATGACACACATAGCAGGTTGTGATTTTCCTGTGTCTTAAAGTGTGAATTAGGCGGCAACACCAGGGAAATGGTCTGGCTGAGTCAAGCAATAAAAACTTGATGACCATCGTAAAAAAGATTGTTGGTGACAACAAGAAGGCATGGGATAGTAAAATCAAGTTTGCACTTTGGGCGGATAGAATTACTAAGAAAAGTGCGACGGGAAAATCTCCATTCGAGTTGGTTTATGGCGTGAATGTGACTTTGCCTATTCATCTTCAGTTACCAGTGTATCAAACTCTGCAAGATTCAGGTTCAGATCAGGATGACTTTTAGAGTAGAATAAATGAGCTAATAGAGTTGGATGAGGTCAGAAGAAGGGCTGTTAATCAGAGTATTAAGAATCAAGATAAGGTTAAGAGAAAATTTGACAAATCATCCAAACCAAGGGTTTTTCAGAAAGGAGACACGGTGTTACTTTGGGACAAACGAAGAGAAAAGCCGGGAAAGCACGGAAAATTTGACAGTTTATGGATGGGTCCTTACATTATTCATGATGTGGTGGGTGACAACTCTTTTTATCTTAGTGACATGGATGGGGAAAAGCAGAGTCTTCTTGTCATATCCAAAGTGTCATGATGGTTATAGTGGTTATAGTGAGTATTCCCTTCCCATATCCAAAGTGTCATGATGTTAAGTTGGTAAGTCATCCTTTACCCTAGCCTTGTCAATTTCAACCTTCACCCTTCACTAGATAATTGACTGCAACTATGAAGTGAGTATAGTCCTGCAAGTTTGGTCCGAGTAATAATAAATAAAACCCTATATATGTATTTGGTTGATGTACCGCTAGTGAAATGACTGCTAATTGTTGTGATTGTTGCTTAATTGATTTGTAGAGCATGTCTTAGCCTTATAACACTTGCAGCAGATGGATGATAGTCTGAGTTATATTATTGGTATCTGGTCATTTACAGATGGTTATATTGTCTATTGGATATGGTTGATGATCAGGTTGAGACCTGAGAGGGGTATGAGTATACATCCTAGATGAATTTGGACTCTCTGAGTCTAATGAGATAGTTTTTTTTTTCAGTTCCAGGCACTTGCAGAGATGGTCAAGCTCATTTTACTCTTTGGATGCAGTTTTGCTTTACAGGTTGATGTGTCTGAGCAGGGAGATGTTTTTATTGGATCTCCTAGGGCGTTGTATGGGGGATAGGGGGTGCATCCACTTGATTGTACCATAATAACCCCATCCTAGAGAGCCTGGTGGGATCAGTTTGACAACGCAGGCACCCCAGGAGGCTGTTTTGGCAAGTTCACGTTTCGCGAGGCAGATTAAAAAATGATTAAATGGCTATTGAAGAAATCGATTTGGGATACTAAGGAAAGGAAATAACATGGGACGAGTCATGATGATGAGAGTGATGTCCTCCGCACCTTCTCCAGTAGTTGCAGCACTTGATTGGGCCCACACCTATTTTTTTGGTATTTTTATATTATTTTCTGGAGCTTTTGGGAGGCTCACGATTTCCTGAAGGAAGCACAAAGTAAAAAAATTAAAATATTATATTATTTTATTGTGCCATGGGGCGCCCAGAGGTAGTTAGTTAACAATCCAAGGACCCACCATGTGCTTCATTTATTTCTTGTTGAGAGGGGTACCCTCTTTATGGGTGATTTAGTCCACTTTGGTACTTATGGTTATATTGATCCATGTATTGTATGTTGAGCTCATCTCAATTATTGACTAGAACATTTTATCTTTTAATCTTAGCCATTCGTTTTGAAAGTGGTTAGGATTTTGGTTCTCTCGTTCCTATTTAAAGGAGAGAGCTTCTCATTTGTAAGGGGTCTTTGGCTCTTGAATCTGAATAATAGAAAGATTTTTTGTGGATATTTTCTGGATCTGCTTTGCATCTGATATTCTTTAGTGGTGTTTCGAAAATCTCTTGCTTCCTAGCATTCGAAATATTTTTGTGAGATCTATATCTGTTTTTCGGGATCATTGACTTGTCTACAGGAGGGCGTTTTCAGCCGGAGCGTTTTTGCAGGGGTACCTCAACTCGCTCAAATTGTCTTCGTCTTGTATCAGGGGGTTTTCATTACCTTCATTGTGATCTATGATTACATATTGTTACTTTTCTGTAGATCTAGCTTTTTCTTTCATGGTACAGCAAATCTGATATTGTTGAAGTTTGCTTGTGCAGAATAGGGGGGTGCATTGGTAACTTGGAGCATAACGTTGGTCCTAGAACTCCTTCAGATCTTTCAGAATTAATCGGGATGGTGGGGATCATCATCATCAAGGAATCTACAAGCATTTTCAGGTAAGATCTACAGGTAAGTCTCTTCTCTTTCAGGTGTCAATCCGTTGTACTTGCTTTTTCTTCAAATTTTATAAAAAACTCCCTAAATAATAAAAATCCAAAAAATACTTAATCAAGGAATCGCTTGATCTTTGAACAAACCATTTCTGGGTTTTGTAGATCGGGCATCCCTCTCCAAATTCTCCTCAACGCTGTCCAAATTGTGACTGGTTTCCTCTACATCTGCCTTTCTAACTACTCAAACCCTAGCGCCCCTACTAAAATTTTGACTTTCAAGATTTGACTTTTTCCGAAAATTAATCACTTGGGTTTGTAGATCAGGTCTTCCTTGCTCCAGAGTACCCCCAACGCTGAGCTAGTTCCATCTAGGTAGCCCTAGATCTGGAAAATTGACTTTCAGCCTTCTAGCATCCCTCATCAGATTTTGACTTTTCTAGATCTGATTTTTCCTGAAATTTCCTGACTTGGGTTTGTAGATCAGGCCATTCTGATTTCATCTCCACTGCAATGCTGAGCTGATAGTCTCCTGGTTGTCCTAGATCTACAGATCTACCTTTCCAAACCATAGCGCTAGCCCTCCTTCTGCTTGTTTCCCTGTAAACTGAATCTTCCGGGCTAAACACTTTTCTGGGTCCATAGAGCAAGGCATATCCTAGGTGGGTTCAGTTTAACGTTGTGCAAATACTGACTCCATTACCCAAGACTCAATAGGCACTGATATCCAAGCATAGCGCTAGCCCTCTTTTGACCTTTTTCCCCTGAAAGTTGACTGCTCCTTGATGACTCAGGTAATATGACATTTTCATATCTCTCATTGAGTCTATCCCTTTGGTACTAGACAGTCCCAACTATGTCCTTATTCACCCTACCTCGGTTACGTTTCCCAAGGTAGCAATTATCTTCATTGGTTGCTAGTACCTCAACCCTAGATCTAAGTATTACCCCTATAGGTCACTTTGGATCAATCCTCATACGACTGAAACCCTCATCCAAATCCCTAGTCCACTTAGTATCATCTTCCATAGATCTAGAGTTTCCAATTACCTTACACCTTACATAGCTCGAGGCATACTTAATCTGATCTGGTGTCTAGGTCTGATCTCTCCTATCGGGAGTAGATCTGGGTCTTCCCCTTTGTTGTCTTGGACTTAGATAACATAAAGCGAAGACTTCCTTGATTGGCGTGACAACCATCCATTTGGGAGTCTAGGCAGTCTTGGTTCCACCTCCTTAGTTGCTTTCCCCTCTACCATCCATCCTGTATCCATCATACATAGGAAACTACAAGGTTGGTGATAACAAGCCAATAATACAAACTTTGCCCAACCTCCCGTCTTCTATCAAACCGCCAATCACTAGGATTTCCACCTTGCACGCCAATCCGGAATCTCGGCTGTCAATAGAGATTATGTGCTGGCCACATGTGGCTGCGTTTAGTTAGCCCAACACTCCACGCTACCGCAAAAAAACAACTACCCATGATGTGCTAAGCAAAAATACTCCATAGAACCGTGAAGCACTCCCTCTGTAATCAGCTGTCAACAACGTGGATTTCAAATTTGATATGGGCTTCCAAATGTAAATAATTGATAGCTGCTTCACAAATCTACGTGAAGGTGATTTGTTAACACATATTCGTGGAGCGCCCATCTACCTCGGCTTCCAACATGAAAAAGATAAGTCGCTTCCTCCGTAATCAGCTGGGAATTGGCAGTAGATAACTGGCCGTGATGATGCAAATGAGTGATGGTTTTAGTGATTGGGACTAGCATAATAATCAAACCACAATCAACTCCCCCAACGATAAAACCCATGTTTACGACGACCAATCTTAAATGCAACTTCGCGCTAAAGCAAATGACGTGAACCACTACTTGTGAGATGCTCCAAAGCTCTACGTGCCCGTGAAACTATCCCAAGCGGTGGTCAATGCTAGATATGAAACGTTTCATCAGTGCACTGGATGTCGACTAACACCCTCTAAGCTTGGGGAATGTTTCTTTCTAACCGACTGTCAAGGATAAAAATGGAACCAATCTGTCTGATTTGACTTTCAAATGGATCGACTGTCAACACAATTGTTACGTGGACTAACACCCCTCTTCCCTCATTTGGGGGAAGCCCGTAT
This sequence comes from Pseudotsuga menziesii, assembly GCA_001517045.1. Taxonomy (NCBI): domain Eukaryota; kingdom Viridiplantae; phylum Streptophyta; class Pinopsida; order Pinales; family Pinaceae; genus Pseudotsuga; species Pseudotsuga menziesii. Next base: position 63,839 of record LPNX010592689.1, on the reverse strand, counting down.
CTGTAATTGTAGTGGTGTGATTGTTTTTTGTAGGTTATCTTTATTCGTTATAGATTAATCATCGTTTCTTTCAAGTTTATAATTTCTTTTAAAGTAACCAAGTACTTACCCAGCCTTGCTTTTCTGAATACAGAATCCAGGTCGGAAAGAGATTCCTGGCTGTAGTAATTAGAAAAACTCATATTTTTGCATGTTTACTTTATGTTCAAAATTAAATTTCTCCGACTATATTGCAACACAAGCACACAATCCGTCCTTGAATGGATGTATAGATTAGTACTTTTCTTATTTACTTTCACTAAATCAGAACAAACATTTGCGTCTACTGTGTATGCTCTACCCCTCGCCACTTAGTATGAGACTTGGGGATATAAAAAGCAATATTGTGCATTCATTAATCCCTCACATCTAATTAATCAACTAACATTAAACAAATTTACAACCCTTAAGACATTTACGAAAATCCGGTTTAACGAACGTGAGGAACAGTGGGCAAATTCTTCAAGGAAAGCGGGAACAACTAGAAAGCGACAGTGGGGTCCCGTTAGGATACATCCTTGTTGATGTAGTGTTGAACAACCCCCCATGACTCCATCTAGCCCACATTTTCCTGTGTGGATCCACTTTGCTCATAATCCAGACATATTCCCAGTACCTCACGGTATATCGGGAACCCTATTTCCCCTTAACTCAGTCATCATTGAATAAGATTAAAAATGACCAAGTACACTGCAAAACATTTCTCATTTTCAGCAGCACTTATTTTATTTTGACTCCATTTTGGCACTGGTTTATATTGTATCAATCTGTTCTTCTGCTTCATTCAAATCTATTGTGAATGCCATTTTATGCTATTGAGTTATATTATTTTAATTTTTGTAGTACTTGATTTAGATATTATTTAATTCTAAAAGCAACTCCTAACAACCATTTCATCCATAACTAATAGGCTTCAAGAGACTTATCAACTCTTTTGTAGGGACTACCCCCCTCGGCTCCGTTAGGAGTGGCCTAAACGGAAGAGTCAAGAGCATGTGACAGTAGCTGACTCGAGACTTGCCCCTAAGGATACACCGAGCAACTTCAATATTTCTGCTACGTCCCCCTAGGTGTGTGTAAGGCGGAAACAATCTATAAACATATAGCTTGCTGGTTTTTGTCTTTTAGTGATAGGTTAAGCGAAAATGCTGACGAATGTTTGAAGTTTCACACTTCTCAAAACACCTCTCGTTCCCCCTTCTTTATTCCCCTTTTTCAAGCGAGCTTTGTAAGCCTTTTTTTATCACTTTTCAAGATCAAAAGGCAACCCCATTCATAAAAATCATATTGTAATAAAGTTAATAAAAAACAAGTGGGATTACGACTTCCACAACCCTCTTCCCGCATTTGGGGGAAGGTTGTATTTGCCCGATCTTATTTATCTGCTTTTCATCCGCACAATACTTAGATTAGGTTTATTTGGTTGATAATAAAAGTAGATCAAGTAGCTTCTTACGTATTTCCTTTCATTTTGGTTAAATTGAATACTAACCCAGCAATGATATACCAAACTATCCACAAGGGAAAAAGATTTCCGTTGCTGTTGTAATTAAACAACTTGCTTCTTTCAAGTCTTTTTGCATCTTGTTTTATTATGAGGATCGCATG
>LPNX010592689.1:17031-62029 GCA_001517045.1 Pseudotsuga menziesii | reverse complement strand
GAAGCTAAATATGCTGAACCAAGGTAAGCCTCTACCTCCCCGGAAACAGAGCAAAAAATGTTATCACACAACTTGTAGTTGCCCCACAAATGATATCTTATTCAGGATGGTAGAGGGGACAGGAAACTAAAGAGCTGAACTATGAGTATCCCAACCCCTAGATATGGATTGGTTGTCACACTGGTTAGGACACCCTTCTCTTTATGCCACTGATACTCTAAGTGACAAAGGGGGAGACCCTGATCTAACCTAGAAGGAAAGACCCAAAGCTAACGCACCAGATCAAACTGTAGCAACAAAGTATGTAAGGCGAGTAGCTAGAGAAACCCTAGATCTGAGGTAGATAGTCACCAATAAGTATGTTTTGGACTATAAAGATTTAGATAATGGAAATGTGGCCCAAAATGTTTATATTCGGTGATCGTATAATTATTGCGTAGATCTAGGTAGTAAGTGCTAAGTGTAAATGATCAAATTCACTACCTTGGAGGATTGAAGGTGGAAAATGAGAGTATTCCCAGAATGATGAGTTTGATGAACAATTAAGGAAATATAACATTTGAGTAAGATGGCTTGAAGATGGATTTGCCAATATATAAAGCACAATCCAAAAGATGGATCATAAAGCAAGAATTAGTTGAAAACCCTAGGAGGATGATTTGCCCAAGGATCAGTGCTTTAACCACAGGGAAGGTGGAGTCTCCAATGATGACATCTTGAAAAATCCACTTAATTATAGGGAAGGGTGAAATAACCCAGAAAGGGTTCGCCAAAAATCTCAACAGAATGACCTAGATAATTTTTTGAAGGTTTTAATTAGGTTTTTAATTGTAAGTCGGGTGGATTGGAAATTAAAACAAAAGAAATATTGATAGAAATACTTGGAAATCTTGTAGATGCCAAGTGCAATGACACTTTACCCTGCTTCGTCATAATTTCGAGTGTATTTGATGAAGTTCCAAGCTAAATCGATTTTTCTAGGTTGAGCTAGTACGCCCCTCTTCCTGCAAGAACAACCTACGTCACGTTAGAATTGATCCACAGAAAAAGAAACTACAAATGCAAGTTAAATCAAGAAGCATAACCAATGATCAAAGACACATTAGAGAAACCCCCTAATTGCCAATGTCTTTCGACGAAGAGAGCTGGATCTCTCACAAAAACACCCCAAGAGAGGATGCCCTCTTGCAAACTGTGGTCCGCCGATTGCACACCAGCAGCAGAAATCTAATGAAAGTTGTCTCCTCACTTGAGAAAGTGGGAGAGGTGTGACCTTGGGGCAAGCACAAAGCTAGGTACTGTCACCTACTCCTAGCTCCTCCGTTTAGGCTAACTCCTAACGAAGCCAAGGGGGTAGTCCCTAAAAAGAGTTTTCTAAGGCTCAATGTGGTTAAAGTGTTTTACTTAGTCGCGGATGTGGATGGATGTTACTTAGGAGTTTATTATGATTAGAATTGTTTGTTTATTACGAGAATGACAATTAATCAAAAGCAATCCATGTTGCTAACAAGAGATTTACAAAGATAAGCGAAATTCCAGACTTATAACTAAGCATTCAGAGATAGCAATTAAAATGAACCACAAACAATTGATCAAGATAGATAATTATTCAAACTTAACCAAGGACCAGTGCCTTATGGAGTCAACGAAATGCGCAAATAAAATGATGAGTCTAGGAATTACGCTGGTGAGTATTAGATTGTGCGAATGCTCTTGGTAGGTTTTAAAGATTTTAATGGTGATCTTGCTTAAGGTGTCTGGAAATCCTAACTGGAAATACCTTCAGTGGCTCCGTTCGAAGACATGACGGACCTCTCTGGAATCACAGCTAGGTGTTCAATAACTTAACCAACTGTGTTCAGATTGGGTTGCTCGGCGCCCACACTTGGAATTTGCCCACTACCTGAGTATTTTATCAAGACAATGCCGGTGCGTTGGTTATGGGGTAAAGTTTTATTATGTTTCTCTTGCGCGAACTTAACAAGTCCGTTCACCGTTTTGAGTACGAGCCCAACCCGAAAGTCGGCAGAGCATACTAGGTGAAGGATGATCAACGAAGTTAATTAATTATGGGGAAGTGAGTTGCAAGATTTTATTAAGTTAATTAATTAAACTCTCCGACAGAGAGCGCTCTTGACCTTGTCTTATGACAGAGGTTCAAGAGTCTTATCTGATCTAGATGCCTAATGCAAGGATTATGCAAGACTAATGATGCTCTCCGATAGAGAGTGCTCTTGACTTATGTTTCTGCAAATTCAAGAGTCTTACTTATTGATTAATTGATTAAACAATTAATGGAAAAATAACAAAGATCTAATCTACCCAAGAGTCTCTTTCAGGCTTCTTAGGGCCCTAATCGGGAAAGCAAGGGGGTAAGTATACTAAAAGAAAAATGTCACATTCAATTTGAATAATCAAAACAATACTTTTAACTCATTTTTTATGAACAACAAATTGATCTAATATGCACCACTTGACTAAGATTAGATGATTATACTACACTATTCTACCATTAGCAATTAAAATGGAAAGCATGAAAGAGAGACGATGCAGGATTCCCCCAAATGCGGGAAGAAAGGTGTGGGAGCCGTAATCCCACTCGCTTTTTATTAATTTACAATTTTCTGATGACTTGTTCTTTGCCTTTTCTTGGAAAAACAGGGAAGAAAGAGATGGAAGAAGAGGGGAAAAGTCTTTTTGTTCTTTTTGCACTTCTTGCTTGCTCTCTTGCTTGCTTTTAGCCTTTGGGATTTTCTCGGTTTATCCTACAAATAAGAGCTTAAAGCAGTTTACACGTTATGCATTAGTTAAGACTTTAAAGACAAACTACCAACTAAAAACTCAAAAAATAGGACAAAAACCAGCAATGAAAAAAGAGGAAAAAGAGAGAAGAAAAACCAAAAAAGAGGAGAGAAAGAAGGTGGGAGAGAGGGCTGTCCTACTTGAAGGAAAGGGGCTGTCCAAAAAGCAAAAAGAAGGCTGCAAAATAGTAAAAAAGAGGGCAGCGAACAATCAAAAGAAGGCTGCCCAAAAAGGAGAAAGCTAGGGTAAAAAAACTAGGGCAAAAGAAGGCTGTCCAAAAAGAAGAAAAGGGGCTGCAAACTAAAGTAAAAAGAGGGCATCGATGAAGAAGAAGTAAAAGACAAATCAAACAAGGAAATGGGGAGGAAGCCTAAAGGTTGAAAAAAGTGAACTAGGGCTTCCTAAGTGACCGGTATCCAAAAAACATTAACTTATGAAGATGGAACCAAAGAGAGAGAGTTGGACTCCCAGCTTTTTTTTTGTATTTTAAAGAAGACGATCCCTGTAGGTCCTGCAATGAAAGTGTTAGATTCAAATGGTTGCTTGAAGCCTGGGATAGAAGCAGCTGAGCTCACACCCTTCTTCAACCTGTGAAGCCTGATAACACACCACAATTCAATACAAACGTGAGATCAAAATAACATGTTAGTGTGCTAAGAAAAATTAATCATGGTTAACATTACGTATATACTGATTACTCATGTCCATCAATATACTAATCTACTTCACATAAACAATCAAATTGAAACTACAAATGATTGTTCTACCGTGCCAACAATGACCTTCTTGAGCTAACAAAACAATTGATCTCATACAAGTATTAAAGAAATAGGGGTTAGAGACAATATCATCTCAACCATTTAGAAAGCTACCACATGCAAGAGCTCATAGACCTCCAAAGTCGAATCTTTATTAACAATTCAAAGCAAATGCTTGATACAATTTTCTCAGAGTAACTCTGCTTTAAAAGTCCATGAAGAATAGAGCTCCAAGAGCCTCTATTTATACAAAATACCAAGCCCCGGGGGGGCATTAATGAACCAAAGATCACGTTGAGTGTGACTGAGGTTGAAATGAATGCTGAATTGCCAACACATCAATCAGTGCCAACACATCAAGATGCACTCAACCACCAAAATCTATCGGCTTCATTCACTCATGCGTGAGCTTTCAGGGTAGGTAAGGAGGTGGGTGAGGTCACCACAATCCTCACGCGATTGTACGGAACACCGCCATAAAATATTTACTTGATCCAAATCTGGGCGTCATCCCTTTATCCACGTGAGTGATTTTACCAACCTCAAGCTCCTCTTTATTCAATAGTGAAGTAAGCATATGGTACATACTCCAACTAATAAGAGACTTATTAAATGATGACTCACCTCTCAACCCTCATTCGCTACTTAAGAGCGTGGGCCACACATGAGCCATGATGCAATATTCCACACACTACCACTTCATCATAGTGCAACCTCCTCATTTGAAACCATTCACATGCATTTTATATGCCATGGTGTTGGCTCTATAATTTAATTTAAAAGTAGAGGGGTCCACACATCCCATTCATCATCCCTCCACACAAGCGTGGGCTTTTCTTTCACCTTCACATCACCCGCCTTTTGATTTAATTCAAACTTCAAAATTTTAAACCAAAGTTTAATGTGCCATGTGACTTGAAGTGGGTCGTAAGACTTATGGCCCACATGCCATGTCACCCTCCATTAATAAAATATTCAATTTTGACTTTTTAAATTTTTTGACCAAGTGCCAAAATGTTCACTTTTAGCATTTAAATGCTACTCTGGTGCTCAATAGCTAAATGATGACATACGGGGTGCCCTGACTGACCGAGTGATGGTGAAAGTGTCCCTTGGGGTAATGATGCTGCTCCGGGCTTGAAAATGAGCCCAACCATGCCGAAAACGGACTCCAGATGACTCTTCTATTGCATTTTGAAAATTTCCATTTAAACCATTAAAAAATGGCTTAAAAAACGGAAAAAAAAATATTTTTCTCGGAATCCAATGAAACTTCAGGGGGACCTAGTACATGTTCATACGACTCAATCGAAATGCCTAGCATGACAAAAAATACTAACACGAAGGCTGTAATAACCTCCCCAAAGCCGAAACACCAAGACAATTACCCTAGCTTTGGAGGAGCGAGTGAAAAACTCAGAAATTATTGGTCGTTTATTCAACAGCCAATAATAACCAAAGGGAAAAACACTCTGGGCTAGTCGGCTTGATGCCCAAGTCCGGGAAGTCGAGCCTTTTATAAAAATTTAAACGCTAGGACATTTTTTACATTTTCCCCAAGGGAGCATGAACATGTATCTTACAAAAAATAAAAAGTTCAGCCAAAAACTAGCTAACTTTGGAACACACTGAACCTCTGAACTCTGGAGATGAGCATTCATCATGCTCGATAACTGGCGGCTCAATAGGAAGTTCAACTATTGTACAAAATAGTTGGTAACACAAACAACATGACTCTCACAATATTTGGAAGAAGCATAAATTAACTAGAACACCTCCAAAAATAATTTTGCAATCAAGTACGAGAACAATCTATGACAAAGAAGACACAAAATTTCTCTAAAAGTAATTTCTCTATTCCAATAGCCAAGAGCCAAATTTCCCAATGGGATATAATGAAGGGATCACAACTCTTAAATAGATCGAGAGTGTATCCACATTCTAACCAACATCAATCCAACAGTTGAGATTAAAATAATACCAATGGCGAAGATCTTTTAATTTTACATTACATAGATAACTTAGACAGTTACATCTGACGAGGGTGAATTACCTCATAAAGCCCATTTTTACAACATGATAAATTATTATTTTTGCAAGTTTGACACTTAGGGGACATGGGGGGATCATTATGGCCCCCCCCCCATACATATTTCTAAAGATACAACTTGATTTACAGACTTTTATTTTGGCAATTTTGTCCAATTTCGACCTATGGGGGACTTCCTCCCTAAGAGAGCCAAAAAAATAATCTGGTACATCAAACTGACAAAAACCGATGCAAATATGTTTGGGGAGCCATCATAAATCATCCAGAGAAATTCCCTTGCCATTTCCTTGAACACACAAGCGAAATCGATTTCTTCAATTATTTCTTAGTTCATTTTTTAGTGGTACATCCTCTTAACATAATAATAATCATTATAACTTCTTTCAGGTGGAGAACTGGGGAAAACTGACTGTGCAGAAGTGTCTGGAGACATAGTAGAATGGTGCAAGTGACTACTCATACCCCTTGGAGCACTGTGGCTTTGAAAACTGAGACCGCAGTATTGGTCTTGGGCATGTCTAGAGCAAATATAAGCATTGACAAATTTTTAGCCACTGCTTTGGGAACCATGTTTGACTTAGTCAACTGGGTTGACTAGGTCAAAATACCCAAACTGAAAGTGAGATACTGAACTGAGTTGAACTTGCATGCATCCAAGGTAAGAACTGCTCCAAGATGTATATTAAAACGTATGTTGCACGAAACTCCTAAAATGCCCGCGTACCAATACCAGAAACTCGTAGAAACTGGAAAACTTCTTGGAAACTTCTAAGAAACCTCCAATGGTCCATGAGCAGCTTGTGGCCCTTAGGAAATCTAAAAAACTCTAGTTTATGGAAAATGAAAATAAATTAATCTCTAAATCGTTTCTAAACCTACCTGCAAATTAACCTCTCATTCATATTTTATTGTGAGATAATGTGTTATTGAAAAAAATATATATATAAATATATATACTGCGTTTTCCCTGACGTACCCATTTTTGAGAGGTCACGTTTCCAAGCGTTCCCGTTTCCGAAACTTGCACATGTTTCCACGTTTTGTGCAACTTAGATAAAAACCCAACTTAGATTATGCCAACTTAGCACCTCCTTCTCTTTCTTGATGGACCTGCTAAAAACCATCAAACAAATTTTAGTAAAACGTGCCCAAAAACACTTTGGAAGTGTCTTTGGAAAACACACAAAAAAAACTAAAAAATTTATAAGTTAAAGTTTATAAAAAATAGTACAAAAAACAAGCTTTCCCTAGGATCTTGGCCCGCTTTAGGGCAGCGAATAAGATGTGCACTTAGATTTCAAATTTAACTTTGATATTCAAAAGAAACTACTTTTGAGAGAAAGCTTTAGATCTACTATTAACTACTTGCACCAAAGAGACTTCCTATGCCTAGATCTATTCTTGAGATGCGACAAAACTTGTGATAATCTAGTTTCAGAAGTTCATCATTCACTGGAGATGGTGCTAAATTAATGTAGGAAAAATTTGCAGATATATGTAGTGACGACCCTACAGGTAGTTTGTGAGAACCAACATCATGGCAAATGTACTTATTTACTGGCATATACAAGTTGCTTCAGAAGTACATAACTAGATTCAGGAGCCAACAATGCTCAGGTGCAGAGTTCTACCTGAAGGAGATGCCTATAGTACCAAGGAACGAAGAAAGGTCCAGGATCATCCTTTTCATAAAGTGGCTCAAAGATCGCAGAATATCTGTGTGTTTAAAAAAGTAGTGGATTGTCCTTGGAGTAGTTGACAGCGGTTTCTCAAGGGAAATCATGAATTTATATATATATATATATAATTGTTGTGGCTCGATTTACTGCTGATTTGGAGGGCCACGGGTCACCACTCGTCGACTTGAATTGACAGTCGATCACATGGTTTTCAACCACCATTTCGATTTTGGTTGGGTTCAGATTTGCATCGATCATCGGGACCAGAAAACTGAGACCTCAATTACCATCAAATAGTTAGGAGGAATTTTACAACAGATGTGTTGATGACTGCTTGGGGTAGCTTCATTGTCACGTGGAGTTTGCAGCAATGCCTGCCCATCCGGATGGACCACAATCATTTGGATTTCAGCTATGGGAGAATCGATGCAGCGTCTGGGTTGGAGCGCCTAGCAGATACAACACGTCACTCGCAATCAGGAAGCCAACGCGATTCATTGAAGGTTTTAGGGACGGCCAGTCATTTTCTTGCTGCCACAATCAGGTTTTGGATTCGCTAAAGTAACTGAATGACCCATGCATCACTGTTTGTAGATTAGTCATGGAGCAATCCACGCTCTCCTTTTGCAGCTGACAAGATTTGATGGGGCAGGTATCAATCAATTGTATTGGCGACCAACTACCATTTAAATTCCACGTTTCCTGACAGCTAGTGGGGATTTCCTCGCCGATTATTGGTGTTTCTCAGTTTTTCTATGGGCATAATTTATTATGTTGTAAAAATAAAAAAAATCTCACGGATATTCACTATCATGTGGATTTTGTAGCAACGCTTGCCCACCTGGATGGCCCACGTTTCGCCCACGTTTTCATTAAATAGCTGAAAACATCAAAACTTGAAACATGATCACCTTATCACTTGCAGCCGTAAGTTTGAATGTAGCACTTTTCTTCACATGGCCTAAATCCACGCTTTCCTTTTGCAGCCGAGCAAAATTACAACGGTTTTGACTGGAGATGTCTTCATTTGATCGAGATTTGAGAGCAGTTAGTGTTGCCATATGTTGACCTATGTTGGCAGTTGTTTGCTCAAAGTTTTATCTCAAGATGAGTCGGTTTGGGTTGTTGTCTGCCGAATGCACACCATCAACAGAAATCTTTTGGACTGCTGTTTCTCAAGTGGGAAAGGTATGGCCTTGGGGGCAAGCAAAGAGCCAGGTGTTGTCACCTGATCCCAGCTCCTCCGTTTAGGCTAACTCCTAACGAAGCCAAGGGGGGTAGTCCCTAAAAAAGAGTTGTCTAAGGCTCTTGTTGTTCAAGTGTTTTTGGGTGGAAGATGTGAATTAGTGTTGTTTAGGAGTTTTTATGATATACACAATAATTAATTAAGCAATCCACGTTGCTATTTGCAAAACACGATATAAATTGAATAAGAAAACTAAAATTAAAGCATCCACAACATGAACAACTTAGCATAAATAGGACAAATGGTCTAGATCAAATAATGCGGAAGAATTAAAAGACCAGTGCCAAAAATGGAGTCAAAGTGTTGGGGATGCTGAAATACAAGTCTCGAAGATGTGAGTGAGATCGTTTTGCAAATGCTCTTGGTCCATTTTATTGTGTATTTTTAAAATGATGAAGTTTTTTATTAGGTGAGGGGAATTTCCAACCGGTACGCAAGGTATTAGAAATCTAACCGGAAAATATTCTAAGTGGCCTCGTTTGAGGACATGATGGACCGTGCAGTTCGCAGAACTTTCCAACCACTGCAAACGAGGAGGGCTTCCCAACGTCCCTAGTAAATATTTCCCCACTTAGAATATTATCGCGTTCAACGCCAGTTCGTTGGTTACGGGGTGGTAAATTTTACTATGATTGTACTTGGAATTAGATGTGTGAATTAGCAAGTTACAGTGCTTCTGGATATCCCAAACGAGTAGAGCATACACACTGTAGAATAGTAAGTTCCAATTTTAGGGTATATGTGAGTTGAAAATTTTATTAACACGCATAGCTCTCCGACACAGAGTGCTCTTGATCCACCCTATGGTGAGATTCAATAGTCTTATCGAATCTACAATGAGAATGCTATGCAAAATGCTCTCCGATAGAGAGTTCTCTTGACTTGTCTTATGACAAGTTCAAGATACTTTAGGTTCCTTTTATTAATTATCAATTGAAAAACAAAAATAAACATGAAATGGATAGCATGCAAGTGATGGAAATTAAATCAAGCAATTAGTGAAAATAAAACTAAGTTTAAAAAACAATCTAATCTAAGCAATGAAAGACACAAGACACACTTCCCCCAAATAGGGGAAGTAGGAAAAATGTGGGAGGCTTAACCCCACTAGCCTTCTTTATTAATGATTTACAACTTTTGGGAATTTAACCCTTGAAAAGCAAGCATGAAAATTATTGAAGCCTTAATGGCTTTTACAAAGGATGTGTTTTTATGCTTGTATTTGTCTTCTTGTTTTCCACTCCTCTTCAATCCCCTCAAGTCTTTGGACTTGTCTTCTTGATTCACTCTTTGATACCTGCACAAAAGAGACAAGCACTCATGCACACATTATTTGTTCATAAACCAAACTAATCTATATGTTCAAAAAGTGAAATTATTCTAAGTGCAAAACTACCCCTTTTAAATGCAAAATTTTAGTCTTTTTGAAGTAAAACTCGATGCAAAAATTTACATGCAAAGTAGGAAAGAGGAAGAGGGTAAAGTGGAGCAAAAAGGGACAAAAAGAGGGCTGAAATCAATGAGGAAAATAGGGAAAAATGGAGAGCGAACAACAATAAAGAGGCTGCAAAAAAAGTGAAGAAAGAGGCTGAAAATAACGAAGAAAGAGGGAAGCCAACAAAGAGGATAGTTGGCTGGAAAAAAGTGAGAAACGGGGCAGGGAACTAAACAAAAAGAGGGCTTCAAAAAATGGTAAAAAACAGGGCAGCCAACAATGAGAAAAATTGGCTGCAAAAATTTGAAGAATAGAGGGCAGCGAAGAGTGAAAAAAGTGGGCTAAAAGCAAGAGAAAAGAGGATGGAAAAAAGGGGAAAACAATGAAGGAGAAAAGAGAAGCAAGAAAGGTGAAAAATAGCGTAGAAAAAGAGACGATAGAAAGCGGAAAGGTCGAAGCAACGGTGGATCTTATGACCCAAGAAAAAGTTTTAAATTTTGATTTGATGTATGAAGGATAAGAAAGAGCCCCTTTTAGCCGTGTTTTTTGAGTTGGAATTGAGCGCTTTGTAGACCCTGCACGATGAAAGTATTAAATTAAAAACTCTTGTATGAAGAAATGGTTGAGATTCAACCCCTCTTCCTTCAATGATACCTGAAACACATACTCAAACAACAACAAGCAAGAGCAAGTGCTAGAATGTAATAGTCAAATAAATGCCTGAAAAACAATGGTATAACTTACTACTTCTTGTTCGATTCAGACATTCACTAGATATTGCATAGATAAACAAATTATAACTATAAATGGATATCCTACCGTGCTAGATTGATAGCCCTCCTGAGCTAGCAATGATCATATAACTTGCAATAGAAAGATAGTAGGGTAAGAAAAAGATCACCTCACAAGATAACAATCATGAACACAAAGAACCCACTCATGGACCTCCAAAGTCACTTTATTCCATTAACAAATATCAGGTACAAAATGGGTAGAGTTCTCTTTCAAATTCTCCATATGCAAATGGGAAGAAGAGACCCTTATTTATACAAAAACAGAGAAGCTAAAACCCTAAGTCAGGACTCGGCATCAGAAGAGGCATACTATGGTGACTTCCTTGATTGAATGAGCCCGGCACAAAGATTTGAAGTTATTACTGAGTTTAGAAAGGTGAGAGTAGGGAGGTGGCCTCCACCTAGGCAAGGTGCCCCCCACTCCTCCTCCTTAGAATCTCCTCCAACCAATAAACAATCCCCACCTCAGAAAACCTAAGGGTGAAGAAGGAGGTGTTACCAATCTTTTTGTACCATAGTTGGGTTACCTGAGGAGCCGCCGGTTGACAGACTTGTTCAAAGTATGATTCCAGTGTATCAGTTGATCCGTCTACTTGTCTAGCCAATATGGGCTAGCCACTTTTTTATTTGAATAATTTTGACCATGGCCCCGCAGGGTTTGTAATAAAATGTGCTAGTAGGGTATTTTTGAGTGGTTCGGTCTCCTGAGACGTAGAATCTCAAATAAGGTATTCCAGGGAATTTTTTGCACCTAACAATTATGCTTTGTCTTCAGTCGAGTATAATTGACGAGGTTTTCTCCTGCTTCCTCCAAAGCTAGAATGCCAGATGTTGAATTCTGGGCCTTGGGGGGTTATTAGAGCCCAACTAGGCATTTTTTAGATAGATCATGGTCATGTCTTAAGTCATCTAGACATATAAAAAAAAATTGAAAAAATCTTTTTCGAACGGGGAAAAAATTATTTTTTAATTTTTAATTACTTTTCCTATGTTTTTTGGGTTAATTTTTCCATAAATTAAATGGAAAAAACCCATTCGTAATAAGTCAGTCATCTGGACTCCGAATTCAGTGATTGAAGGCTCTAACCTTAAGCCAAAAATCATTCTTGATCAGCTAGCCAGTCAGAACCAACTTTCAGATCAACAATCAGACGCATAATGCATTTTTTACTCAAAAAAGTTAGTTTTGAGTAAAAAAATGAATTTTTATTAGAAATTGATTATTTTGGAGAAAATTAAAACTCTCCAAATTAATCCAAATTCAGCGAAATAAAAGGATAAATGACATCTCATGGAGCACTTATGATGTTTGGAGTTGTCTAACTCAGCTTCAGTCAGCATTAAGTGAGCAATTAATTTATTATCAGTTAGTAGACATGTCATCTCCAACTAAAGATGAGATGGAGAGCACTCATTGGTCCGGTGATTTGATCGAGGTGAAGATTGAAGCTTGCACCATCAGTGGGCTTCCCAAACCTAGCTCAGGCTCCTGCCAGACCTAAAGGATGAGCTTACCTACATCCAAACGCCTCCTTAAGCTATTCATGCCCCTCTCTCCTCATGAGGGCGTCATCACACGTGTGGGCTTATGATGGGCTTGTTTTCAGAGCACAGGTTTGGAGTGGGGGCGCCTTGCCTAGGTGGAGGCCTCCCCTCACTCCCGGTTTTTCAGTTTAGGTTTGGGCTCTTTGCTAGGTGGCTAAGCTGGTTAGGGTTGGTTTTTTGGTTTTAGGGTTTTAGCACTCTCTCATTGTATAAATAGAGGCTCCTTTAGCTCTATTTGGATGGATTTTTGTGTAGAGAAACTCTAGTAAAACTTTGTAAATGCTTGTTGCTTTTATGCAACCATTGGAATAAAATCAAGGCTTTGGAGGCTCATGTGGTGTGACATTGTGGATAATCTTAGTTGATGGATGAGGTGATGTTGTTTTAATGCTTTTTTTTCTTGCCTATTTGAGATTATGAATCTATGCTTTAGAAGGCTTCTGTAAGCACATAAAAATAGGTATTTGTGGTTTGCAAGTTAGCTATTTATTGATTTACTGTTAGAAATTAAAAAAGAGCATTGTTTTATTCAGTTATATTTCATGCTACTTCTTTATTTCAAATTGTGAACAATACATGATCTAATCCTTTGTTTGGCAAATCTATGAGTTGTTATTTTACAAATCCTTCCATCCAACCAAGCAGGAGTTTGAGCTTAGCTGCATCTTCTTCTCTTGGAATCAAGTACACATTTCTGGTAATGGCATATTCATGAGATCCAAGTGTCTTTAAAAAGATCCACAGGTTTGACCATTTTCTCCTTACTTTTATTCATCTTTCAAGGTAAGAAATCTTTATTGTCTTGGGATTAGGGCACGTTTGGGCTAAAGTGAATATTCATTCACTTAGCCTTTGCTTCGGTTGGCTTCCCCGTTTACTTTTTGCAGCCTTTTAGGCCTTCTTTTTGCAGCCATTCCTACCTTTCTTTCGCTGTCCACTTTTCCTTACTTGTTACCCTTTTGGACAGCCTTCTTTTGCCCCCTTTTTCCACTTTTTGCAGCCCCTTTCCATCCTTTTTTTGGTCCATCTTTTGGGCTATACTTTCAGCCTTTTTCACCCTCATTTGCAACCCTCTTTCTCCCTTAGTTTCCAGCCTTCTTTGACTTGCCTTTTGTCCCCTTTTCACTCCCCTTGCACCTCTCTTGCCTTGCCCTTTTCTTGCCTTTTTTCTTCCTTCTTTCCGGTAAGTTTGGGTAGTTGTTTCTAGCTAGTTTGTAGATTAAATTTCAAGTTATTTTTTATCACTAATATCATAACAAGTGTGTGTCTAGAACTCTTAGTTACAGACAGGTGAAGGAGAGCCCAAAGGCCACGAACAAGCAAGGAGTGCAAAAGAACAAAAAGACTGCTATCCCTCTTCTTTCATCCCCTTCTTTCCCCGTTCTTCCAAGAAGCGGGGAACATATCATCATTGTAAAAGACTAATAAAAAGGGCTACTGGGAGCAAGTCTCCTTTCTTTTATTACTTCCCCTATTTGGGGGAAGTGTGCCTTGTGTCACTTTTTATGATTTCTTAATGTAGTTTTCTTTAAGCAATGAGTTTAGTTCTTTGATTAGACTTAGTTTCCATTTTACTAATTGCTAGTTGTTTCTTATTTTTATTTTCACTAATTGCTAGATTGATTATTGCATGTTGGCATCTTGTTATAAATTGTTAAATCATAAAAAGAACCAAAATCTCTTGAATCTCACCATAAGGTGGATCAAGAGTGCTCTCTGGCGGAGAGTTTTATCAACCACCTTTCATCTTAATTGTTGTGTTTGTTTAATCTAATAATTCATAAGTAAGACTCTTGAACTTGCTGAAACACAAGTCAAGAGCACTCTCTATCGGAGAGCATCTTAGGTTTGCACAACCCCTGTATTAGTTTCATCTAGATTAGCTAAGTCTCTTGAACCACTGTCATAAGACAAGGTCAAGAGCGCTCTCTGTCGGAGAGTTCTAATTAATTAACTTAATAAAATTTGCAACACACACCTTTTTAATTAATCAACCCCCTTTCCTCCTTGCCGGAGTATGCTCTGACCGATCTTAGATCGGAGTACCCAGAAACGGCACTGGATCTTTAAACCCTGTAAGAGTAACCTAATAATACTTCAACACCCTGTAACCAACACACCAGCATTGTAGGGATTCTTCCAAAGTACTTCCTAATAGAGGCGCCAGAACCTCCCGCTGTCATAGATTCCCGGCTAGTTGGTCAATCTTAGCGATACCAGCCTAGGATACTGGGCGGGCCCGACATGTCTTCAACGGAGGCAACTTAGAAGAGTCTTCTGGCTTTGACAAACCTTTTTGTTGACACCCTAAAGCAAGACCACCGTTAAAAAATCTTAAAATCTACTAAGAGCACTTGCAAAACCTAACATTCACTGGCATCATTTTCGGATTCACATCTCTTTATACACGAAGCATCCTTGATAAGTTGACTCCATAGGCACTGGTTCTATCTTTTCGCATTATTGATAATCTGGGCCATTTGTCCATTGGATGTTTTGATTATAAGTTATATCTATGAATGCTTTATCATTTCGTGAGTTCTCAAATTATTGTCTATCTTTTAATTCTGGTGATAGCAACGTGGATTGCTTTGTCGTGTGTTTAATATTCATAATATTAAATCATTTGAAATCACATTAACTCCTAAACAACACCCATCCACATCCAAAAACACCTAAAATTTAACTTAAACATTGAGCCATAGAAAACTCTTTGTTAGGGACTACCCCCCTTGGCTTCGTTAGGAGTTAGCCTAAACGGAGGAGCTAGGAGTAGGTGACAATACCTAGCTCTGTGCTTGCCCATAAGGTTACACCTCTCCCACTTTCTCAAGTGAGGAGACAGCTTTCGGAAGATTTCTGCTGCTGGTGTGCAATCGACGGACAACAGGAGGCACAACCTCTGATTGAGGATGAAGCTGGGAGTGGATTGAAAGCTGAACTGAGCTGTAACTGACAAGTAATTGGGTGCTGGAGTAATGAGGGAGGGTGAGGTGGCCTCAATCCCCCTCGGTCTTATCAACCAGCCAACAGATGAAAACCACACTAACCCACACGTGTGCCAGCTAAAGGAGGGCGCAAACTCTGATTAAAGGTGATTTGCAGAGCTCTGATACTGATATGGATCTGACTAATGCTGATTGGAATCTTCATAGATGCTCTGTCTCGAGCTAATTAGCCCTTTATTAAATCAAATTTGGCCTTTTTTGGAGATATTTTGATTTTCTCCAATTTAATATTTTTTATTATTTTAATTAATATTTCTCATTTTTTGGGTTTTTTGAGAAAATATTAATTACAAGGCCAAATGATAGTTCGAAACTTAAGATAAGTGTGTCTAGGGGTTAAATGAGTGTTTTTGGCTTAGAAAACAAGTCTTTATTTGCCAAAAACACCCCCCAGACCACTTAATTATTACAATTTGAGAATAATGCATCACAAGGCATAACAAATGACCATAGAACATACAACTAGTGTCTAGTAGGTTCATATTTACTAGTTGGACTCTAATAACCCCCCAAGGCCCAAAATTCAAAATTGGGCATTCTAGCTTTGGAGGAAGTGAGAGAAAAACTCATCGATTATACTCGGCTAAAGGAAAAGCATAATCGACAAGGGAAAAAACTCCCTGGAATACCTTAGTTGAAAATTACGTCTTAGCAGACCGAGCCACTCAAAACCCCTACTAGCACACTTTATTACAACAACCCCATGGGGCATGGTCATTTCAGCACAAAAATAAAATTGACTAGCCAAAATTGGCTAGGCACAAAATTCTGAACCTCTGATACACTGGGTATGAACATGGACCATGTTCATCAAATGGCGGCTCAACGATAGGTTCAACTGTGGTACAACATAGTTGGTAACATGGGTAATAAGCGTCTTCATTCGTTCCTTTGATTATCCACCTTTGGATGGGAACGAATAGACTAAGTAGTAGTTATATTAAATAAAGGGAGTTTGATCATATATTAGATGGGAGGAAAAAGTGGATCTAGATTCTTTTCCACTTTTTCCTCAATTATTTTATTAATATTTTACTATTTATTCTTTCTTTTGAAAAAGTATGAGAATGGCTTTTTGAGCCTATAAAGAGGCCTATCCTTCTCCTTTGTAATGGATGGAAAAACTGAGAAGATTTTTCCCCAGAGCTTAATAGAGAAAATATCGTTTTGGGTTTTATGATTATTCAGTTGAGTACTCTCTATGGTGTGTGGCATAAACTTGTGTGAATGAGCGATTGTTGCTAGAGGCGTTCTTTCCTCTCTATGTTTGCATCGGGGACCATAAATAGATGCTACCATCCTATTGGAAGGTGGAAATCCTAGCAGTTGCTATTCTTTTCCCTTTGTGAGCGTACATACATGGGTATTGTTGTTTACACTTAATCAAGTTTGATTGTGTAGTATCTCCCTTGTTTAGATAGCGCATCTTCTGCAATTAGGAGGAAGAAGATCTAGTGGCTGTGCCTTTGACACAAGGTCCTCATGGGTTCTCTCTTGACTCCATTTATCCCTTTAGGTATACTGGCACTAATCCATTAGTGAGGTTTGATCTTTCCATCCTTCCATCAACCATTCAATTTACCTTATGCTACAACCATTTCTCTAAGGCAGCCTCTTCTATTCACCTTGTCCGCCATTGTTTCCTACCTTAGTGATCTTAACATTAGGGACGCCCCTCTTGAGTTGGAGAAGAGCCAACTTGAAGTGAGGAAAAGAGGAGCGTGGTGATAGTGGCTGCTCTTTTCGCAGTTGCCATCGGGCCGGTGTGTCTAATTTTGGGCTTTGATACACGCACATCGGTCAGGAGTGGCAACAGATACCTTGGGTACCTTCATGTTCAACACAAGGAATTTTTTTTTACATTTCCCTATAAAAAGAAGAAAATCACATTTCAATATGTTACAATGAAGTCATATTTAGAAGTTGTGTCATCTGAAGACTTCAAATATCTCTCAAAGGTGATTTCGCAAGAAGATCATAAATCAATATAGAAGATACATAAAGAGTTCGATAAAGTTATCGCAGATAAAGAAGAAGAGATCTCTTGTCTAAGAGATCATAGTCTTAAATTACTTCTACAAATCAAGAAGACAAAGGATATAACACAGAGCAATCAAAAGTTAGAAGAAATTATCGAGAAAAACGAAGAAAATTCCTCAAAGAAGGTAAATCAAGAATTGCTAGAGCAAATAAAAAGATTAAGAGAAAGAGAATCAAGATACTCAAAATGAACTCAACAAGTCAAACTATAAAGAAGAACTCTTACACTTAAGAAGACACAATCAAGTCTTACTCATACAAATTAGAAAACTAAATCGTGATAAGAAATCATTACAAGAGAGTTAGATTGCAAAAATCAATTGTTGACAAAGAAACGATGACTGGCCCAATAGAAAAGTCATAAGACGCTCAAATTCAAACACCAAAGCGAGGAACAAATACACAATTGAATTATTATCAACCCATAAGTCGCCAGAAGCACAAAAAGTTAAAGTTTCTACAAGCGCTCCACAAGCGACCTCGAATACCTTATCATCATCTAAAGAGTCATTATGACCGACGACAAAGTCAAGAGGAAAATAAACAATATTCTTTATACAAACAAACCAACTACCACATTGATAAAAAACGAACACCAAATCAACAACTTGTATGGGAGCAGAAAATGAGAGGTTCTATATGAACAATCAATCAGCAAACAATTCCATTGAAGGTAGATCTCAGATGGACCACTCCACAAATGACGCAACATTTTCACTCAATGTTTACGCAACATTTTCACTCAATGTTTAAAAGAATATATTGTCTCATTTCGTTAAGCGTCTTGGCTACCAACACGGAAGATCACGAGAAAGCGTTACGAGCAAGGAAAAGGGATAAAAGTCTTCCATAATCATGCTTTGAGGATGTTATCACCAACCTTGTAGTTTCCTATGTGAGATGGATCCAGGATGGACGGTAGAGGGACAAGCAACTAAGGAGGTGGAACCAAGATTGCCTCGGGACTCCCAAATAGATGGTTGTCACGCCAATCGAGACAGTTTTCACTTTATGTTATCTTAGCCCAAGAAAACAATGGGGGAGACCCAGATCTGCTCTCGACAGGAGAGATTAGACCTAGACACCAGATCAGATCAAATGGACTTGAGGTACGTAAGGTGTAAAGTGATGGAAACCCTAGATCTACGGATGACGTCACTAGGTGAAGCAAGGTTTTGGATCAAGGTTTAGGAGATATGAGATTTGATCCAAGTTGGGACACAGATGACCTATGAGGTAAATACTAGATCTGGGTTAAGGTACTAGCAAGAGGTGAAGATATCCACTGCCTTGGGAAATGTAACCAATGCAAGGAGGGCAAGAACAGGACTGGGGCTATCTAGTACCAATGGATAGACTCGTATGAAGGTATGACAATGTCAAAACATCCAAGCCACCAGGAAAAGGTCAAAACGCAAGAGAACGAGGCAAAAGAGAGGGTAGCACTGGGGTTGGAGATCAGTGCCTTTTAGATCTAGGGCAATGGAGTCAGTTTCTGCACGGCGTTGAAGGAAACCCACCTGAGTATAGACCCGATCTACAAACCCAAAAAGAGGTTTTGCTGAAAAAGTCAAATCATAGGAAAATATGGCAACCTAGAGGATAACACTAGGGTTTGGAGGACAGTTTCTCAGATCTAGGACTGTTGTAATCTCACGGATCACAAAGGGTTACCAATAATACACATTTAAAAGCATACAAACATATCAGAGACAAGAGATAAGAACACAGGTGTAAAAATAACAGATTATATTATAACAGACGAGTTCATACAATACACAGAACTGAACTGCACTGGCTCAACAGCCTAATATATATCATTTACAAACAGTTACAAATAACTACCTGTCGGTTCGGTCAACCGACACGACCTTAGGTGGCCGACCTAATCTCTAATTAGTCGGCCGATCGACTTAGTCGGCTAGTCGACTAGCTCCTCCAACATCTCCCCCACGAACAAAACTGTTCTTCATCCCGAAGAACAAGGGAGGTACTCAAAAATTCTTGGCTGTCTTAAAGTAGTTATTTCTTTGTTTATCCTTTTATGGGCTGTGAAGTTTGATAGTTGGTATTTTCTGTACATAGACTTCCACAATTGCTTCTGCTGTCACTGCCAGCTGATGTTGGAATTCTGTGCAACTTTGCAATACTTTATGGATGTCGATTGTTAATGTTGTAAGGCTTGACAGTGTCAACATCTTCTCTTGAATGGAAAGGTCTGCTATCCTTTCCATGTCAGGACCCAAAAACTGGTCTTTTTCTTCTGCCATCTCCAGAAGCCGTTTCATTTGCGGATAGATGATGTCTAATTTGTCTAAGCTCGGAATTGCCTATTGCACCCACTGGTGTGCTTGTCACTCGAGCTTCTGCAGTTTGTTTGTTTCAAGCACGATTTGATCTTCGCTAGTGCTTCTGAGTGCTTCTTCCGTGCTATTCCTCTTCTCCAGTGCTTGGATTTCTTGTTGGGACTATCGGGTCTGTTGGAAGACTTGCCCATAATAAGTAGGCCAGTCCCGTAGTACTCCTTCTGTGATGACCGACTCCTCCATGTGATCTTGAAGCACTTTGTAAGCTTCGGAGAAAGCTGTATGCTGCTGCATCAGTAGTCGAGTTGTTTCTTCTTTTTGCTCTTCCCTTATGTCTTGCATCTGTGTTTGTAGTGCTGACACCATGCTTTCAAATAGCTGATATGCTTTCTCTAGCAGCTTGTCGGTGTCGACCTCTGTTGGTCCTGGTATCACAGACTGCGCAAGGTTTCTGCATTTGTTTAGGAACTCGACTTGTTCTCTTTTATGGTCGTCGAGCTCCTTGCGTCTATTCTGGCTCCTTTTCTTTGCTTCGACGGCCAGGGTTTCCAAGAGTTGTCCCAACTCTCCATCCCCCAGCTTTATTGCGTCGACTGCATTGGTCGACCCAAGTTGGCTGATGTGAACCATTGTCACTTGGGTTGATGGTCCCTCTTCTTTCTATCTTTCTTCCTCTTATGCTTTTGCTTTGCTTGCTGCTGTACTTGTGTCCCTGTAAGAGTTAGATTTTTCGGCACTGGGTTGTCTGGTTGCTGGTCTACAGTGGTTAGGGGAACTTTTGGTCGGGTCTGCGAGATGAGTTCTGCAGCTGGGTGTGTATCTAGTGGTCTTTGTGTAGAGGTTTTTGCTGCAGATGTTGCTGGAACTAATGGTTCAGTTGGGGGTTCTGGGTTGGGGGGTGCTGGTGGCGATGGTGAATGGTCGAGTGTGATTGGAGTAGTGGGAATGTGGTCTGGTGATGGGTCGTCAATCTGTGGGGGTGAACCTTCCGGGATGTCCGAGAATAGGTCGTCAATCTCTCGATTGATTTCATCCATGTTCTCTTCTTCCTCATCTCTTGCTGGTTCATTGGAGGGTGGAAGGTTGTCGATGTTGGTTGGGATGAGGGATGTAGTTCGACTTGCGACAACTTCAGTTGTCTTGTCGAGGTTTCTTGTAAATGTTGATTTTAAAGTTGCCACAGTCCTCGGCCTTTGGGGTATTTGGCCCGGTTGAGGTATGGGTAGTCTAGATCCACCAGTTTCAAACAGAGGCACTTTGGTGGTGATCTTTTGTACAGAGGTAAGTAACTCAAGCAGTTTTTCAATGTATGCCTGGAAGTCTCTGTCTCGGTCGAACCTTTGCTTTAAGGTTTTCGGCATAGCATTTTTGCATATGTCGACTAGGCTTATTGAAGGAAGCTTTGGAATTTCTTCCTGTGTTATTTGAGTCAGAGACGGGAGTGGGGGTGTTGATACTAAGTCGACAACATTTTCGGCTGTGGAGGTGTTTGTGCTCTTTACCTTTTTCGGCCGACCTTGCTGTGCTCCTGCTTCAACAAATTTTCGGAACTGCGCTTCCACCGGAATTTTGTTTACTGCGGCATCCTCTATGATGTCAACTGCCGTGGCTGCTAATTCATCTTCATCCTCTGATGATTCTTCAATCATAAGCTTGCGCTTCCCCTTCCCTTGCCCCTGTTCCTGAGTTTTTCTCCTCTTCCTTGAGGCTGCTATTTCCTTTGTTAGTTTGCGGATATTTTCTTTGGTTATAGCATATTCGGGGTTTTCAGTTTCTATGTCGGCCTCTGGTCCTTTTTCTTCCCCCTGTTGTTGAGTTGGGCCGACTTTTTTCTCAGCTGGATTGATTACCTATTGTTTTGTCTGTGCCTCTTCCCTTTGGGCTGTCGGTGGTATGAAAGTAATCTGCAGTCGACTGGTGTCTTCTGCTGGTGTTTCCTTCGACACGAAGGTGCTGATGTATAGCCGAATTTCATAGTCTTCTTCTTTTTCTTGGTTGGTTAGTGGCTCTTCTATTTCTAGGGTTGTCTCCTTGGCCTTTATTGGTATCGACAGTTTTCTGCCAGATTGTCGAGCTAGCTCTCGAAAGATCTCTTCGACTGTTGGGTAGTAGTCGAGAGTCTTTGCTTTTGCCTTGGCGCCCTACATGTACCAAACTGATGTATGGTCAAGTTCTAGTTGTATGTGCGCAGTCTTGGGCAGACTTCGTTGGATGTTCTGGGGCACCCTCCATCTGGTTGTCTAGATTTTAAGTTGTTGGAACCAATTTTCCAACAGTACCTTGCCGATTGCCAGTTCCTTCATTGTTTCAGTTTGGGCGAATGGTTTTAATCTCCACATATGGAATCTTGTGGGTTCTTGAAACTGCTTGTCCCCGACAGGGCACAAGTAGTACATCACTATCCATATTATAAAGGACGAGAACCTTATAATCCCTCCCGACTCCTGGCATTTTTCTCAGATGCCTTTGAGCATGTTGGCAACATACTCAGCCCATCTGTAGATTTTCTCTGTGTCAGCAATGGTATCCACTTTTTCTAGCATATCTAGTTTTAGGTCGCTTCCTCGACCTATGGGTATAATCCCTGTTGCTATGATTTTAGCCACAATTTGTGGCGTTCGAGCTTGTATCTTGCTAATCATTAGCCCTTTTGAGTTTTTTCCCGATGGTGATCCAGTTAGCTGCTCCACCAGCTTTTGTTTTATGCCGACTGGTACTGGGTCACCTTGGTTGGATAAACCAGTCAATTTGTATATTACTTCGCCAGAGATCTCGATTGGTTTGTTGAAGTAGAATTTGCTGTTGTGGTATCGGCTTATGATGAATTTGATTGCTGTTTCCTTTGTACCTCCGAAGCTTGCCATGAATGGTGTGTTCATGTAGTTCATGATAGTACTGTGGTTTGTCTTCTCTGCGGCTGGTGTTGGTTTCTTGTCGACATAGGACCATTCCTTGATCTTGGCCCATGTTTTGGCCCATGAGGTCTCTTGAACCTTGGCGTTCTTTATGTTCTTTAGCCTCCTCATTAATGGGGTCTCAGCAGTTTGTAGTTCCTTAGTCTTGGCTGCGGCTTTGGTTTGTTTTGGTGCCATTTTGTCGGTTCTGTGTTCGACTTTTTTTAAAGTTTCTTTGTTCTCGGTTTTCTATTTGCTAAGTTGCTCTCTCTGTTCAAAATACTGTAAATGACCCTCTTCCGGTCCAATATTTATAGGCGATGCATTTGACGTTTTGTTGATGGGTATATTAATGGCGGACGTGATGGTCCAGCGCGAACACTTGAGTTTGTGTTAATGGTGATTTGATTTTGGCGCTCGTAGTCATGAAGGCGTGATGTGACTTTCAGGGTTGTTGGTCGATGTCGATCCTGTGAACGGTCGATGGTGGTATGTTGGTGGGTGTAATGTCGGCTATCGAAAAGTTGATTTCTTGTCATCCTGGTTTATGGTATTGGTTCTGTTTTTGTCCTTTTGATTTTTTTTTAGATTTTTATAGTTTTTGTCTAACTGTTATGGTCGTTATATGTTTTTTTTTTTGAACTTGTTTTAGTTTTTGTACCACTTTAGTCGGGCACCATTAACAAGTTTCCAAAATACTATGCCTTGTAACGTCCTTAGTCGGACTGATCCGTTGGCATGAATCTCTTCGACTACATAGGTTCCCACCCATTTTGTATGTAGCTTTTTGGGTTTTCCTTTTACTCGACTGTTGTATAATAAGGCAAGGTCCCCTACCGATAAGTTCTTGTTTTTGATGTTACAATCATGCCATGCCTTCTGCTGTTGTTTTTGGATTTCTTGATGTTGTAAAGCAATCAATCGATGTTCTTCTAGTTTACTTAATTGTATCAGTCGGTCCTTCCTTCCTTGTTCGACATCGACATGTAAAATCTTTGCGATAATAAGTGTCTGTTGTCGAAAATGTGGTGGAACTACTGCTTCTTGTCCATAAACTAGTCGAAACGGTGTTTGGTCAGTTGAACACTTGTATGTTGTTCTGTATGCCCATAGTACTGTAGTTATCTTTTCATCTCAGTCATCTTTGTTGGTGTTACATAATTTTGTTAGGCCTTTTGTTAATGTTTTATTAAATGCTTCAATTGCTCCATTCGATTGAGGGTGATAAGCTATACTCCGTCGGTGGTCGATTTTGAACTGGTCCGTCAGTGCCTTGATGGTCTTATTGATCAAATGTGAACCTTGGTCGCTGATTAGGGTTATTGGACATCCAAACCTGGCAATGATATTTTCATAGATAAACTTAGCAACTATCTCGCTGGAACATGTGTCGACTGGTTCTGCCTCTGCCCACTTGGCTACATACTCAACTGCAGTTATTATGTACCTTGCTCCTATTCTTTTTGCTGGTATGAGAAATGGTCCTATGAAGTCAATAGCCCAAATTTCAAATGTCAAACTTGGGTTTACTGATATCAAGGACATTTCTCTACTAGGCAGAGGTCGACCCAGACGTTGACATCTATCACATTGGCTTACAAACTTTTTATAGTCTTTGTAAAGTGTCGGCCACCACAACCTTGACTATTGGAACTTCTTGGCAGTTGTGTTTGCTTGAAAATGTCCTCCCGCATGTCCATAATGTGCTTCATACATAATATTATTTCTTTCATGTTCTAGTACACATCTTCTGAGGATGTCGTCCAGGCCCATTTTATACAAGAATCCATTTATTATGCTATATGGTGCAGCTTTCATGGCTAATATTTGTTTCTTCTTTGTACTCATGCCTTCTGGTGCTTGTCCATCTTCTAAGAACTGAGCTATTTGCTCTAATTCTGCTGGGACTGCTTCTATTCTGAATAAATGTGCATCTGGTAAGTCGTTTTCGACTCCTGTCGATTCCTCTCCTGTGTCGATTCGTGATAAGTGGTCGGGTCCGACATTTAATTTTCCTGGTCTGACAACAACTTCGAATTCAAATTATTGGAATAAGAGTAGCCATCGACAAATTCTTCCATGGTGTAAGGGTTTATTCACTAAGTATTTTAGTGCTTGGTGGTCGGTATAAAAGATAAATGGGTTTGCTAGTAGATAATGTCGATACTTCTGTAATGCGAACACCATTCCTAATGCTTCCCTTTCTGTTGTCGAATAGTTTCTTTTTGCTTTATTTAATTTTTTGTTGCTGTAAACTATAGGGTAGTCCATTCTGTCATCTCCTGGTTGAGTTAGGATTGCTCCTATTGCCAGGCCTGATGCATCGATGTGTACATGGAATTTGATCGACCAGTTTGGGAATCTTAGAATGGGTGCTTCGACTAACTTCCTTTTTAGTGCTTTGAATGATATGTCGCATTCCTCTGTCCAATCAAACTCCTGGTCTTCTCTTAACAATTCTTCTAGTGGGTATGTCATATTTGAATAGTATCTTATGAATTTTCTGTAATATCCTTTATGACCAAGTAGTACCCTGACTTGTTTTGGGTTCACTAGAGGTTTTAAATCGAGGATAATTTTTATCTTTGCGAAGTTGACCTTGATGCCTTCTTTACAGACAATGTGTCCTAATAGTATCCCGATAAGGGTCAGAAATATGCACTTCTTGATGTTCAGAGATAGCTGGATTTGTTGGCATCGTTCCAACATGAGCCTTAGCCATTTGCAATGATCTTTCAGCGTAGAGTATATTGTCCAATCGTCGAAATATACTGCCATTGTTTTATAAATGTATTCTTGAAATGTTTTGACCACAATTCTTGAAAATACTGTAGGTGCATTTTTTAGTCCAAAAGGCATAACCCCGTAAGCAAATGAGCCAAATTCACATATGAATGTCGTCTTTTTCTGGTCTTCTTTGGCTATTGGTACTTGGTTATAACCTGAGAATCCACCTGTAAACGAGTAGCATTCATGTCCTGCGACCTCATTTAAGATTTCATCTGCATAAGGTGTTGGAAATGGGTCTGTTAGTGTAACTTTATTAAGTTCTCTGAAGTCGACACAGATCCTTAGCTTGGTTGGATCATGTTTCTTTGGTTGAACCACCATTGGACTTGCCCATTCTAATTGGTCATTAGGGTAGATAATTACTGCTGCCAGCATATTATCAATCTCTTTCTTGACTATCTCTTTGTATTTATGAGCTAGTTTATATGGTCTTTTCTTTACAGGTCGAACATCAGGTTTAATGTCGATCTTCATTTCACCCATTTCATGTACTAGACCTTTGAGATCCTTGTAGTCTCTAGCAAATACATCCTGGAATTCCTTTAGTAGGTTTACTATTTCTGTTGTTTGTGTTTCAGTCCGGTAGTCTCCGATTTTTGCTATTTTTGGTCGATCATCATTTGATATGTCGACTTCTTTAGTTTTCACCTTAGCGTCTAACCATTCAGGTGCTTTTGTTTCATTGATTAGTTGACTCCCTTCTTTAAACTGTGAAAATGTAGCAGGAAAGTTTGCTGCAGTCATTCGGTCGGTGTCTTCTTTGTCGGTTGTCTCGACTTTGAGTACCATGCGAATTGGTTTTGTTGTTTCGGCATGGTTTGATTTCCATCTAAAGATTTTTCCTTTCGGATTTTCATTTTCCATCTATAGTCTTGTAGACTGTGGTATTGTCCCGATTTGTATATTATTGCATTTTATTGTCAGTCGGTCGTGTTTTAGGGTTTTGTTCTCTGTCGATTCTACAAATGGCTTGATTTGTTTTGCAGTTTGGATCAAGTTTTCATTTTGTGGTATAAAGCTGAAATCTTTGATAAAATTCTCTCTTAGTTTTTGCCATAGGAATGCTTCACCTCGAGCCTCTTTCATTTTGTACCATTTATTTGGTAAGTCGGATAGCGTTGATGGAAACAGGTGTGGCCATGTACGTTCATCCTTATACCCAAGTCTTTTCCATTCTTTTTCACATGTTCTTATGTGGTCTTCTGGATCCTGTCCTTGGATAAATATAGGTATTTGGGCTTGATTGGTTAACCTTTTTCCTCCAAATCTTTCTATAAAGTAAGTCGAAGCTGTTGTCCATGTCTACAGTCTTGATTGATGGGTATCCCACAATCTAGCAGCTTGTCCTGTGAAAGTTTCCATTAAACTTTGGAGTCGGCCATGTTCACCAATGTTCCTGGATACTTGTTCTATGTGCATAGCTGGTGATTTTCTTTCTTTATATCTTGGGACTTGTGTGATATTTACATTTGTTGGTTTCAGGGTAGGATATTCCCTAGTTTTTTTTTTCAAATATTTTTGGGATGATGGACACCACGAAGCACTGTTGGACTGGTTTCTTCTGTACTTTTTGAATGGTCCAGCATCCTCTTGCCTGTGTTTCGTAGTTCTCGACTTCCCAATCATATAATTCTGCATCTGAGTTGTACCCCACTGAGTCTTGATTCCCTAAGTGCAGCTCACCATAGATATTAGGTTCTGTGTAGTCCTCATTGTTTTGTATCTGATATAGTTGTCGGATGTCGACTTCTTCATCAATAGGTTCTATCCAAGGTTCTCCTTGGGATGGATGGATAGGTACTATGAATTTTTGTCCATTCCCTTTTAGTTTTATCCTTTCTTTGTCTAAGGATATCGATGCTTTCATTTTTCTTCCCCAAGGTCGACCTACTAACGCTGGGAAGGCGCTGGATCCTTCCTTAGGGTCAATAATTTCGAAATTGACTTTGGTCGATATTCCTTTTATTGTTGTGTCGACATTTTTCCAGACTTCGATGGGTTCAATCAGGCCTTGGTTGGCTAATTTCAGGTATATCCCTGACTCGTATAGTCGAGGTTTACCCAACTATTCCCAAGTGTCATGAGTCATAATGTTTACTTGTGATCCAAAGTCGAGCACAACTTGTCAGACATGGTACCCTTCAATTTCTAGGTCGACAAGTGGGTCGGCATCACTTTTGTCTTTTTGGTTTAGGTTGCAGATATTTTTTGTTTGTTTTTCGATGTTATTGTTGTGTTTTATTTTATACAATAAGTTGATGAATTGAGATACTATTTTATCTTTTTGTACTAAGTGTATTAATTCTTTTATTGTGCTTTGTCGATTATCGTCAGCTTCTTCCTGTCGAGCAAATTCTCTAAATACATTTGTTGCGTCTTTATACAGTTGTTTTTGTTTAACTGGGTCAGGATAATCATTCTTTTATTTTATTTTGCTTATTCGGGGATTATCATTCCCAATTTTTGTCCCTTGTCGGGTTACTATATGTAAATTCTTTGTATTGATATTATCATGTTTTTGTATGCACGACAAGACATTAACATCTTTCTTTTTATTTATTTTTTCAAGCATCATAGGGCAATCTTCTAATGAGTGATCCCCTACTCCACAGCCAGTACAGAATTTTAAGTCAGTTCTGTCCTTGTATGGATAGTCTGCGTATCGGTGACCTTATTTGTAGCACGTGAAACATTAGATGGGCCGACGTGGTCGGTTGTCGCGATTCCCAGATAATCGACCTCGACCTCCATATCCTCCACGTTGGTTGTCGAACCGGCGCTCATATCGACGACCGTCGTACCTTTGATTATTTTGTTCACTTTGAGCATTGTTTCATTGACTATTCTCGTTGTTCTGCGCAACTGTGTTCGTCTGATAGACTGCCTGGTAATTTTGTCGATTTTTTAGGTTCAGGTGGCAGTCGATGGTGGTATGATTTTTAGTTTCACAGATTGCGCACCACGATGCTTTACCATTCTTATGTTGAATGGGCAATCTTTTGTGGTGTGCTCTCCATGCTATTGGCAGATGTCGCAAAAACATTTTGTTTGCACAAATCGAACGTCCTGTCGGCTGATGTCCTGTCGATAGTTCTCTTTTGAATGTCCGGCCATTGAGCATTTCGTGCACTAGATGTCATGACTCTTAAGGTTTAGCTCTTTTAAAGATTTCTGCATGATCTCGAGCTATTCTTACAGTCTAGTATCCGTGGGATATGCCGGGAAGTCTTCATCCATCTCTACTTGTAAGGCTTTAGTAAGTGCGACTTCATATGTCTTGAATGTCTCCAGGCTTATATGCCGCCGAATTTTCTGTGAAAGACCTGCAAGAAACCACTGAATTAACAATTGTCATCGATTACATAATCGAGTTGGCTGAGAAGGTCTTTCCAGCGTTTGTTGTATTCTCGGACGGATTCTGCTGGCTTTTGTGAGGTTGTTTTTAATTTCTTAATTGCCAGATGTTTAGCATCTGGAGTTGTAAAGAACGATAAAAATTGTGCTTTAATTTCCACCTTGGATGCATTGGGGGTTCTCTCAGTAATGGTCATATACCAAGTTAGAGCTCTTTTCCTCAAAGCACTAGTGAACTGCGCCATCTGTTTGTCTTCTACTGTAACCTGGTTGGCCTCCCATGTCGACTCGCAGACGAACCAATGTCGTCTGGGATCTTCGTCGCCCTCATATAGAGGGATGTGCGCTGATCCGTGACCCATTTCGGATTCGCTGTCACTGTCTTCTTCAGGAGGTGGCGGTGGTGGGGGTGGTGGTGGTGGTAGTGGGATGTTTTGTTTATCTTTTTGTGCAGAGTTGTTGTTGACGGAAATCTCATTTCTGTTGGTTGTTTTGTTTGTCGTTTCTTCTCCGACAAGCAGTCGGTCGGGGTCGACTTTTCCTGTCGATGTCCAACTGCAATTATTTGTCTGTAGGTCAGATTTTTTTGTATTCTCCAAAGTTGCATTTGGCAGGGGGGGTGCTCCTTCATGTGTCAGGTAAAGTAAATGGATACTTCGGTTGGAAGGGTACGCCTGAAGCGTGACCAAGTTTCCTTCTTCTGGTCGACGGATAAGTAGATGACTATCATTGTTTACCTCGTCGTCTAGTCGGCTCCATATACCAAACTCACTAGCTCTTAGTCTGAGGTCCTCTTCGACAGTGGCTTGTATTCTAGTACTCGGATTCGTTGGAGACAGAGGTCTTATCTCTTGAGGGACTTCTATTTGGAGAGATTCTCGCTGCTCTATCCATAGATCTTCTTCCATGGGTGACGCTTCTTCATCAACGCTTTCTTCCTGTCGGTCATGACCCGACTCTGGCAGATTTCTTTCTTGGTCTGTCGCCCTAGTACTCATTCCTCTTTGCAGTGCTATAGCTCTTTCTCTTCTTTCTTCCCTCCTTTTCAACCTCTTCTCTCTCTCTATCTTCTGTAAATCTATCGTACCTGTGTGTATCACTGTCCGTTCGATTTCCTTTTTAGGTCGACTTTTCATTGCTGGTGATGGTACATCTGTTTAGTCGACTAGAATCCCTTTTACTTTACCCCAACATACGACCAGCTACCCCCCCATTGCCTACCCGACGCTTTAGAAAGCTCGGATAGTTCTGTTTACTTGCTTAGGAAATATTCCCACTCCCTTTCGATGATGAATTTCTCCCACTTCTTTTGTTTCTCCACCCAGTTGGTATTTTGTGGCGGTTCGCGTAGTGATGGACGAGGTTCGACAATATGACCCACTCCTTTTTCTATCAGAAACTTGAACAACAAGGTCGGTAAGGAGCACAGGAACTGCTCGGTAAGGTCTGTATAGAATTTCTTCTGAATGGTTTCTACCGAAGTTCTTTCTTCTATAGCTTGCTCCTCGCAAAAATCGTCGGTGATCTTTTCAAACCACTCCGACAGGTTTGTCCTTCCTCCTCGAATCAGTTTCTCTAGTAGCTGTTGTTCTTTATTCGCTTCCAGCTTTTTCATCTAGAAGTTTCTTCAAGAGCTGAGGTACCGATTCTACGAACTTCTCATGGGTTTCAGTAAAGAATCTTTCTTTTGCCTGAGCAGTTGTTAATCTATTTCTTCGCGCTTAATTTTGCAAATAATTTGTTATCTTGCGCTCCCACCAGTCCTTAATTTCCTGCTCTGATATCATCTGCTTGTATTCATCTCAGATATGTAGTACCGGCAATGGAACCACTGTTGTAATATCACGGATCACAAAGGGTTACCAATAATACACATTTAAAAGCATACAAACATATCAGAGACAAGAGATAAGAACACAAGTGTAAGAATAACAGATTATATTATAACAGACGAATTCATACAATACACAGAACTGAACCGCGTTTTCCACTGGCTCAACAGCCTAATATATATCATTTACAAACAGTTACAAATAACTACCTGTCGGTTCGGTCAACCGACACGACCTTAGGTGGCCGACCTAATCTCTAATTAGTTGGCCGATCGACTTAATCAACTAGTCGACTAGCTCCTCCAACAAGGACAAATAGGTCACCTTTTGCTCAGCGTTGAGGAAGATTGTCTTAGGGCATGACTTGATCTACAAAACCTAGAAATGGTTTTTCGAGAACTCAAGCGGATTGAGCCATCATATTTTTGTTTTTTTTATTATTTAGGGTTTTTAAAGTAAAAATGGAAATAGGGATGCCAATGGATTGAGATGTTGGAAGAGAAGAACTAACCTATAGATCTTACCGGGAAAACCTTGTAGATTCCTTAATGATGATGATCCCTGCTATCCCGATCAATTTGAGAATATTTGAGTGAGTTCTATGCTCAACGTTTTGCCCCAAGAAGCCACTGTGCCCTCTCTCTTGCACAACAAACGTCAGCCATATCATATTTGTTGTATCATGAGAAAAAACAAAAGCTACAGAAAAATAGCAAGATGAAATCATAGATCGCATTGATTCTAATGAAAACCTCCTGATACAAAACGCATCCAAGCCAAGTGAGTTGAGGCAGCCCTGTAAAAACGCCCAAGTTGAAGTTGCCCTCCTGTAGACAAGACAATGTTTCCCGAAAAATATATAGATCTCAAAACAAATACCCAAATGTTAGGAAGAAAAATATTTTCCAATCACCATCGAAAAACACCAGATGCAAAGGAGATCCAAAAATATCCACAAGATAAGTTTTTCTATTATCCAGATCCAAGAGCCAAAGACTCCTTACACATGAGAAGCTCTCTCCTTTAAATAGGAATGAGAGAACCAAAATCCTAACCACTTTTCAAATGGGTGGCTAAGATTAAAAGATACAAATGTTCTAATCAATAGTTGAAATGAGCTCAACATACAATACATGGATCAATGCCATAATATAATATAAAAGTGGACTACATCACCCTAGGACAGGGGATCCCACTCAACAAAAAATAAATGAAGCACATGGTGGGTCTAGGGAGTGTTAACTAACTCCCTTTGGGTGTCCCCATGGCACAATAAAAATAATATAATTTTTTAAATGTGAAATTGTGCCTCAAGGAAATCGTGAGCCTCCAAAAGCTCCAGAAAATTATATAATATGCCCGAAAAATAGATGTGGGCCCATCCAAGTGTTGCAACTGCTAGAGAAGAAGTGGAAGACATCACCCTCGTCATCAGAACTCATCCCATGCCATTTCCTTGTCTCAGTAGCCCACAGTAGCCATTTTAATTATTTTTTATCTGCCTCGAGAAATGTGAAGTGCCAAAAATTGCCTCCTAGGGTTCCTGCGTTATCCAACTGAGCCCACCAGGCTTTCTGGGAGGGGGGTAATAT
Organism: Pseudotsuga menziesii; assembly: GCA_001517045.1. NCBI lineage: Eukaryota > Viridiplantae > Streptophyta > Pinopsida > Pinales > Pinaceae > Pseudotsuga > Pseudotsuga menziesii. The sequence goes on along the minus strand of LPNX010592689.1, from coordinate 29,904 downwards.
GGTACAAACAAGTGGCTGGACCCCTGATGCCTCATACAACGCCCTAGGAGATCCAAGAAAAATATCTCCCTGCTTAGACAGGCCATCCAATATAGTAAAACTGCACCAGAAGGGTACACTGAGCCAAATCATCTTTGCAAGTGGCCGAAATTGAAAACAAGTTGTCTCACTGGAATCAGAGAGTCCAAATCCATCTAAGGTGTATACTCATACCCCCTCTAGGTCTCTGTATGATCATCCACAACATCTAGATAGACAAAATAATAATCTATAAATGACCATATAACCGGTAATATAACTCGAGATAGCATCTATCTGCTGCAAGTGTTCACAAGTCAATACATGCTCTACAAATCATTCAAATAACACTTATAACAAGTAGTAATCATTTCACTAACGATCTATCAACCACATATAAAGGATTTCATTTATTAACTATAACTCAGACCAGACTTTCAAGACCATACTTACTTCATAGTTGTAATCATTTTGCTAGTGAAGGGTGAGGGCTAGAATTCACAAGGCTAGGACAAAGGGTTACTACCAACTTGACATTGTGACACTTCAGATATGGAAAGGGGATACTCACTCTAGCATATGACAGACAAGCAACAACAAAGGGGATGGCAATGTCTCACAAATGGGTGAGTTACTTCAGAGGTGCTTATTCACCTTGACAACTGCTCACAATCCAACTCAATACGAGTAAGGCCAGCAATCCTTAGATATAACTTTAGGAACCATTAGTTTTTGGGCCTTTGATTTTCCATAGCCTCTGTCCATGTTTTTCTTACATGTTTTTTTATATTTTAGGCTTGATGCATTCATGTATGTTGAAAAACACTACTTTTCATGAATGTTTTAAGATTTTTTTTCATTTTACTTCAAATCCAATTTCATTAGGCTAGCCTTGCATTCACGTATGTTTAAAAACAGTACTTTTCATGAATGGGCTTTTTCATAAGATATTCATTTCATTTGCAAATACATTGCATTGATGGCAGTGCTACTTGTTTCAGGTTAGCCAACGCAACCTAGGCAACTCAGAACCGAGACACAAATAATAGGGAGGATTGTCCAACAAATGCTCTAGTGGGGAAAGGTCCTCCATCCCGTAAGTCAAGTAGTAGGTCGGGTTGAGAACATAACTGGAAGGTAATGGATGGGTGGAGACAATGAATAATGAAACAAATACTAGCAAGCCAAAGTATGGCGGGAATGACTACCTCTATTCTCCCTAAGGAGGGTAAAACCAATGAGTATAGATCAAGAACTTCCAGGTCTGAGTAAGGACATCAATACATAATAACAATAAATCCAAGTCCACATATTTATATGACCGCCAGATCATGACACTAAATGCTAATACATGTCACAAGAATGAGTATAAGAGCAATGATAACCATAACACAAGATATATAATCTGAGTCATAAACATGCAAATAATCCATTTGAACCAACATTAGTCCAATGAGAAAACACTGATACAACTCTAGGCATCAATAACTGCTCTACAAATGGCTAAAATGACTACATCAGTCCTCAAATCTGAGTGTCCTGAGACTCAGTCATGGCATGGGAGAGTACTGTAGTCCATCAATCAAATCATGATCCATCATAGATGCTCATCTCAGCATCTCATATGTAGGGGAACTGGCTGAACAGTGTACTGAAATCTGAAAAATAGAATATGGTAGCCTGGCTACTATATATGTGATAACAGAGGATAGAGCATCTCTAAGAGGAATGCAATGTAATAGATAATATATATATATATATATATATATTAATAAATAATAATAAACACATTAGTATATCAATAATAATTAATTATTAATTAAATAATAATTAATAATTAAAATTAATTATCCAAGGGACACATTCATTCGTGACTGGTCGCCTTAAGTGCCCTAGGTTTTATATATAAGGCACTCATTATTTTCATAATTAATATCACATATCTTTTATCATATATACATTTTATTATTAAAATGATGGATTATTTATCTTATTTACACTGGGTGTTCTCTTAGGAAATGAATTTATCGTTTTAGACATCATTAATGGTCAAAATTTCAATAAATGCAATGGATGTCCAACCAAAACCCAACCACCATGCCAACTCTTTAATCCATGAACCAATGATATCACCAATCAACAATGAAAGCATCAATCTCAAGAGCAAGTGGCCACAATTGATAATCAACTCTATGTAGAAGGGGACGACCCCATCTAGAAGACAACAACATGTCTCCACACATGCCAAGAGAGAAATGAAGGAGGGAGCTCAGCCAACAATGATAGACATTGGTGCTATGATGCCATCTATGTGTCAAGAAATAGGAATGCTCCAATAACTTGAAAGCCTACACCATCGTACATGTGCAAGAATGGGGGGCGCTCCATGGAAAATCCATCATAAACCATCCATATGATCAAACCATGCTATATCAACAAGTTCTTTGTCATACAAAATGGATGGTATATTATAATAAATGTGTTTGAGCTAGAGAGATCCATCAATGAATCATGATCATGTGATCTAGGTTCTAAATGAAACCCCAGACACTAGGGCACACCACTAGAAAAGATAATCCTTTTGATGAAGATGCTATATGAAAACATAGATGCCAGAGCACTTCACCAATGAAACATGAACAAGAGACATGGGAGTGAAATGCACCATCCTCATCAATAATCATCCATATCAATCACATCCCATAGCTACTAGACCAAGTGAAGAACCATCAACCATCTACATGTTAGAACATGAAGCAAAAATCTGTCATCGAGAACCCAAAGCATGAATCATCACCATCAACCTATAACCCCCTATTGGAAGTGTGATAAAAATCACATATGGACACCCATGTCAAAATGGGGGGTAATAGAGTGCTCTCCAAGGAAGAAGTTTCTCCATGTGGCCTTCATGAGGGTGTCCACCAATCAAGCAAGAGAACTCCAATGCCTAAGGGAAGAACACCAAGCCAACACTATCCTGAGGTCAAGCATCCTTTGAGCGAGCAATATCAACTGTGCATATCCATCACAAATGATCTCTCATGTTGCAATCCATATTGGATCATCCAGGGGTTAAACATACACCATGTACCTCAAATCTCTTGAAGCAACCCTCAAACATGGTGTAAACACTTTTAGAGTAACTGAAGCATTTAACAGTTGAAGCCCCACTAGCACAAGAGGAAGTTGTGGCACAACAAATAAGCAAGCCTACAAAAATGTTATGAAGATGGAAAAGTGAAGAAGCTGCAAGAGGGCATCATAGATTGCAAACCTAAGGATGAGGGGTCATAAGATAGCAACCGCCAAGGTTGTGAAAAAGCTGCAGAAACACAAGAAATCTCATTTTTGAAGTTGCATAGTTATCTAAAGGTTGTAAACCCTAAATGTTGCAAATAAGTTGTGTGGCTTTAAGAGGCCACAACTGCAAGGTTGCAAAGTAGCCTAAACATTCAAACTGGTTATGCTACAGAGAAATTAAGGAACCATGTAAGTTCCAGCTCCATGGTGGTGGAGCACTAAGGACCTAAAATTGCTAATGTTGTGAAGATGTAGAGATTGCTACTTCAAGTAGAGGAAGCCAAAAATTCACATTTCATAACAAAAAGCCAAACAATGGAGGCATTTGGCCTTTCAACTTCTCTGTCTATGGAGATAGTGGTTTAGCAGCGAAATGGTGCAAAGATGACATGGTAAACCAAGGTGCTTGGCCTTCCAACTTCTCCATCTATTGAGATTCCAGTCTACCAGTGTTCGGCCTTCCAACTTCTCTAGCTAGCTAGGGTTTCAACACATAAAAATCTTGTTCTTTTTTTGCTAATAGTGTTTCTGAATTTCCACTGTTTGAAGCATGTCCTTCCCCATCATGTGAATATTATGATAAACTGTACTCTGTTTACATTAAAAAAAACCAACATTATCCATGCTCGGAAGCACTTCAGCTAAGACAACATGACCAGGGAGTATCTGTTTAGTGAAATTCACTCAAGATTTGCACTTGGCCTGTTGTGCAAGGAATGACTTGCTTTTACAGGCGAGATGACCTACTTGCATTGATGAGAAGGTCCACAAAATTGAACATGTCTCAAGGGGATTTAAACCTTGGTGGGGGTATGAAGCATCCCCACATTACCATCGAACCAAGACCCCATTGACAAAAGTTGCGGTTTTCTTTGTAATACAAGCTTTGTAATAAAATTAATTTTTATAGAAGTCTTTTCTGTAGTGTTTTGAATACATGTACCGTTTTATTATTGTTCACTGTGTGTAATTTGATTCTTGTTGTATAGACTAAGATAAAAATACCATTGGGCATAAAAAGGCTTAGCTATGACAGCACCTTGTGGAACCTTTAAGCCATAAGCTGAATCACTTGCAATAGTAGTGTTGTGAGTTTGAAGATCACAACCACACATTAACATTACAATTCAGTTCCAGTAATAGAGCTGCAGGTGAAGGCTAGAAGAAAGAACCATACTAGAAGGCTCGAGGAAAGAACTGCAACAGAGGGTTGTAGGATAGAACCACAGTTAAAAATCCATAGGGTCGAAGACCATAGCACAGAATTTATGGTATCAGAACAAATCTGGTATCAAAGCAAACCTGTTGCCAAACAAAATTTTAGATGGTTGAAATTCCTTGGGAAGGTCTGCAAGGGAAAAAAAATCACAAGTTAAGCTCGTTGATGGTCTGCATGAGCAATTGACACAAAGGTAGAGAAGCTAATTAGTTACCAAAGGAAGAAGGGATCCAAAATGTACAATTGACATGGAAGATTTCTCTCTAAAGGGACTTTAAATACTATTCAAGGATTTTAATCTCCCATGCATGTCTTATCATCTTGTTTTATAACTTCATGCAAAGGTTTGCTGGATATTTTTTTTGGGGTTTTCTTTTGTATATTTAAGCATTAAAATTTGTTATAGACAAGTAATTTCTGTTTCAGTCAACGGAACTTGGTTGGTTGGTTGGTAAAGAGGGGGTGTTGTTATTCCCCTACCAGTGTTCAAATCCCCACATACAGGTTTTCCCTTTGTGGGTTGGCATGTTTGCATAAGCAGGCGGTAGAGGCTATTTATAACTTTGGTGAAATATATACCCCAGTAGAGGCTATTTATCGGAAGAAAAGTGCTGCTTGCACAGTTTCACGTGTTGACTAAAAGCGTTCATAAAAAAAGCAAGGTGTGTTTCAGTATGAACTAGTTACCAATCCTATCTTAATCTCTGGAAAAAACCCATAAAGGTTTTCAAATTTTCAGCATTCTTGCTTTTTATACTGAAAACATTCTGGACAGAACACGCTTCTACAAGCATCCAAATAAGGCTTGTAACAATGCAGTAGGAACTAAGATGCCTCTAATGCAAAACTTATTAGCTTTTATAAAAATCTCTTCATATGACACATTTTACAAATTTAGTATGATAAATACAAAATGAGAATGAGAAAAAATCATGATGTCAGGATTAAGAAGCACAATCTCAGCTCTCAAGTTTTGACTCTTTGAGTAAATGAATATTCTACCCTCATAATTTGCACGATGCTATGCAGTGACATAATGCCGTCCAAATGCGGTTATCTTCTTTCACTTTTTGAGTAAATGAAGATTCTACCGTGATATTTTGCAGGATGCTATGCACTGACATCATGTCATCCAAATACGGTTAACCAAGACATTCGAGCCTATGGAATCATGCTTATTGTAAGTCAAGATCATTTATCCTAAATTATTTTGAAGTGCTTGTCTTTCAGGTTTTTGATATGATTATGAGAGAGAGAAATAGAAGACGAAAAATTCAGTGTCTTACATGTTATACATAATTTTGTATTATTGAGCTTTTATTGATGAATATTAATTGCTATTTAATCGTTGAAGTCGTTAATGGGAGAATTCATTTCCTGAATAAACTTTCAGGTTTCGATCATAATTTTGTTTCTGCTCATCTGTAACTGTTCCGATCGCGTTCTTCTCATTCGTGAAAGAAGAAGAGCCAAATTCAGAGAAGCAGCAGCTTTTTCTGCAAGAGAGAGGACACAAGCACTTGAGCGATGGAGATTAGTGAGAGAAGCAGCAAAGATGGGGAGGGAAAGATTTCAAAGACGTTTCAATCGTATATTGTCACGCAACCAATCTACGAAGCCTGTACAAGAACAAGAGATGTTGGCTTCTGGCACATTCTTCTCTGATGATGCGTCAAGATTTCCATTGTCGTCCGTTGCTGAAGGTGATATGCCCCGAGGATCATCAGTAGAAATAGAACTTGTGTCTAACGAAGCAAATAACCTGTATGATATTAACCATGCTTCTATTGGTGAACTAGATGATCTTCGGGAGGCTTCCACATCAGCTTTTAGCGCCTCCAATGTTAAGAAACGCAAAGCTTACACACGTCATTCTGGCCACAGAGGTTCTCATAGTTTGGAGTATGCTTATGGTGAAATAGAAAAGGAAAAGATGAGAGAGAAAACTCACCTAACATTGACAGAGGTAATTGAAAGGGCCGGATTATATGGGGTTCAAACTCGACCTAAAATTGAAGTTTCTTTCAAGGATCTTAGCCTTACCCTTAAAGGGAAGGGGAAGAAAATATTAAGGAATGTTACTGGGAAACTAATGCCAGGACGTATTACTGCTGTTATGGGTCCATCTGGAGCTGGAAAAACTACCTTTTTGAATGCTCTGGCTGGCAAGGCGACGGGCTGTGTTGTGACAGGTTCTGTGTTTATTAATGGAAAACCAGAATCAATACATTCATACAAAAAAATTATTGGCTTTGTGCCACAAGATGACATCATACATGGGAACTTGACCGTAGAGGAGAATCTTTGGTTTAGCGCAAAATGCAGGTTCTGTCTCCTTTCATTCTTCTTTCCTTTTTCAACTTTGTCTGTTTTTCTTGCAGTTTTAGGCATTAGATTGGCCCTTGGACTGCTCGTGCTTTTGTAGACAAGTCCATTTATGCTGTTCTGTCCATTGTCTCTTCCCTAGCTTTGTCTCTTTTTTGCTTTTCTGACATGTTTCACTGAAAATGTTTCACCTTCGACATTTGAATTTTTATTACAATACAAACTTTAGCCTGTATTTTATACACTTTTGACTACCATGATGTTTGATCACAAATTCTGAGAAATCTAAGTGATTATCATGCCTTATAACCGGTTTGTGCCATTGCATTTGATAACTGAAACGTCATGGAAAGAAAATAAAATATGCAGCATGGTTCAAGTGTGGTGATCTTTAACCTAGAAATTGAATCACAACAATAATATAGAACCCATACACTTCAGAAATACCAAAATTAGCACCATCAATTACTTCTTATGGAAGGAACTACTTCACAATCCATACCTGCTACAAGGTAATACCTTCCACATATCTTATACAATGATACTCATGTATATTTATACTTCCTCACGAGTCTTCCTAGGGAGTCTATGCTAACCACCATTTATTATTATATTCTTTATTCTAACTACCTAGTGGACCTATTTATTACCCACTAATTTCCTTGCGGGCTAATTGTTGATGTTTGTAGCATTGGATAGGTACTTCCAATGCTACAACGACTTCTAATAGGGTAAAGTAACTGATAGGTACTTGGATAGGTAGAAGTCGTTACAAATACCTCTCAGACTTGAAAAATCCACCTTAAGTAACTGATTGTTAAAGTGAATGTATTCTTATAATTAATGGAATTTATTTTAAGTCAAATGCCTAAGCATTTGGCATTAGTGAGTTAAATTAAATCCTAGCCATCAGATCATACAGTGAAAGTGAGATCTAATTTCAACCATTGATTAGTTTGGAGATCTAGGGTTTTGTATCTAGGGTAAACTCAAGATTGTGAAAGGTAGCTAAGGGGAGAGGAGGAGCCACAAAAGATGCACACATAGTGAGATAGTGAGATCTCATTGTATTGGGTGGAGAAGGACTTTCATTCAAGTGTGCAGGGGTAGGGTTTGAGGAAAGGAGTAAAGGGCGACAAAGGAAGTAGCGGCCAGTAAGATCGAAGGACAAATTTTGAGGTGTGATAGGTTATTCTTTTTGTTTTGTATTTTTCTTCAGATGGGCCATTATCCCAGGACAGAAGCCCATATTTTATAATAATAAAATCATCTCAGTATTGGTTTTCCCTTTGGGATTTTTCCAGGGGTATTTACCCAACAATTATGTGTGTACATGTGTTTGATTTCATTGTTGTGCTCCTGTTAAAATTCTATTAAGTAATCTTAGTAGTACAAATAAATCAATGAACTTAATTTATTTTTCAGCAAGGAAAGATCACTAGGTATTGGTTTATCTAGATCTGGGGTTTAAAGGATTAAAATTAACATGGTATCAAAGTTGAGACTTTGAGAAGGAGCCAGGTGCACAAGATCGTAATTTTGCAGTAGCGGGAATTTTTTTTCCTGTAGGTTGTGGGTAAATTAAAGAAGAATAAAATTATTAAAAGGAGTGCCGTACAACTGTCGTATTGTTGTATAGACTAGCAACCGCAGAAGGGGCTATGCGTGGGTTGTTGTAGACGAATAAGGGGTTGAGATAGTAGGCGACAAAGGAGCTAGCCGTAGGCAACCGACATAGCAGCAGAGGAGGAGGGAGCTGGCTTGTGTAGGGTGAAGTGATGACAGGACGTGGAGTTGGGAGAAGGGGGGAAAGACGATGGTGGTAGAGGAAGTGGCAACAAGTAGAGGAGTAACAATCACCAAGTAGCAGAGGCAGAGAAAGGGGTGACAGGTGAAGGATCTGCGAGCAGAGAGTAGAGGTAGGGAGAGGTGAAAGAGGAAGCGAAAGTGGGTAAGAGCAGGGCGACTGGTAGGAGTCATGGGCTACAACCGTAGCTACAACGACCGCTAGTGATGCGAACAACCGCTAGAAAAGGAACACGTCAACGTAGAGAAGTGGTGGAAACTGTTGAGCATCCACCAAGAGTGCAAGTAGGCCATAGGAAGGTTATAAGGGCCTTGGGAAGATTGGAGAGGGTTTGGGCAGAGGGTTCGAGCAGTGGGTAGCAGGTAGGGGTCCAGGAAGGGGTCCAAGCAGCCAGAAGAAGAACCAGTTTTGTGCTTGATGGATTAAGAACACGACAATTTTTTGTCATGGCAGCAACCTGTCTTAGATTTGAAGACAGGTTAGATGGGGCATCTAACTTCTTGGCATGGAAGGAAATAGTAGTCATGCTCTTGAAGGAACATGAACTTTGGGACATTGCGGAGAAGCAAATTACTAAACCAACACATTCATCTCAATTGGTAGCACATGAGAAAAGGGACATTAAGGCCTAGAGAATGATCATGGATGATGTGAAGGATCACTTGATTCCTTTTGTAGCAAAGAAGACAATGACCCATGCAATGTACAAAGCTCTAGTGGATTTGTTCCTGAGTGACAACATGAACATGAAGATGATTTTTAGAAATAAGCTTAGAGATGTCTGGATGCCAAAGATTGATAATGTTACCAGTTACCTGATGATGATCACCTAGATTCATGATCAACTTACAGTAGTTGGGGAGAAGGTTCTTGATGCAAAACTTGTGAATGTGGCATTGAATGGTTTCCCAAAGTGTTGGTATCCATTTGTCAAGGGGATTGTAGCTCGAAAAAATTTCCCAAATTGGCAGAGGCTTTGGGATGATTCAATCTAGGAAGAGACTCGAGAGGAGTCTAAAGTATGCAAGCAAGAAGATGAGGAGGAGGAGGAGAACCTGGTTCTAGTTAGTCAGACCAAGAAGAGAAAAGGAAAAGGTTCCAAGGGTAACAATGAGGGAGCATCCTCGCATCCAGGGAAGAAAGACTTGAGTAAAATAAGTGTTTCAATTTTACCGATTCTCCATGGTTAAAAAAATCAAGTGTTTTGTCATGAGAATGGGCACTATGCATCTCATTGTCTAGAAAAGAAGAAAAAGGGGCAAGAGAAGACACAAACAATATTATTAGCAGAAACACAGATAGATGAATTTGCAACAAAGTTTGAGAAGAACTTATCACTAGTTTCCTGCCTATCCATCAACACTGACAAAAGGAGTGTTTGGTGCTTGGATGGTGGTGCATTGCATCATGTGACTAAAGCACCAGAGGTGTTCAACAGTCTAACGAAGGACTCAAGAACCCATGTAGAACTTGGTGACGATTCCAAGTATGTAGTGAAGGGGGTAGGAACTATTTGGTTCTAGCTTGAGCCAAGAGGTTTGTTGGAGGCCCAGGAGGTGCTTTTGGTGCCAAAGTTGAAGAATAATTTGCTCTCATTATTAGTTTTGGAGGATAGGAGTTTTTTTATCACAACCAAGAAGGGGAAAGTACTTGTATGTCCAAAGGGAGCTAGCCCCTGTTATCCACCTTTTTGTACCATCGTTGGATTACCTGATGAGCCGCCGGTTGACAAACATGTTCAATGTTTGATTCCAGTGTATTAGATGATCCGCCTTCATGTCTAGCAAATATTGGCTAGTCAGTTTTTCATTTGAATAATTTTGACCATGGCCCCGCAGGGTTTGTAATAAAATGTGCTAGTAGGCTATTTTTGAGTGGTTCGGCCTCCTGAGACGTAGAATTTCAACTAAAGTATTCCAAGGAGTTTTTTGCCCTTGACAATTATGCTTTGCCCATAGCCGAGTATAATTGACGAGGTTTTCTTCCGCTTCCTCCAAAGCTGGAATGCCCGATGTTGAATTCTGGGCCTTGGGGGGTTATTAGAGCCCAACTAAGTGTTATAAACCTGTTGCTGCCTAATTCACACTTTAAGATGCAGGAAAGTCACAACCTGCTATGTGTGTCCTTGGGGGCAAGTGAGAGCTGGGGACCACTGTCACCACAGTCCACAACTCCTCCGTTTAGGCAAGATCCCAACAGAGCCAAGGGGGGTAGTCCCTATGGGAAAACTAAGTTACAGGTTTATTAATTAATCACTAATTAATTAAAGGGATCGTTTAAAAAGAAAAAGGCTAAGACCTTATATAAAACAAGATTAGTGCCTATTATAAATGGAGTCTAAAGATAGATTGTGTCTTTATGAACCAATAAAATTGAGATTTAATTTAATCAATAACCATGAAATAAATGAATAAGCGATATAATTATATACTGTGAGAAAATAAAGCATTAACGACGTACAGATGATTTATCAATATGGACAGTGAGTCAGATTCACAAATGACAGAAAAATATTATGAGTGAAGAATATTAACCAGCAGTAAATTAAAAGTATGAAAAGACCTTGAGCAGTTTAATAATTTACCACATGACCATTTGCAGAATTGAAAGTAAATATAATTGAAATGTAAAGTGCTGGAAGTAAAAATTTGTAGTGCAATATTGTAGTGAAAGAGTGCTTGAAATAGTAGAATGTTGTAGAACCGGTTTTGAATTGTCTCTTGGTTTATTTTAGTTGATTTTATTAAGGTTTTTCTTCTTGGATTTAAGTTTTAGAATCGGTGGTGTGACTACCCCGATCTAGAACTTCTCCAACCAAAGAAGGACTGCTGTTGCGCTCAACAAAGTGGGAGCAAAGCCCACCCGTAGCTCACAGGTCAATCTCCAATGCCCCGGTGTTNGGCTTGAAGTCCCTAAAGGGAGATGACAAGCGGATAGAGGATACACAGGTTTAATGGGTTGTATGATTACTTTTAAAACAAAATGAAGTTGCATAAACAAAAAACTTGAAACAACTATTATCCTACTTCCTAATCTATCTACTTTATGGATTACAAAAGCTTACAAAAAACTTTACAGAATACCCCAAGAGACTCTCGTTGGGGTTTACAATAAATCGGAAAAATATGAGAGAGAGGGTTGAGGGCTTGAACCCCTTTTGAAGCGGTGGAAGTTTGAAGAGATCCTAGGCCTATTCGGGCATTAAATCTCCTTCACTCATGCACAACCTGTCACAAACCAGCGAGCTATTCTTCGCTGGAAATCACAGAAAAACACTAAAAATTTGTTGTTAAAATATTAGTACAAAATTCACAAATTTACATAAAAAATATGTGTAAACTATTGCAGAAATGAGAGATTTAAAGGGCTGGAAACTATTATGCAGACCGAATGACAGACAAATATTTATAACAGCTTTGAGCGCTTCGCGTTCTGATCTCAATTGCTTGATGTCAGACGAGGAATACCACGATTAAGCTCAAAGTGTAGATAAATATAGGCTGGAACTGATACAATTGCAATATTCAGAATAACTGTAAGAATCGGAGGAGAAATATCGAAGAAACTTAGCTGAACAGTGTTTAAACAGCAGAAATATAAGCCCTAACTAATATATAATAGGTTGGGGCCCTAAAACAAGGGTTATATTCACTAAACAGTGAATAAAACCGAGTTTTAAATAGGCTGAAAGTAAATGGCCGAATTTGAAAAAAAAATTGCCAGAATGATATTTGGAGAGATCTCCTTGCTTGGACAACCTGCAAATAAATCTATGCCTGCAAAATTTGTGATCCTAGTGATGAATACCTAACAGTTCCTACAAAATACTTTGTAAGAAATGTCAAATCATTCATAAGAAAGAATAAAAACACTTTTATTCTTTAATCTCTCCACAAAACACTTTGTGGAGAGCTAACTAGAAAAATACAATAAATGCAAACAAGACAAATACAAGGTTACCTTACAAAGATTCGGATCATGAAAGAGTTTGCAGCATAGTATCCCTCCAAAGAAATTTTTATTTAATGGCCCAACTTGGGCAAATCTTCAATACAAAGTATAGCAAGAGAATATGAGAGCAAGAAATTTCCGGCAGCATAACAATAGCATGAATGATCCTGTTTAATGAGGGAGTGAGACCCTCATTAAATAGTTGAGACAATCCCCAACTCCTTGAAGATAAATGGTTGAGATTAGATGT
>LPNX010592689.1:6169-16647 GCA_001517045.1 Pseudotsuga menziesii | reverse complement strand
CCACCTCATGTGGCTTTGACTCTAGCTAGGCTTTAGACCTTGCTCCAATAATAAAATTTAACCTTAGACTTTAGGCTAAAATGAAATTCACCTTAGATTTAATTATTTTCAATTTAATTTTTAAATTTTCCTAGAATTGACTTAGGAAAAATTAAAAAATAACTTGTAAAATTAATATCTAGGCCATGGGGGGGTGAAAAACTTTGGAATAAGTTTTCCTAGGCTTAGGAATCCCCAAACCATCTTACCATGGCATTTCTTGATTTTTTACTTCAAAATCAAAAAATATGAATTTTGACTTAGGGAAATTAATTAATTCCCTAGGAAAAATAGACCTTGCTTAGACAAAAATGGTCTATCTCCACAACCATTCATTAGAATGACATGGGACTCGAAGCAGTGGCTTAGGGGGTTTCATAGAAATTAACTTTGTATTCATAGCCCCTATTACAAAATGCCATGCTTGAGCAATTACATTATTACATAAAAAACTGAGTTAATTAATCACCATGGGGTGAAATTAATTAATCAGAAAAAATAAATAAAAATACAACAATACAACGAAACTCCGTAAGACTCTAGACAAATGCCTAGCATGGTCATGAATCACACTTTGAAGCCTTAGCCACCTCATGGAATTGACTGGTAGAACGCCCGTCACCACTTTGGAGGATTTTGAGTGAAAACCAAACCGATTAAACTCGTTTACACAACAAGGTCAATTGGAAAGGGAAAAACACTCGATGAGGGGACTTCCCTAACAACCCGTTCCATGGTGTGGCATCCGTATCATATGACCCACACTAGCACATAAAATTACATTAATTTCCCCACGCAGGGGAGCGGACATTTCGTTTTACAAAGGGGCAATAGCCCTGCAGAAGTGAAAAATCATCAGATTTTTCCAAGGTACAATCATGTACATCCCTATGTACATGGAGTTGCCACCTAGTCGAAATAGGTGGGCAACAAAACCTACTAGGAATTATTTGATTAGAGCATGGTCTTGTCCTAAGTCATTGGGACCTTTAAATGTTTTTCGAAAAAATCTTTTCCGAACAGGGAAATTTTTTTTTAAAAAAAAAAATTTAATTTTTTAATTTTCCCTAAGTTTTTAAATTAATTTTTCCATAAATTAAATGGAAAAAACCCGTTTGTAATAAGTCGGTCATCCGGGCCCCGAATTTAGTGATTGAAGGCTCTAAGCTTAAGGCATAAATCATTCTTGATTGGCCAGCCAGTTAGATCCAACTCGGATCATCAATCGGACACATAACGCCATTTTTCTCAAAAAAGTCATTTTCGAGGAAAAAAATGATTATTTTGGAGAAAATTAAAATCTCCAAATTAATCCAAATTCAGTGAAATAAAAGGCTAAATGACATCTCATTGGACATTTATGATGATTGGAGTTATCATAACTCAGCTTCAGTCAGCATTCAGTGAGCAATTAATTTATATTCAGTTAACGGATTTGTCATCTCCAGCTAAACTCCCGAATTGGATGAGATGGAGAGCACTCATTGGTTTGATAATTTGATCGAGGTAAAGATTGAGGATAATAGCCGCAGTGGCCTCTCCAGACCTAGCAATGGCTCCTCCATACCTAAGTTGTGGCCAGTCCGGTTAGGTCTGGGGTCTTAGTTATGTGACTGAGCCGGTCAGGTTATGTGATTTGGTTTTAGGGTTTTTGCTTGATCTCATTGTATAAATAGAGGCTCCTTTAGCTCTATTCAGATGGAATTTTGTAGCAGAGTTACTCTGAGAAAATTGTATCAAGCATTTGCTTTGAATTGTTAATAAATATTCGACTTTGGAGGTCCATGAGCTCTTGGATGTGGTAGCTTTTATAAATGGTTGAGGTGATATTGTCTCTAACCCCTATTTCTTTAATGCTTGTATGAGATTAATTGTTTCTTTGTTAGCTCAAGAAGGCCATTGTTGGCACAGTAGAACAATCATTTGTAGTTTCAATTTCATTGTTTATGCGAAGTAGATTAGTATCTTGATGGACATGAATAATCAGTATATACGTAATGTTGATCATGATTCAATTTTCTTAGCATACTAGCATGTTATTTTGATCTCATGTTTGTGTTAAGTTGTATTGTGTTATCAGGCTTCATAGGTTGAAGAAGGGTGTGAGCTCAGCTGCTTCTATCCCAGGCTTCAAGCAACCTTTTGAGTCTAACACTTTCATTGCAGGACCTACAGGGATCTTCCTCTTTAAAATACAAAAAGAATGCTGGGAGTCTAACTCTCTCTCTTTGGTTCCATCCATAAATTTAATGCTCTTTTGGTTACCGGTCACTTAGAAAGCCCTAGTTTACTTTTTTCAACCTTTAGGCTTCCTCCTCATTGCCTTGTTTGGCTTGCCTTTACTTCTTCTTCTTCGCTGCCCTCTTTTTACTTTAGTTTGCAGCCCCTTTTCCTCTTTTTGGACAGCCCTAGTGTGCCCTAGTCTTCCTTCCTTTTTGCCTCTTTTTGCCCTAGTTTTTGGGCCTTCTTCCACCTTGTTATTGGCATTTTCTTCCACTTTTTGTTCGCTGCCCCGTTTTCTTCAATTTTTGTCCTCCTTTAGCTTCATAGTTGGCTACCCTATTCTCCTCTTTTCTTGTTTTCAACCTTCCCTTTGTTTTCTTGCCTTCTCTCCCTCATCTTCTTTTATTTTCAGCCTTCTTTGCCTTGCTCTTTTTTCTCTCATTCAAACTTCTTCTTTTCCTTTTTTGCAAAGTTTGAGAAAAGTTTCGAGAAAAAATTTCAAGTAAAAGTAACTCACTCTCATTTTTACGCAAATTTTAATGATAGTAGAGTTGTATGCTTTTATTTGAAAAGCCCTTTCAAGGATTAAATTCCTAAAGGCAGTTTGTATAAATTTTAATAAAGATCTTTTGTTTGAGTGGGGTTTTTAAGTCCCCACTCCCATCCTCCCCCATTTGGGGAGGATTGTGTTGTGTCAATCTTTTACATGCTTAGGTTAGATGTGCTTGTCTTCATCATTATTTGCATCTTGTGCTTAGAATACTAATTGTTAATCCATCACATCTAATTCATTAATTAAGTTGATTACTTAGTTTTTTAATTGTTTATCTTTCTAAGTAAATCAACTGCTTAAATCTCTTGAATCACACCATAAGGTGGATCAAGAGTGCTCTCTGTCGGAGAGTTTAATAAGTCATCTTTGCTTCTTATTCACATTGTTTAATCAATTAACTCTTAAGTAAGACTCTTGAACTTGCAAAAACACAAGTCAAGAGCACTCTCTATCGAAGAGCATCTTAGGTTTGCATAATCCCTGCATTAGTCTCATCTAGATTAGCTAAGTCTCTTGAACCATTGTCATAAGACGGGGTCGAGAGCGCTCTCTGCCGGAAAATCTTAATTAATTAACTTAATAAAATTTTCAACACACACCCCTTTAATTAATTAACTCTCTTCCCTCCTTGCCGGAGTATGCTCTGATCGATCTAAGATCGGAGTACCTAGAAACGGCACTGGATTTTTTAAACCTTGCAAGAGTAACCTAATAATATTTAAACACCCGTAACCAACGCACCGGCGTTGTAGGGATTCTTCCAAAGTACTTCCTAGTAGAGGCGTCGGAACCTCCCGCTGTCTTAGATTCTCGGCTAGCTGGTCAATCTTTGCGATACCAGCCTGGGATACTGGGCGGGCCCGACATGTCTTCAACGGAGGGAACTTAGAAGAGTCTCCCGGCTTTGACCAACCTTCGTTGACACCCTAATCAAGAGCATTTAAAATTTTTAAAACCTACCAAGAGCACTCACAAAACCTAATACTCACTAGCTTAATTCCTAGACTTTATTTCACGCGTTTATTTGACTCCATAAGGAACTAGTCCTTCGTTATATTTGAGTAATTTTCTATCTTGATCAACTGTCTATGGTCCATTTCAATTGATTATATCTGAATGCTTAAGTTACAAGTCTGGAATCTTTGCTTATCTGTGTGATCTCTTGTTAGCAACGTGGATTGCTTTGATTAATCATCATCCCCTTAATATTAATCATTTTAAATCACAAAAACTCCTAAACAACACCCATCCGCATCTAAAACATCCAAAACTTAACTTAAACATTGAGCCATAGAAAACTCTTTGTTAGGGACTACCCCCTTGGCTTCGTTAGGAGTTAGCCTAAACGGAGGAGCTAGGAGTAGGTGACAGTACCTAGTTCTGTGCTTGCCCCCAGGGTCACACCTCTCTCACTTTCTCAAGTGAGGAGACATCTTTCAATTGATTTCTGTTGCTGGTGTGCAATCGGCAGACAACAGGCCCAATATAGCAATGAGCATTGGGGCTAGAGAGGGAAAGCTATATAGGTTGTAGGGAAAGCCTATGAGTAAACCAATGTCATTAATAGAGGAAGTGGACCAGGAAGGTCTAAAGGATGAGCAACGATTAGCGCTTCTAGTTATGGGAACCAAACTTCAGGAAGAAGACTCAATTGTTATGAACTAACATTGAGGGATGCTCATGAGCAAGTTGAGGCTCATAGGATCACAGTCTAAGAGAGCAGGCCTCCAAAGAATCATATGGCACACATAAGTATCGCCGTTGAAAATGAGCTTTCCAGTTTTGAGGAATTTTTTAGAATTTTAATGGTTATACAAGATCTTAAAACATTTAGCATCATAACATCATAACGATATGCAATAGGATCGCTGAAAGAAAGACAAGCACAACAACACAAAAATAACACAGAGATTTATCTGGGGACACCACAAGGGAGAAAACCCAACAACTTCTTTAGTATAGATTTCGGGACCAAGACCAATGCCAACCAAGATAAGATATACCCCAAAGACACCAACAACTTCTTCTCTCCCCTAGTGAGTCTCTTCTCTCTCTTGCACCCTTGCTTGAGTGTGAGATATATGCAAATGAGAGGAGCGCCCTCTCTATTTATACTCATCAAGTGAGTGACCAAATAACCTAACTAGGCCAGTCAGTTTCTCAAAACAGGGCCTACTTACCTAGGGAGACTCAATGTAAAATTTATATAATATTCTTGTGGGTACTATTGACCCGACTTACAACAAAGTTTTTACCTCAAGACTTTTACATGACCAAGTACATCAATGACATCTCCGAATGGAGGAATAAAATATCTGAAAGGAGGTACAACAATAATACAATAAAAAGTACAATTAGAATATCTTCCAAAATTACATTCTTCAACCCTCCCTCCTAACAAGGAAGGTATTCTTCCATCACGATCATCATCCTTGGTTATCATTGTTGGTCCTCGTCACTCGATACTAAATATCATCACTTAATCTCATCACTACTGTTGCAACTTGGTTCTCGGCCATTGTCTTTTGACATCTCTTGAATCTATACATCATCAAAGGTTCTATAGAGCCAACTGTTGTCACCAACCTTGTAGTTGCCTATGTATGATGGATCCAGGATGGATGGTAGAGGGGAAAGCAACTAAGGAGGTGGAACCAAGACTGCCTAGACTCCCAAATGGATGGTTGTCACACCAATCAAGGAATTCTTTGCTTTATGTTATCTAAGTCCAAGACAACAAAGGGGAAGACCCAGATCTACTCCCGACAGGAGAGATCAGACCTAGACACCAGATCAGATCAAGAATGGCTCGAGCTATGTAAGGTGTAAGGTAATTGGAAACTCTAGATCTATGGAAGATGATACTAAGTGGACTAGGGATTTGGATGAGGGTTTTAGTCGTATGAGGATTGATCCAAAGTGACCTATAGGGGTAATACTTAGATATAGGGTTGAGGTACTAGCAACCAATGAAGATAACTGTTGCCTTAGGAAATGTAACCGAGGCAGGGTGAGTAAAAACAGAGTTGGGACTGTCTAGTACCAAAGGGATAGACTCAATGAGAGATATGACAATGTCAGATTACCTGAGTCATCAAGGAGCAGTCAACTTTCAGGAGAAAGAGGTCAAAAGAGGGCTAGCGCTATGCTTGGATATCAGTGCCTATTGAGCCTTGGGTAACAAAGTCAATATTTGCACAGTGTTAAAGTGAACCCACGTAGGATATGCCTTGATCTATAGAGCCAGAAAAATGTTTGGCCTGGAAGATTCAGTTTACAGGGAAACCAACAGAAGGAGGGCTAGCGCTAGGGTTTGGAAAGGCATATTTGTAGATCCAGGACAACCAGGAGACTATCAGCTCAGTGTTGGAGGGGACATGAGATCATAATGGCTTGATCTACAAACCCAACTTAGAAGATTTCAGGAAAAATCAGATTTGGAAAAGTCAAAATCTGATGAGGGATGCTAGGAGGCTGAAAGTCAGTTTTTTAGATCTAGGGCTACCTGGATGGAACTAGGTCAGCATTAGGGGTGTTCTGGAGTGAGAAAGACCTGATCTACAAACCCAAGTGATTAATTTTCAGAAAAAGTCAAATCTTGAAAAGTCAAAATTTCAGTAGGGGCACTAGGGTTTGAGCAGTCAGAAAGTCAGATCTAGAGCAAACTAGTCACAATTTGGACAGCGTTGAGGAGGATTTGTTGAGAGGGATTCCTGATCTACAAAACCCAGAAATGGTTTGTTCAAAGATCAAGTGGTTCCCCGATTAAGTATTTTTTTGGATTTTATTATTTAGGAGTTTTTCAGAAAATTTGAAGAAAAAGTAGGTACAATGGATTGAAACCTAAAAGAGAAGAGACTTACTTGTAGATCTTACCTGGAAATTCTTGTAGATGCCTTGATGATGATGATACTCGCCATCCCAATCAATTCTTGAAGATCTGAGTGAGTTATAGGACCAACGTTATGCTCCAAGTGATCAATGCACCCCCCTATCCTACACAAGCAAACTTCAACAATATCAGATTTGCTGTACCATGAAAGAAAAAGCTAGATCTGCAGAAAAGTAATAAGATGTAATCATAGATCACAATGAACTAATGAAAACCCTTTGATACAAGACGAAGACAATTTGAGCGAGTTGAGGTCCCCTTGCAAAAACGCTCTAGCTGAAAACGCCCTCCTGTAGACAAGACAATGATCCCAAAAAAATATAGATCTCACAAAGTATTCCAAATGCTAGGAAGCAAGATATTTTCCAATCACCACTGAAGAACATCAGATGCAAAGCAGATCCAAAAAATATCCACAAAAAATCTTTCTATTATTCAGATTCAAGAGCCAAGGAATCCTTATAAATGAGAAGCTCTCTCCTTTAAATAGGAATGAGAGAACCAAAATCCTAACCACTTTCAAAAGGAGTGGCTAAGATTAAAGGATAAAATGTTATAATCAATGGTTGAGATGAGCTCAATATACAATACATGGATCAATGTAACCACAAAGTACCAAAGTGGACTAAATCACCCATAAAGAGGGTACCCCACTCAACAAGAAATAAATGAAGCACATGGTGGGTCCATGGAGTGTTAACTAATTGCCTCTGGGTGCCCCATGGCATAATAAAATAATATAATATTTTCATTTTTTGACTTTGTGTCTCCTTGAGGAAATCGTGAGCCTCCCAAAAGCTCCAGAAAATAATATAAAAATGCCCAAAAAAATAGGTGTGGGCCCAATCAGGTGTTGCAATTGCTGGAGAAGGTGCGGAGGACATCACTCTCATCATCATGACTCATCCCATGTCATTTCCTTGCCTCAGTAGATCAAATCGATTTCTTCCATAGCCATTTAATCATTTTTTACTCTGCCTCGGGAAACGTGAACCCACCAAAACTGCCTCCTAGGGTTCCTGCATTGTCAAACTGAGCCCACCAAGCTCTTTGGGATGAGGGTACTATGGTACAATCAAGTGGCTGCACCCCCTATGCCCCATACAACGCCCTAGGAGATCCAATAAAAATATTTCCTTGCTCAGACACATCATCCTGTGAAGCAAAACTGCATCCAGACAGTAAAATGAGCCTGACCATCTCTACAAGTGCCCGAAACTGAAAACAAACTATCTCATTAGACTCAGAGAGTCCAAATCCATCTAGGGTGTATACTCACACTCCTCTCAAGTCTCTACCTGATCATCAACCATATCCAATAGACAATATAATGTCCAGATACTAATCATATAACTTAGACTATCATCTATCTGTTGCAAGTATTATAAGGTTAAGACATTCTCTACAAATCATTTAAGCAACAATCACAACAAGTAGCAGTCATTTCACTGGCAGTACATCAACCAAATACATATATAGGGTTTTATTTATTATTACTCAGACTAGACTTTTAGGACTATACTCACTTCATAGTTGTAGTGAATTTGCTAGTGAAGGGTGAATGCTGAAATTGACAAGGTTAGGGTAAATGATAACTTACCAACTTAACATCATGACACTTTGGATGTGGGAAGGGAATGGTAGTGCCTCACAAATGGTTGATTTGTTTAGAGAGTGCTTATTCAACTTAGGCATCATGTCTACATCAAGTTTGATCCAGGTTCATTAGGACCATCAATTTTATTTCCATGGCCTTTTTGGCCTATATGTCCTTTTGGGGACTTCACCAGTGCTTAAAAGCACATCTAACTGCAGCTTTCATCTAGGACATATTCAAATTTATAAGGTCAGCAATATTTGGATATAGCATATATTTAACCATTGCTTTTGGGACCTTTTCTTATACCCTTCATAGAGTATTTTAGCATTTCATTGCTCTTGCCCTTTGCTTGCATATGTTAAGAAACACATTTTAGATTTTACATTTTCCATGGGTGCATGTATAAACATTTCCAATATAAGTAGTACATGAGCTTTCAGTTTTAGCCAACAACATCTCAAGTGACTAGGGGGAGTTCTGCACAGTGCCAAACATTGGGACAACCGACTAGAATGATTTAGGCATACAATCCAACTCACCAAAGGCAAGTTCTGTCACCAACTCAGAGCCAAGACACACTATAGACAAGGAGGTTTGTCCAACAAAGGTTCTAGAGGGGAAAAAGTTCTCCATGCCATAAGTCAAGTAGTAAGTTGGGTTTAAAAACAAAATTGGAAGGTAATGGATGGGTGGAGACAGTGAAAAATGAAGCCAACACTAGCAAACCAAAGAATGGTGGGAATGACTACCTCTATTCTCCCTAGGGAGGGTAAAACTAATGAGTATAGATTAGGAACTTCCAAGTCTAAGTAGGGACACCAATGCATAATACAAATACATCCAAGTCCATATATTTATGACGGCCAGATTATGACACTAAATGCTAGTATATGTCACAAAGATGAGTATAAGACCAATGATAACCATAACACAATAAAATAAATGCTGAGTCATAATCATGCAAATAATCCATCTGAACCATCATCTGTCCAATGAGAAAGCACTGATATAAATCTGGGCATCAACAACTGCTTTGTAAGTGACTAAATGGCTACATCGGTCCTCAAATATGAGTGTCATGAGACTCAGTCCTGACATGGGAGAGTACAATAGTCCATAAATAAAATAATGATCCGTCAAAACTGCTCATCTTAGCATCTCATATGTAAGAGATCTGGCTGAAAAATGTACTGTATCTGAAAAATAGAATATGGTAGCCCGGCTACTATATATGTGATAACACCAACCCTTTTTCATGCTGGATGTAACCATCTCTATGAGAAAGCCATCAAGTAGGTACAAACCAGGATCACATATTACATTGCCAGAGTAATCACTTGCGTCTCCTACTATCATCTCGTCATATCCAGATCATCTCATCATATCATGTGGAGAGTATCCCGTATACATTACATCTCTTGGACAACCTACGTCTTCCACCCAGTGGAGATCAGTCTAGGAACATCTGCATCTTCCACCTAGTGGAGAGAAGCTCAGATGTATTATGTCCCTCGAACCACCTGCATCTTCCTGACATGTGGAGAGCATCCTAGGAGCATCTATGTCTTCCATCCAATGGAGAGAAACCCATATGCATTACATCTACCTGCGTCTTCCCGACATGTGGAGAGCATCCCAGGAGCATTTGCATCTTCTACCTAGTGGAGAGAAGCCCAGATGCATTACGTCCCTTGGACGACCTGCATCTTCTTGACACGTGGAGAGCATCCCAAGAGCATCTGCGTCTTCCACCTAGTGGAGAGAAATCCAGATGCATTACGTCTCTTGGATCACTTGCATCTTCCAGACATGTGGAGAACATCCAAGGAGCATCGGCGTCTTCCATCCAGTGGAGAGCAGCCCATATACATTACGTCCCTTGGACCACCCGCGTCTTCCTAACACGTGGAGAGAAACCCAAAAGCATCTGCGTCTTCCACCCAATGGAGAGCAACCCAAATTCATTACGTCCCTTGGACCACCTGCATCTTCTTGACATGTAGAGAGCATCCTAGGATCATATGTGTCTTCCACCCAGTGGAGAGCATCCCAGATGCATTACGTCGCTTGGAGCACCTGTGTCTTCCTGACATGTGGAGAGAAGCCCAGGAGCATCTGCGTTTTCCAGCCAATGGAGAGCAGCCCAGATGCATTACATCCCTTGGACCACC
>LPNX010592684.1:3839-28860 GCA_001517045.1 Pseudotsuga menziesii | reverse complement strand
TTTAATTTAATTAACTTTCCTTAGAAAATTAAATTCCACTCTTTAAGACAAGATTTCTTTCCTAAAATCTTGGGCTGATATAAACCTTGTTCTGATATACCCTTGCTCTGATACCAGATAGCCAAAACCGAGCCGACTAAACTTGAGTTTAGGGCTCAGTCGAAATTCAAATTTTCACGCCGACCAATTTACTTTTTCCACCAGTCGGGTGAAACTTGTCTATGTCCGACTAGACAAGTTTACAAATTTTAGTCGGTACTTCACTCGACCAAAATTACTCCGACTTACTTGTCCGACTGATTTTTACCTCGACCAATTTTACTTCGACCAAGTCGGACCTTCGACCAAGTCGGCTCTCCGACCAAGTTGGCTGCTTAGTCGGTTGACCAACCGACCACTCTAGTCGGCTCTTCGACCACTCTAGTCGGCTCACTCTTGTCGGCTTACTTTGGTCGAAATCTGCAGGATATGATTCTAAGTCTAAA
Source organism: Pseudotsuga menziesii (assembly GCA_001517045.1). NCBI lineage: Eukaryota > Viridiplantae > Streptophyta > Pinopsida > Pinales > Pinaceae > Pseudotsuga > Pseudotsuga menziesii. The sequence goes on along the minus strand of LPNX010592684.1, from coordinate 28,375 downwards.
GACTTAAGAAATTACAAATGCTTTTCACCTGTGAGTAAAATGAAGTAAAATAGACAGATTTACAAATCCAAATAACTTATGAGAAACATGTGCCAAATATGTAGGAAGACTTGAGTCGACAAATGTGCAGTAAAACCTGGAACTTTCACGCAGTGAGATTTTTATGGGTTTTTGTTCTTTCACTTAACAGTAACTGTAAAAGACATTTACAGGAGTAAATCTGGAAACATATGCGGCCAAATAATCATGCATTCAACCACAAACTATTTCATATATTAACTATGCTGAAATAACAAAGTACTACAAACTCGTCGGTTACAAAATGGTCGATCCAGACTTGTCCGACCAGACTCGTCGATCTACAGAGCTTCAGCTCGTCGACTGAATTGCATGTACAGAAGCTTGAGCTTCGACTGTTCTTCCTCACCCGGAGTTCCTCTGTTGTCTACAACCTGTGTTCTTCCTCTCTACTAATTTACAACAATGCTTCTTCTATTTATAGGCAATTTGAAAATTGCTACAGCATGGGTCGACTGGTCTGCCATTAAAGGCTGTAATAACTGCTACCTAATAACTTAGCTTCTGAAATAAATTCGACTGGACTATGTTTCCTACTCGAAGACTTTTCCTCCTTGCCAGACTGGCAGACAAGATTTCGACTTGTACGGCCTCTGACAAAGTCGGCTGAAAGTTGCGTACTATGTCGGCTGAAGATTGCGAACTGATCTGTGAGTAATTACCATTTTCCAACAGTGGCCAGGATCGTTGATGTAATGGGCGGTCTCAAAAAGAACGATTTGTTGATGGCACCTGCAAAATCTGTATTGGCGTTTGTGCGCATTCTCTTTGACCTTGCGCAGATCAAGTATTTGAAAAAAATGCAGAGCATGGTTTTAAGAATTTACTGTGGCATGTTGAAGGACTGGGGTTATTATCTTGATGATTCCATGTGTTATATGGTTGAAGTGGTTTTCGATGTGTTAGTTGGGCGGGAGAATCCGAAGGATATAGTGAATGAAGACCTTTACAATGGAATGACAATCCTGAGAGATGCTTGGATGAACGATATCCCTGTCTTTTTCCCTTTTCCAATGTACGGGTAGCTTCTTTGTATCGTAGTAACAATATGCATTTCCCGTTTGGAAGAGCTGCATGATTCTCAGACTGGCCGCCATGAAAATGATAATGGAGAGGTGGAGAAGAATATAAATCTAATCAGTATGGCGCTTGACCAAGGGCTCCTCTTAATTCATCATCTAATCGCATCTTGCCCTAGTGAAAAGGCCCCTGCTAGCCATGCGTCAAAAATGGAAATCCTAGAAAGAATGGATATAGCTACACAAATTGTCAAAATGGTGGAGCTCATCCTTGCAGGTAACAAATTCTTTCAATCATCTCAGTTGTATTTTGCATTAAAAATTACAATAGCACTCGATTTGAATGGGCAAATAAGAAGCGAGCATGGTCAAGTTTTCAGAAATCTTCTTGCTAGCCAATTTGTGAATGAATACGACCCAAATGTTAAGCGGTTGCTTTAGTACAATGATTAGTACAATTCAGGAGGAAGGAAGCTGAAAGTCACCATGACTTTCTCAACTGGTGAAAAGGAAAATACATTGTCTTCCTACTCCCCTGTGTATTAGATCAGATCAGATCAGATCAGGATGAAGATTTTGTCATCCATTTTTTCACAAATGATTAATAAATGCATTTATCAATAAGTAGGTTCTTAGAATGTTTCACAGTTTAACTTGTGAGACTATTCATGAAAGACAGGATGTAAAAACACAAATTTTTGCATTTATTTTGGCTGCGTTTTTAGGTAGAGTTTTGGCATGTAGAATTCGAAGGTATGATGGGAGAGCTCTTCAATAGAAGAGAACTTTGCTTTTTGCTTTTACTTCATTTTAAATGACTCAAAAAGTCAAATAAAGTTCTGAATCAATCCTAACTTTACTTTTCTTTTTAAATTAATGAATTCGAATAAAAAAGTGCAAATCTTTATGTTTTTAACCTGCTTCTTCACAAAAATATGTTACCTCGTGAAAAAAAAAAGTATGTCAATCTGTTTTGGATTTATAACCAAAATAATTCAAAAACATGTTAAAGAATATTAGTTTTCATTGGAAACACTTTGTAAGAACTTTGGTATGATAATCTATTAGAAAATGTATAAAGGCTAATGATAATTTATATACTTAAATATTATGTTATACAGTATTTGCTTCAATTGATACAGATAGAGAGATTTATGGTTTAAAAGTAAAAGTTCAGAAATTATTGATATAAATAAATTTAAAAAATAAATGGAATGTAAAATTTAAAATAATATATATATATATATATATATATATATATATATAATATTAATTATGTTTTATTTCAATATTTTATGTTATTAATATTTAATTTTTTAATATAATTTTTTTTTGAAGTTTTAATTAGTTAAATAATCTCTCAGATATTTTGAAAAAAGTAACTTTTCAAATAATTTAAAAAATGAATAATTATTTTTTAAGTTAAAATTTCTATTATATCATAAAATTTAAAATTTTGTAAAATATTAATTGTTAGTTTAATTGTTCCTAAAATGAAGAGAATAAAGAAAATAAATTTAATTAAATTTGTTACAAAAACATTGATTATTTATTGATTTTGAGGCTTTGGAGGGGTTTTCTGCATCTGAAATCTACTTGGTCTTAAATTGCTTTTAACAATGGGCTTCGGAAGTATTCTTTGCTTCAATACCATCTTTGGTTTCCTATTAATTCCTTCAATACCATCTTTGGTTTCCTATTAATTCAATATAAGAGATATGGGACTGGAGTGGCTGGTTAAAGGGAGAAAGATGTGTACTCAATTAACTAAATTAACTAACAGTAAATGGATAGAGAAGCCCCTCAACTCATATTATTTGGATGGAATCATAGAAACCCTTGGGCAGGTTCAATTCAACTTTGTCATAATGGATCTATGCTTTTTAGATCACCCAAGAAAGTCAAGGTTTTTTTTTAATATGTTAGGTTATTCCACATAAGAAGTGGTCAATAGGAACGTTAGGTTTCTTCAAGGACCCAAAACCGATAAAAGAACTATTTTGAAAATTCTAGAAGCTATTAGAAAAAAGAAACGTTGGCACGATAGTATTTTGAATTATATGAAGAATGGAACAGCCTTCTGGAACCTTTTCCATTTGGATCTAGTGTTCTTTGAGCAAGATGGTAGAGTAAATCATTTCGTTGGAGTGCAATCTCCTATATCAAGATTTTCTCCATCTTGTGTCATCGGTAATGTATCTTCAGTATGCCCAATAATTGCTCTACATTTGTAGAAAACATGTATTTCAACCACCATATATGAAATCCATTTTTTTTTGTCCATGGCAAAGGGAGTATTCTAGGGATTCCTAGGTTGAGATGGGCCATACTGGACTGTACAATTTGTTAGCAGAGGATAACGTGGTTCAGTATTAGTTGGTTTATTTTTATTAACTTGGATGGACTTATAGGATATTTTTAATACTCTAGAGAGCTGGTATGCTTTCATTTTTTTCCCTAATGCGATTTCTTTTATGTGATTGTATTACATAGGTTTAGAGGAGCCAACATGTGACACTAAGGAATCTGACAAGTAGAAAGCAAGTGGTGTTTCCTATTGTATTTTGTTTGAACTAAAACAATTCAGCAAGCACACAAGAAATATTGTTTTGGATAAAAGAAGTAATTCAATTGATCTAGTCAAGGTTGCACCTATTAATTCAACTTTATCCATTGGGATTAAGAAAATAAATCAAAGTTTTGTATTGTGAGTGATTATTCTTGTATACAAATGACTTCTGTTTATGCTTACAATAAATACATTTCTATATTTAGATGGAACTTCTTCATCATTGGTTTCTTAGAAGCCTTTAGTCTACCTAGTCTACTTTAATTCTTTTCTTATATGGAGGTCTTTTCTTTGTACTTTGCACAGCTAACCCCCACTTACCTGACATGCCCATTATACATGCAAGAATTTTGTTTCTACAATTGAGAGGTTTGATCTTAATTCACCGACTTTCTCATTTAAGGTTTCAAATTGTATGTTATTGGATTTCCCATTTTCTAGCATTCACTCGATGAGTTATGTACTATTCAACATCCAACTCTTGCCTCTTGCTTTCAAACCACAATGTTCATCTTTCTAAAATTCTGAAGTTTGACAAATGGAATTGTGATATTGTGTGTGTGAATGAGTGGAAGTCCACTCATTATCTTGTTAGGGATAAACATAATTCAAAGAAATGAAGACATAAGTCTAAATATAAAAGTTTAAACTAAAAGATAACATTCTAAGGTTTCAGCTAGCAAGGTCTTTAATGCTTTAAAATTGACATCTGTGTGAAACCCTTTTCAACACAACTAAAATAAATATAATATCTTGTCTATTTTTTGACACTTTTAAGTCACCCAACACCTATATTCTCCCTCTCCCGATATGAAACAGAATGGGGTATTCCATGTCCATATCCAAAACGACGGGATTTTCTTGAATTTAAATGATTAAATCAGATACATTTCCAATTGGAGGATCCATTTTTTTATGGTGGATCTGTTTCCATTTCTCAAAGAATTCTCGAAAATTGGGTACTATTTCCAAATGTCATAAAGGATTCTTGAAAATAGGGAATGTTTCCAAAATTCATAAAGCATTCTCGAAAATAGGGAATTGTTTCTAGCAATCAAACAGATATCATACAACATATAATAAGAAAAAGATATAGCACACCAAAAAATACCAGTGTGGTTCCTTAATTGTGGTGTTTGTTGGAGGGAATCTTTTTTTGTTGGGGGGCAAAGGGATGGAACGCGAGTTTCCCACAAATGGGTACATGATAACTTAGGTCACAGTTGTGGATGGTTTCAGCCATGGAACATAAATATGTTACACATTTTCGATGTATATGTAACTTCGGAAGATATTCTGATGTATATTATCATTGCATGTTGTTGTACTCCCATTGGGGATATGTTTACCGCCTTGTGGGATGTCTTAATTATGTCTAGAACTTGAGGTACAACCTTCGTTCTAAGTCGAGGAAATAATCCCCAGTGTAACATCATGTAATATGTATTTGGAGTCTCTCCAGGAGAAGTCATCCATGTTAGGGAAGACACGTGGCCCCCAGTCTTATGTTTGGTCAATCACTTGAAAGGGTATAAATAGGGAGGCGCTCTCCCTCATTTATACACTCCTCGCACTCTCAAGTTTGCATGAGAGAGAGATAGAGAAAGGAGGAGAGATAGATAGTTTTTGAATACTTCTTATTACTGATTTTGATCATCTTACTATTCTGAGGAAGTTTGTTGTATTTTATCCTTTATGGTTTCCCCGGTAAAAATCTCTGTGTCTCGTGTATATTTTATTTCTTATGTATCTTACTGTACTTGTTATCTTTTCAGATAAGGATCATACATAAAATAATCAGATCTAAAGAATAAATAACATGGTATCAAAGCCTCTCTGAAAGAAGGCATTGTACGTTGGCAGTGAAAACTAGGGCTTCCGAGTTCAAGGTGTTCTCTCCATAGATCATCAAGAAAAGAGGGCTAGGATAACTCACCTTAGTAGGGAACATTGTTCGATGGAAGAAGTTTCAAAGTTGGAGAAGTTTCATTTTTTAGCATGTCACTGTTGCCAGGAGGAACTAGGGCATTAAGTCTCGGAGGCTTCGCTCCTCATTTTTTAAAAAGTGACCTTGCTGAGAAACTCACCTCAAGGAGGTAGATCTTTTTGTCCAAACAGAATTCCCAAACTCCAAGTTTGTAAAATTAGGGTTTCTATGACAAACCTCAGGTGAACCAGCTTCAGAACAAGTTCAGACACCTCAAATCAGTAAGATATAAATGTTTTCTATTTCCATTTGAGGTTCTCATTTGAAAATATGACTCACCATACTCAGCTTGAGGACAAGCTTGCTGGGGATGATAACCTCCAAGAATGGAAGTATATAATATTTCTGATCCTTGAAGAAAATAATTTGGATCAATTTATCAGTAAAGAAGTTCCAAAACCATATGGATATGATGCTAAGTCTACTCATAAGAGAAGCATGGATAACGCTAAGAGAATCATTGCATACTCTATTAAGGATCAACTCATCCCCCATGTCCATTCAAGACATCGAAGGAAGTATATGATGCTTTGACAAAGATGTTCGAAGGAAAGAGCATTAACCGGAAGATGACTTTGAGGAACCAGTTGAAGAATGTGATGATCCAAATGGATATCGGTGGTCACCCTCCTATTCCACTGGCTCAAAATAATTGTCCATTCTGGCAGTTTCCTAGTTATTTTTCTACGGTTTTTCAGGTCCCAAAATTTTGGGGTTGTTTTGAGGCCCTAAACGATATTTTTTGTCATTTCTGGTGACCAAATGGTTTCCTTCGGCATTCATTTGATCACAGTCAAAATTTGTAAATCTTGAATAGATCTTTCCAAAGAGATATCGAGTGCCCAAATCCGAGATCGTATGCAAAAGTTATGACCTCAAGAAGTTGACTGTTCAACTTACCACCTTGGGCCGCAAACTTTATGACAGTTCATCTTCTAGAGTTATGTTTTGGACTTTTGGGGTTCTCGTCCTCATCCTTGTTATAAATATGCCCCTTTTGCCTCATTTTGTATTCATCTTAGCACGGATGAACGTAGTAGCCACATCTCTTCTCATAGATAGCTACCACCATTCTAGCAATTGTATTACCGTATGTTCTATTTCCTCCATTTAATAGAATATGTGTTTACTGTATCTTTGTTATCTTTTCAAAATTTCTATGATTATGTTTCTATATTTTCTCTCTAATTTCATTCACACATAAATCCAGATCAGTGGTATCAGAGCAATGTGCTCTTTTATTGTTTCTCGATGCATGTCCCCGACGAGGTTTAGGTATAGAGAGTTTGGTCTCGTACTAGTTTCACTTGATCACTCTCGCTATCCCAAACGACCTCCCATGGCATAAGAAAAGAGAGATGACAGACTAGGAGATCCTATCAAATCATTGCTCGAGGAAACCGTTGTGCGACAAAGGAACGAGATGATGGATGGTTTCTCCCAAATCCTTATGTGAATGCCAGGAATAATGAATTCACCTTCAACGAGCAAGTGTTCCATAGATGAAACCCCATTCAAGGTACAAGTTAACTTTGATATTCCTTTATTTGAAGGAAAAATCGATGTTGATGCCCTAGATCAGTGGTTGAATTTTTTAGAAGGGTATTTCTCTGTCCACAAATTTTTCGATGGGGAAAAGATCATCTTTTTCTCTCCTTAAGGCTACCCCCCATGTAAAAAATTGGTGGGATACTTATTGGGAGAAAAACACATCAGACGAGTCTAAACTATTTGATACAAATCCCACTTGGGGTATTTCATAGATGTTGTCAAGGAATAGTATTACCCTGTGGGAAACTATGATGACTAGTACACCAATTGGACCATTCTACGTCAATAGAGGGACCAGATAGTGTCGGAGTACACCAACAAATTACATACCTTGTGCACAAAGTTGTGTATCAAGGACTCCGAGTGAGACCTGGTTCTGAAATATTGCAGTGTTCTACATCGATACATACGAATTGAGATGGAATTCCTTGACATCTCTTCACTTGGATATACCTATTGATATGCTATCAAAATCGAGGAGAAATTTTGACAAAAGAACAAGCGAGACTCTGGAGCTGTGAATCCACCACAGAAGCAAGGCAAGGGAAACCATGGTCCGCAAAACACAGGAAAAGGAAAGGACAACCAGTCCCCATCACAAGCAAAGAAGGGGGATGGAAAGATAAAGAAGGACAATGGGAAGTGGTGGAAATTTCATAAAATCCCTTGGCAGAACACTTATGAATGTTGCTCGAAGTATTCATTAGTGGCTGAGATCAAATATTCAAAATCAGATCCTGATTCGGATTCCAAACCCAATTCCACAACCACAAACAATGGGAGGCAGATCATTGATGCAGACCCCGCTCCCACTGTTGCTACTACACATATTGAAATATAGGATCCTGAAGAGTTAGAGGAAGAGGAGCACCTATTCCACTCACAGACGTGGGTGAGGGGAATCCCACTACATTTTGTCGTTGACAATGGTAGCCAAAAGAACCTAATCTCAGTAGAAGTTGTCAAGAAATTGGAGCTTTCAAAAACACTATACCCGCAACCCTATAGCATCAGTTGGATAAACCAAGGACGAGGTATCTGAATTACTCAACAATGCCTCCTACCATATGGAATCAAGCCTTTCAAAGATGAGGTATTTTGTGATGTGGCCCCACTTGAAGTCTGTGATGTTATTTTAGGAAAGCCATATATGTGGAAGCGTCATGCTATTTATGAGTCATGGCTTCGTAGTGTCATTGTTACTTTGGGATGAAAAATCTATTGGATACCAGAGATATTTGCACCTAACATAGTCTCGCAAGGTAGGAGTATAAGCTCCCACATCAGAAAATTATTCCTCTTAACATTTGTGTCCAAAGGAGAACATTAGATTACCTCCACACCCTCATCACAGGGTATTTATGCTCATCAGACACAAGAAGAAAACATAGTTATTGTTTCCTCATCAATCCGAGTACCTCTATGATGCAAGGCCACACATTCAAGGTTCTCCAAAAAAAACTCATCCACAAAACAAGTTAGCCCTCTCAGGATGCCAAAGAAAATCAACCTCTTCACTTCAGCAAATGTCACACCAGGAGATCAACTCAACACACATTTCGAGATATGATACGGGATTCGACGCAATGGAGACCATTGCTTCTGAAGGAGGGGGGAATTATCTAGATGGATATCAGCGTCCACCCACCTATTCCACTGGATCAAAACAATTGTCCATTGTGGCAATTTTGTGGTTATTTTTCTACGGTTTTTTGGGTCCCAAACTTTTGGGGTTGTATTGAGGCCCTAAACGACGTTTTTTGGAAATTATGGTGGAAAAATGGTTTCCTTTGGCATACATTTGGGCACACTCAAAAGTTTTAAATCTTAGATAGATATTTCCAATGAGATATCGAATGCCCAAATCGGATTTCGTATGCAAAAGTAATGACCCCGAGAAATTGACCGTTGAACTTACCACCTTGGGGGCAAAAAATTTAGGACGGTTCATCTTCGAGGGTTATGTTTCGGACTTTTGGGGTTCTCTCACTCTTATTTGTTATAAATAGGACCCTTTTGCCTCATTTTGTATTCATCTTGGCACGGATGAGCGTAGAAGCCACATCTCTTCTCAGAGATAGCTACCACCATTCTAGCAATTGTATTACAGTCGGTTCTATTTCGTCCATTTAATATAATATGTGTTTACTGTATCTCTGTTATCTTTGAAAAATGTTTGTGATTATGATTCTTTATTTTCTCTTTCATTTTTTTCAAACATAAATCTGGATCATGTGAAGATATAGAACTTCGAGAGTATAGATTCTTACTTCACAAGGGTGGCTCAAACCAAAGAACAACTTGAAGCAATTGAAGAGAATGTCGAAGAAGGATAAATTGTAATGACTACCTTGAATAGTCTCCCTAGATCATGGAACTCATTAATTCAATGGATTTTTGCAATAAGGAGGATGATTTCTTTCAACAGTCTCCAAGAAGAATGTGCACAAGAAGAAGCTAGACTCGTGACGAGAGAAGAGAAGATGGGAGAAAGTGAGGATCAAGCTCTCATAGTTCACACTAGGAAGAATTTCAAAAGAAGGAGAAGAAGGATAAATTTCATCACAACAATAAGGACAAGAAATAGAAGAAGATCAAAAGAGATGCTTCAAATTTTTGATGCCACATTTGTGATTAAAAGGGACATTTTACAAGAGATTGTTCATAAGGAAAAAGAGACACCATGCTCATATTGCCAAAGATGATGAACCAACAAAAAAAAGATTCATACGAGAGAAGGATGATTCAGATGAAGAGTATGTGCTAACTGTAAGACTTATGGATGTTCTCTCACATGAATAGAATTGATTGGAATCATTTGTCATTATGTCTGAACATGAGTCACCACATAAGGTGAAACTTGAGGATGATTATCAATACCCCATAAAATGGAGTGGAGAAGATTTATACAAGATTGACTTCGGGAAATACTTAAAAATGAAGGATGTGCTATATGTTCCAGGATTGAAGAAGAATCTTTTCTCCATCTCTGCACTATATGCAAAGGAAATTAGGGTTTCTTTTGTCAATGGCCAAGTTCTGATGTGGCCTAGAGGAAAGATAATAGAGGATGCAATAGTGATTGGAGAAGAAGATGGAGGCTTGTACAAGATAAATGGATAGCCTAAACAAGCACTAGTTCATAAGTCAATTGAACCAAGAAAACTATGGCATAGAAGGCTTGCACATGTGCACTACAGAGCACTACCGATGGAAATAAAAGAAGTCTCAGGATTACCAGAGATGTAGGAAAAGCATGAACGAATTTGAAAAGGATGTTCACAAGGAAAGAATGTGAATAAGACATTTCCCAAAAGTGAGAGAAAGGCCTTAGGAATACTGGAGATAGTACACTCGGATGTATGTGGACCCATGTCTTCTAGATCATTAAGTAGGTATGTGTACCATGTTTCCTTTATAATGATCTCTCATGCAAGACTTGGATATATTTATTGAATGGGAAAAGTGAAGTTTTTTAGTAATTTCAAGGAATATAAATCCTGGTCGAGAGCTATATTGATAGGAAGATCAATATTCTACGGTTAGATAATGGCGGAGAATTCAAATCAGATGAATTCAAGGAACTATGTAGAGAGTTTGGGATTAAGAGGGAGTTGAGCAATCCATACAATATTCGACAGAATGGGGTTGTGGAATGAAAGTTACGAACCATCATGGAAGCAACAAGAGTAATGTTGCATGACCAGGATCTTCCTATGAACCTTTGGGATGAGGCAGCAAGAACAACTATGTATGTACATAACCATACACATCATCGAGTACTTGAAAATAAGAATCCTAAAGAGGATTTCTCAAGAGAGAAACCCGAAGTCATCCATTTGACAATATTTTCCCCCCTGGTGTACATACACATGCCAAAGGATAAAAGGACCCATATCAATCCTTCTGGGATGAAGGGTATATTAAAAAAAAAAGGTGATAAATCAAAGGCCTACCGAATATACCTCCCAGGGTTCAAGAATATCAACATTAGTAGATATGTAACCTTTGTTGAAGAATCTACATACTTCAGGTCCAGGAGGACCCCTATCCAGGAAGTCAAGGAACTTGAAGAGACAAGAGTATGAGATAAGAAAATTGGAGAAGCAATTCTATAAGACCCTAAATATCATGACATGATAGAACGACAAGAACTGGTAGACACAATCCTCATGAATGACTCCCACAAGAGGAAACTAGAATGGTCATGGGAGCTAATACGCGAAGTTGAAAGGTATGGCACTCTAGAAGGAATACATAATGAGAGAAAAAGGGAAAATCCCTACAATAACTATGTGGCCCTGCTGTGTGACATCATTGACAAAGAACCTTCCACCTATGAAGAGTCTATAGAAAAGAAAGAATGGAAGGATGATATGATCAAGGAATGTCAGTCGATCATGAAGAATGATGTCAGGGAGATAGTTATGAGACCAGAGAATAAGTCTGTCTTGAATTCAAAGTAGATCTATAAGATCAAACATGTTACAGCTAGAAGCATTGAGACATATAAGCCAAGGTTCATAGCACAGGGTTCCTGACAGAAATAAGTCATAGACTGTGAAAATATATTTGCACCCATGGTGAGGTACACTTCCATTAGGACCATACTTGCATTGGAAGTAGTTATTAAATGGAAGATACACCAAATGGATGTCAATACAACTTTCTTGAATGGTGTAGTCGAGGAGGAAGTGTATGAGGAACAACCACTTGGATTCAAGACACATGGTAGGAAGACCCACGTGTGCAAATTGAAGAAGACCTTATATGGATTGAAACAAGCACCGAGGACATGGTACGACAAGATGGATGCATTCCCGATGAGCTTGGGATTTACCAAGAGTAAATAGGACTCCAACCTCTACTTCAAGGTGGAAGATGGAAGACTAGTGATACTCCTACTATATGTTGATGACTTGTTTCTATCAGGTAATGAGGAACTCATTAAATATTAAATAAGAGACTTGCTACATAGCTCGTTATGAATGACCTAGGTATGATGCATTACTTCTTAGGCATGGAGGCGTGGGAGAGTGCATATGGGATCTTTCTTGGTCAAGTAAAGTATGCAATGGAGATTCTGAAGAGATTCAGAATGTTGGACTGCAAGGAAATGACCACACCTATGGCATCTAACTTGAAGCTTCTGAGTGATGCTTCATCTAAGTTGGTTGATTCCATGATCGATCATCAGATGATTGGATCATTGATGTATATAATGAATATGAGACTAGAATTATGCTTTGCGGTGAACACCCTGAGCCAGTTCCTGAAAGATCCGATAAAATTTCACCTGATAGATGCAAAGCATGTTCTGAGGTACCTAAAAGGTATAGTGGATTATGAGCTCAGATATGATGTGAATTGAAATATTAATATTTATGTTGATTCATATTGGGGAGGTAACTCCATAGAAAGAAAGAGCACCTTAGGTTGATGATTCAGTTTGGTATATCTTGCATGATCTCTTAGTTCAGGAGGAAGCAATCATGTGTGGCACTGAGTACAGCTGAGGCAAAGTATGTTGTCACTCGCTCGGCTAGTTGCAAGGAAGTATGGATGAAAAAGCTAATGTCTGACTTTTTTTTATCTCTATTTGGATGTGACTTTTATCTTTTGTGAAAATCGTAGTTGCATGAAGCTATTAGAAAAACCAGTGTTCCATGACAGGTTGAATCACATTGAGATCAAGTTCCACTATTTCCGGGATATGGTACAGAGAAAAGAAACGGAGCTCGAGTACGTGGAAATAGAGAAACATGTAGCCAATGTGTTCTATAATGTCCCAAGTCTGATAAGAATACATGAACGCTAATTATTTCTGCAATTTAAATTAAATTTCTGCTTTACACTTAGAAACATTTAGTAAATTGCTGACTAGGAAATTAAGGTATTTTACTGAGATAAATTGTAGAAAAGGGAGTAGGTAGTGGGAAGAAAGAAAAGGTAAATTTAGATATTTAATTTCCTCTTCCCTAACACATTTATATCAGGCATCATTTAGGTTTCAGAATCTGCTCCGGGAAACCTAGTTCCATGCTTCTGGGCCACCTAACCGTGAAACTAGGAAGAGTAGTTTAGTCCCTTCAACCAAGGGATTTGGAAAACTTACAGAGGGTTCATAAAGCCTTTAGGTCACATAATTTTTTTTTTTGTATAGTTTGTAACATATCTAGAAGGTTTTAGGGATTTTAGGAAGAAATTGGGTTTTTTAGGCAATTTTGTCCTGGTAAGACCTTGCGCAATGGAAGATCCCAAAACACAGTATGGAATCAAAATATTTCTAGTATGGGATGATTTATGGTTAGGTATATATTTCATTTATATGGATCAACTTACAGAACCAAAAATTACTAAGTATAACTCTTTTAAATTAAAGAACAACTAGACTAGCCAAAATTAACTAGTAGCCTAGCAAGGGTGTGGAAATAAGCTTGAATTTTATAACATAAACGTATCAGACATGATAATTTAATTTTAAAGAGACTATTACATCATATTACATCATATAATACCATCCAAACTCATTCCCATGGACAATACTTAGTTATTATTGCAGTATGAGGCTTAAATCCCTCATTTCAATGACTAGTTAAGCTTATACATATATTTAACTGAGTATGCAGACTTAAGGGATAGTGATATTTCAAATCGAAAGAGATAAATAACACTATTTATCAGTATTTATATATCATACATAAAAATATTTACTGACCAATACATCACGGGACTCAAAATGATATGAAGGAATCCCAAAACATGACCCGGGAAGGGTTGATAGAATAGATGAAGCATGGGATTCATTGGAGCTCGACCCGGACTTGATAGAGGCTATAAAATATGATTGATAAGACTTAATTAGTTGTACATCATGCACTCCATACCTTCAAAGAGAAGGGAATGGGAATGAAGGAGTGGTGATGGAAAGGTTTGGGGCTCATCTCCCGAATCTCTGAGGTGCATCAATCAGAAAATAATGCTCACATCCATTTTTGTGCACAAGAAGAAGAATGTGCACAAGAAGAATCTAGACTCATGATTAGAGAAGAGAAGATGGGATAAAGTGAATTTCAAGCTCTCATAGTTCACACTAGGAAGAATTTCAAAAAGAAGGAGAAGAAGCATCAATTTCATCGCAACAAGAAGAAGGACAAGAAACAGTAGAAGACCAAAAGAGATGCTTCAAATTTTTGATGCCACATTTGTGATTAAAAGGGTCATTTTGCAAGAGATTGTCCCATCAGGAAAAAGAGACACCATGCTCATATTTCTGAAGATGATGAACCAACAAACAAAAGATTCATACGAGAGAAGGATGATTCAGATGAAGAGTATGTGCTAACTGTAGGATTTATGGGCACTCTCTCACATGAATAGCATTGATTGGAATCATTCGTCAATATGTCTGAACATGAGTCACCACACAAGGTGAACTTGGGGATGATTATCAATACCCCATAAAAGGGAGTGGAGAAGCTTCATACAATATTGACTTCGGGAAATACTTAAAAATGAAGGATGTGCTATATGTTCCAGGATTGAAGAAGAATCTTTTCTCCATCTCTGCACTAGATGCAAAGGAAATTAGGGTTTATTTTTTCAATGGCCAAGTTCTGATGTGGCCTAGAGGAAAGATAATAGAGGATGAAATAGTGATTGGAGAAGAAGACGAAGAAGGCTTGTACAAGATAAATGGATAGCCTAAACAAGCACTATTTCATAAGTCAATTGAACCAAGCAAACTATGGCATAGAAGTCTTACACATGTGCACTATAGAGCACTACCAATGGCAAGAAAAGAAGTCTCAGGATTACCCGAGATCCAAGAAAAGCATGAAGGAATTTGCAAAGGATGTTCACAAGGAAATAATGTGAATAGAACATTTCCCAAAACTGAGAGAAAGGCCATAGGAATACTGGAGATAGTACACTAGGATGTATGTGGACCTATGTCTTCTAGATCATTAAGCAGGTATGTGTACCATGTTTGCTTTATTGATGATCTCTCATGCAAGACTTGGATATATTTCTTGAATGGGAAAAGTGAAGTTTTTTAGTAATTTCAAGGAATATAAAGCCTGGTCGAGAACTAGATTGATAGGAAGATGAATATTATATGGTTAGACAATGGCAAAGAATTCACATTAGATGAATTCAAGGAACTATGCAGAGAGTCTGGTATTAAGAGGGATTTGAGCACTCCATACAATAATCGATAGAATGGGGTTGTGGAACGAAGGAACCGAACCATCATGGAAGCAACAAGAGTAATGTTGCATGACCAGGATCTTCCTATGAACCTTTGGGATGAGGTAGAAAGAACAAATATGTATGTACATAACCATACACATCATCGAGTACTTGACAACAAGAATCCTAAAGAGGATTTCTCAGGAGAGAAACTAGAATTCATCCATTGGAGAATATGTTTTTCCCCGGTGTACATACATATCCCAAAGGATAAAAGGACCCATATCAATCCTTCTAGGATGAAGGGTATATTCATAATATATAGTGATAAATCAAAGGCATACCAAATATACCTCACAAGGTTCAAGAATATCAACATTAGTAGACATGTAACCTTTGATGAAGAATCTACATACTTCAGATCCAGGAGGACACCTATCCAGGAAGTTGAGGAACTTGAAGAGACGAGAGTACGAGATATGAAAATTGGAGAAGCAATTCTAGAAGACCCTAAAGATCATGACATGACAGAACGATAGCAACTGGTAGAGACAATCCTCGTGAATGACTCCCACAAGAGGAAACTAGCATGGTCATGGGAGCTAATACGCGAAGCTGAAAGGTATGGGTCTCCAGAAGGAATACATAGTGAGAGAAAAAGGAAAAACCCATACAATAACTATGTGGCCCTATTGTGTGACATCATTGACAGAGAACCTTCCACCTATGAAGAGTCTATAGAAAAGAAAGAATGGAAGGATGATATGATCAAGGAATATCAGTTGATCATGAAGAATGATGTCTGGGAGATAGTTATGAGACCAGAGAATAAGTCTGTCATGAATTCAAAGTAGATCTATAGGATCAAACATGTTACAGCTAGAAGCATCGATAAATGTAAGCCAAGGTACATAGCAAGAGGTTTCTGACAGAAAGAAGGCATAGACTGTGAAAATATAGTTGCACCTGTGGTGAGATACACTTCCATTAGGACCATACTTGCATTGGAAATAGTTATTAAATGGAAGATACACTAGATGGATGTTGATACAACTTTCTTGAATGGTGTTGTCGAGGAGGAATTTTATGTGGAACAACCACTTGGATTTGAGACACATGGTAGGAAGACCCATATGTGCAAATTGAAGAAGACCTTATATGGATTGAAACAAGCACCGAGGACATGGTACAACATGATGGATACCATCCTGATGAGCTTGGGATTTACCAAGAGTAAATAGGACTCCAACCTCTACTTCAAGGTGGAAGATGGAAGACCAGTGATACTCCTACTATATGTTGATGACTTGTTTTTGTTAGGTAATGAGGAACTCATTAAAGATTAAAGAAGAGACTTGCTACATAGCTCAATATGAATGACCTAGGTATGGTGCATTACCTCTTAGGCATGGAGGTGTGATAGAGTGCATATGGGATCTTCCTTATTCAAGGAAAGTATGCAATGGAGATTCTGGAGAGATTCAGAATGTTGGAATGCAAAGAAATGACCACACCTATGGCATCTAACTTGAAGCTTCTAAGTGATGCTTCATATGAGTTGGTTGATTCCATGATGTATCGTCAGATGATTGGATCATTTATGTATCTAATGAATACGAGACTAGAATGATACTTTGCGGTGAACACCCTGAGCCAGTTCTCGATGGATTCGATACAAGTTCACCTGATATATTCAAAGCATGTTCTGAGGTACCTAAAAGGTATAGTGGGTTATGAGCTCAGATATGATATGAATCAAAATATTAATAGTTATGTTGATTCATATTGGGGTGGTAGCTCCATATATAGAAAGAGCACCTTAGGTTGATGCTTCAATTTGGTATATATGGCATGATCACCTAGTTCAATAGGGAGAAATCATGTGTGGCGTGGAGTACAACTAAGGCAGAGTATGTTGTCACTTGCTCGGCTAGTTGCAAGGAAGTATGGATGAAAAAGATAATGTATGACTTGTTTGATCTCTAGTTGGATGTGACTTGTATCTTCTATGAAAATTGTAGCTACATGAAGCTATTAGAAAACTGAGTGTTCCATGACAGGCTGAATCACATCAAGATCAAGTTACACTATATCAGGGATATGGTACAGAGAGAAGAAATGAAGCTCGAGTACATGGAAATAGAGAAACAAGTAGCCAATGTGTTGTGTAATGTCCCAAGTATGATATGAATACCTGAACACTAATTATTGCTGCAATTTAAATTAAATTTCTGCTATCACACTTAGAAACATTTAGTAAATTGCTGACTAGGAAATTAAGGTATTTTACTGAGATAAATTGTAGACAAGGGAGTAGGTAGTGGGAAGAAATAAAAGGTAAATTTAGATATTTAATTTCCTCTTCCCTAAAACATTTATATCGGGCACCATTTAGGTTTTAGAATCCGCTCCACGGAGACCTACTTCCACGCTTCTGGGTCACCTAACTGTGAAACTAGGAAGAGTAGTTCAGTACTTTCAACCAAGGGATTTGGGAAAATTGTAGAGGGTTCATAAAGAGTTTGAGTAACATAAAAAATGGGTTCATATATATTTTTATCATATATGGAAGGTTCTGGGGAGTTTAGGAAGAAATTGGGGTTTTTAGGCAATTTTGTCCTGGTAAGACCCTACGCAATGGAAGATCCCAAAACACAGTATGAACTCAAAATATCTCTGGTATGGGATGATGGATGTGTAGGTATGTATTTAATTTATATGCATCAACTTATAGAACCAAATATTACTGAGTATAACTCTTTTAAATTAAAGAACAACTAGACTAGCCAAAATTAACTAGTAGTCTAGAAAGGGTGTGGAAATAAGCTTGAATTTTGTAACAGAAACATATCAGACGTGATAATTTAATTTGACAGAGACTAAGACATCATATTACGTCATATAATACCATCCAAATTCATTCCCATGGACAATACTCAGTTATTATTGCAGTATGAGGCTTAAATACCTCATTTCAATGACTAGTTAATTAACTTATACATATAAAACTGAGTATGCGGACTTAATGGACAGCGATATTTCGAATCAAAAGAGATAAATAACACTATTGATCAGTATTTATATATCATAGATAAAAATATTCACTGACCATTACATCAGGGGACTCAAATAATCAAGAAATCAAATAATCAACCAAACTGAAGCAATGGGACCGGATTCTCATTTAATATCCTTCTAGATGCCTTGTTTAGCAAGTGGAGGCCAATGGTGACCTATGAGAGAAAGTAAACCCCTTGGGTTCCCTAATTCTAGCCACATAAGTTCCCTCCTTTGGAAATTTGGAATGTAGAACCATGTGGAAATGTTTCCATGTCCAACTCACCCCTCTGATTTAGTAACTGCACCCTCCTTAGTCAAATAGTTGCTTCTTTTTCTTATGACAACTTTATGCTTTTCCCTACCTTTGAGACTGGGTCTCCATAAGGAAATTGTGCCCTCTGATTCAAAACTTTCCTGATTTTGTACTTACATCTCTTTTGAGTTCTCTAAGAGGAAACTGCACCCTCCCTTTGCAAAAATTTCCTTCTTTTACCTATTTATGCTTTTCTGCTGGTTTTAGGCAATTTCCCTTTATCTCCCTGACTTCTTTTGTCATAGAGTTTCTTATTTTTCACCTAGTCAGGTTGAATTTCCCCAATGCGCCCTCCTGACATGGAAATATTTTTTCCACATCATTAAATTGCATAATTAATAAAAGGATGAAATAAAATTAAATACATGCCTCAAAATAATTATTAGCAATTTTTTTTCCTAGGAAGAATAGTTAATGTCAATTTGAACCCCTAGGATTTTCAGCATGGTCAAAACTTTTAATGTTCAGATTGAGGGGACATGACAATCCTCCCCTCCCAAATATGCTTGTCCTCAGGAAGGAGCAAAGCAGAGTGTTCCAATATCTGCTCACCCTCCCAAGTGGCATCTTCACTGGGAAATCCTTTCCACTCTACCAAGTATTCCTTGATTTCCTTTCTCTTCCCATCAGCACTTTCTCTGGTACTAAGGCCAAATGGAATTCATCATCTAGTGGTGGCAATTCTTTAGAAACCACTATCAATTTCCCAATTTCCTTCTTCAAACAAGAAACATGAAAGACATTATGGATTTTATAGTTTGCTGGCAAATCCAATTCATAGGCTACTTCACCAACTTTTTTGATAATCTTGTAGGGTCCATAAAATATTGGCTGAATTTTTTTTGCCCCTTTCTTCTTCGAGGAAGTATGTCTATAAGGTTGCAGCCATAGGTACAACAAGTCTTTCACTTGGAACACTGTGTCTATTATATGCTTATCTGCAAAAATATTTTTCTGGTTTTAGGCCATCAGTAGATTGTCTTTCAATGCCCTTAAAATGTCTTTGTTTTCCTGCAATCAATCTTTATATTTTTGTGCCTTACAGTATCCAAACATTAAGTCTACAAAATTTGGAGCTTCATACCCATATAAGGCCATAAAGGGAGTCATTCTGATAGAAAGATGAAATGTGGTGTTGTAACAAAACTCACCCAAGTGGAGTGAAGTTCCTCAAGCTCCTTGCTATCCCATAACATAGTTATGGAGGTACCCTTCAAGCCATTGATTCACCCTCTTGATTTTCCCATCTGTCTGAGGGTGATAGCTTGTACTCATGTCCATATTTGTTTCAACTAGACCAAATAATGTCTTCCAAAAAGCACTAGTGAATTTACTATCTATGTCACTGATTATAATCTTGGGTAGTCCATGTAGCCTGAAAATATCCTTAAAGAATAGAGAAGCAACCTCACTAGCTGAAATAGTGGATGATACTACAAAAAAATGTGGATATTTTTTCAACCTATCAACCACCACATACATATTGTCTTTCCCTTGTGACTTTGGTAGCCCAGTGATAAATTCCATGGATACACTTTCCCATTCTTGATTTGGAATAGGAAGAGGTTGGAGGAGTCTAGCAGGGTGTGATTGCTCAACCTTGTTCTGCTGACATGATGAACATTCCTTCACATACATGAGAACATCATATTTAAGGACTTTCCAAGTAAATATCCCCCTTACCTTCCGGCAAGTATTCATCAAACTAGGGTGACCAACCACTAGTGCATCATGTGCAGCTCCTAAAATATTCCTCTTTAGTGCAGATCCAGGCACTAAGAAAATTCTATTTTTGTAATAGATGAGGTCATCATGAACTTTGTACTCTTCATTCTAGTTTAACCCATCCAAAACTTCCCAAGCAAAATTATCCTTAGAGTATTCAATAGCCAACTGGATCTTCCATTCATTACACATTTTTCGCAAAGAGAATGTGGGATTACAGGAGAGTGCATCAGCTACAACATTCATTTTTCCCTTTTTATACTCAATGTCAAAATCAAAAGACTGAACTTTACTCACCCATTTTTGCTACTTGTCATTGATTTCCTTTTTGATAAGGAAGTGTCTAAGACTGTTGTGATCAGTCTTTATAATGAATTTACCTCCCACTAAGTACGTCATAATTTGGCCAAGGCATGCATGATGGCCAACATCTCCTTATCATATATGGAATACAACTTTTCATGTGGATGCAATTGTTTGCTCTCAAATGCAATAGGGTGCATTTATTTCATTATAATAGCTCCAATGCCTACACCAGAAGCATCACATTCCAACAGAAATGTTTTGGAAAAATTAGGCAAGGAAAGTACTGGACAATTGCTCATTATATCTTTCATTTCTAGAAATATTTTTCATCCTCCTCACTCTAACTAAATGTACCCTACTTAGTCATATCTGTTGAGGGTGCAGTGTAGCGAGAGTAACCTTTGACAAATCTGCGGTAGTAGTTACAAAGGCGAATGAAGCCTCTTAGTTCAGTGAGGTTCCTTGGGCTAGCCCATTCAACTATGGCCTTAATTTTATCTGGATCTACCTTGAACCATTCTTCGAAGATCACATGGCCAAGATACAATAGTTCTTTCATGCCAAACTCACACTTAGACATCTTGGAAAAAAAGGACAGATATGCAAGCATAGTTAGCACCTCCTCCAAGTGGTGCAAGTGCTCCTCAGATGTCATACTATAGATCAGAATATCATCAAAAAACACAAGGACATACTTACGGAGATGTTTTCTGAACACCTTGTTCATGCATGATTGAAAGGTTGCTGGTGCATTAGTCAAGACAAATGGCATGAACAGAAAATCAAAGTGGCAAAAATGACAATGGAAGGGTGTCTTTTGTATGTCTTCCTCCCTCATTCTGATTTGATGGTACCCTGACTGGAGATCTATTTTGGAGAAAACATTGGCTCCATGCAGCCCATCCATCAACTCATCAATTCGAGTAATTGGGTACCGGTTATTTTTGGTCTTCTTGTTCAAATCCTAGTAATCTATGCACATCCTGAGTGTTCCATCCTTATTCTTCACCATAACCACTAAAGAAGAAAAAGGACTGGAACTTGGTCGGATGAGGTCCAACTCAAGGAGATCCTTGAAGGCCTTCTAAATTTCATCCTTGAATATTTTTGGATGCTTGTAGGGATGGATTGTTATTGGAAGTGTACTATCTTCCAACTCAATATTGTGTTCAATGCCATGGTCAGGTGGCTTGCCATGTGGGAGGTATTCAAAAAATCTATTGTGCTTGTGCAGTAATTTTTATATATATTTGGGCTAGGTGAAAACTTTAGCAGTAGTTCCCTCAGTGGTTATTTGTAATTCAACAACCCATTCAATGTCCCCATGCCTCATAACAGATCTCATACTTTTGGGCAGAAATTACCTGGCTTGGATAAGTATTCATGCCTTTCAATACCACTAGTTTTCCTTCAGCATCCTTGAAGTTTATTTGAGGCATTTGGTAATTTGCAGAGTGCTCCCTAATAGAGTACATCCATTGTACTCCCCACACCATGTTGGTGTCTACCAAATTGACAACAAACAATTTTTCTTTCACAATATAGTCACCAATGTTTACTTGCATATTTGGGATCCATCGGTTGCATTCCATGGTATGGTTACTAGGGATAACCAAAGTGAATCCCTCAAAGGATTCAACAGGTACCTTATCATCTCCACTAGGGCTGAATCAATAAAATTATGGGTGGCCACCCCATCAACAAGGGCTGTGATTTTCTACCCTTGCATAACTCATTTCAGCCTTAAAGTATGGAATCGGGGCACTCCACTGAGTACAACAATTTTGCTGCTGGTTTGATAGGGTTTCTCCTCTTCTTTAGTTCTTTCATACTCTCCATTAGCCATATCATCTTTTTCTACCACCTCTTCATCACTATCAGAAAATACTTCAATATAATGTGCTTTCCCCTTCACACATTTGTGACCCGGAGCCCATGGTTCTTGGCAATTAAAACACAGCTTCTTTCTCCTCAATTCATCCCTATCCTTTTAGGAGTAATCTCTCTTGCTGGGGGCAGGAAAGTTTCTCACAAAAGGTCATTGATTCTGAAATTTGTGAGGTCTAGGAGGTATGGGAGGATACTTGGTCCTTAGAATTGCATCCTATAAGTCTCTAGTCCTGCTCAACACTTCCTGTAAGGTGGTGGGTCGTAAGCCTTCACCAAACCCTTCAATGGTTCAACCAGTCCTTCTGTAAAGAAAAGGATCAGACTTGATTCTGATATATTAGTGACCATTACAGCCACCTTTTGGAACTCTAATATATATGCTTCTAGAGTTCCAACTTGTATGATCTCTACCAAATACCAGAAATAGATATCATGATATCTCTGGTCAAATCTTTCTGTCAATGTTTTCATGACATGAAACCACGAGTAAATGTCCTCCCCATAAATATGTAGGGATTCCAACTTGATGGCATCCCTTTCTGCCACAGGATTCGGCTGAAAATATGTATCCATTTTCTGAATCCAAGAGCTCACTGAGCAATTGGAAGTACCATAAAAGTATGGAAAAGTGATTTTCCCAATGGAATTATTTAATTAATAATTATTATATGGCTTCCTTACATCCCCTCTTGTATTCCTCCTAAATTTAGTCTCATGTAAATATTTGAATGGCAGAGCCCTTATACATTCTTCACTCAACGATTGGTAAAAATAAAACTTATCCTCCCATGTAGCAATAGTTTCATCCTGTGCTTCATGTTATTCTTTAGGGATGTCAGGTGGAATAACTCCCGAATTCTTATTATTTCTCCATAGAATGCCTTCATTTATACATCTATGATGACTCTTGGGATCACACATCCGAGAGTCTCTTCATATTCCTAATATTTACAATAATCTATAATCCTAACGGATTATATTCCAACAATCCCCCCCTTAATCCGAAGGGGTGTTAGTAAGTCCGAGCATGTTTCTGAATCTTTCAAACTTTTCTCGTTCAAGCGCTTTGGTGAAGATGTCTGCAACTTGATTAATTGTGGAACAATGTCGAAGATGGACTGTCTTGGCCTCTACATGATGTCGAATCAAATGATACTTTGTGTTGATGTGTTTGGTTCGATCATGGAATATGGGATTCTTAGCCAACTTGATTGCAGAAGTATTGTCGATCAATAATGGAGTGGATTTCTCTTGTTTTTCTTGAAAATCTTCAAGTATCTTCCTGATCCATACTATTTCTTTCGTTGCTTTAGCTGAAGCCACATATTCTGCTTCTGTTGTTGAATCTGCTGGAACTGACTGTTTGCGTGATCTCCATGAGATAGCTGCTGATCCAAGACTCATAGTGTATCTAGAAGTTGATACTCCTGTCTCCTTATCGCCATCAAAATCTGAGTCTGAGTACCCAATAAGTTTGAATTCATCCACTTTAGAGTACTTGAGTCCAACGTCTTGAGTCCCCTTCAAGTATCTTAGAACTCTTTTTGCAGCTGACCAGTGTCCTTCACAAGGTTTATGCATGAACCTTGAAAGTATGCCAACAACATAAGAAATATCTGGTCTAGTTTTTGTAAGGTAGATAAGTCTTCCTACAAGTTGTCGATACTTGGTCGCATCCTCAAATTCTTTTCCTTCACTTGATGTGAGCTTCATTTTCTGTTCCATTGGAGTAGAGATAGGGTTGCATTCTGTCATGCAAAATTTGTCTAGGAGTTCTCCAACATATTTTTTTTGAGATAGGAATATGTACTTAGGATGTTGAGTGACTTCAATTCCTAAGTAATA
>LPNX010592644.1:771896-860082 GCA_001517045.1 Pseudotsuga menziesii | reverse complement strand
CGGTCGAGGGCTTAACAAGCCCTCGACCGAGGTACGTTTTTTTTATTTTGGCAAAATGCGCTTGCCAAAAAGTGTTACCCAGGTCCATGGATTCACCCACACCTTTTATTGAAAAACACATTTTTCAGGATTCCTATTGCATAGTATCATAGAAATAAAATCCCACACTGTGTGAGGAGCTAGTTCACCATCCCAATATTTTTTGCAAAAACCCACAATTGTGTCATAGTATAACTGGAATTCAACGTGGTATCGACAACAAAAAGTGTCCCAAATCATGTTTTTCCTAATATACCATGGTTTCAACTTACTGAACATGGTAAATGAGATCTGGACACCAGAATTTGATTGTTTGAATTCCTCGAATAGAGAAACTCCTGTCATCTCCATAACATGCTTGCAATTCTCCTTATAAATTCCTATGCCAGAACGTTGTCGTGGGACATGTTTTCGATCTGGTATAGCATGATAATGGTTATCCCAATACTCTATCACCTTCTCTCTAATTCCCTCTTCCATCCTGTCTTTATATGCTTCTCTGCATATGAGATCCCAACAAACAACTTCATCATTTTCATCTATATTTACCCTAAATTTAGTGTATTTGTGCAGTGTTTTTCTTGAAACGTGGAGCAGCTTTGACATTGTTACGACCATTCGATTTCTTGAGGTGCTTCGTGCCACAATAGAAGTTGTAATTTCTCTGCAAGCAGCGCTGATATCAACTTTTCTTGACTTTCCAAATGAAAATATTGCAATTGTTACATTCTCACATGCATTTTTATTTTTAACATCCTTAAAACCCAACAAATTTGTGGCACGTTTCAATTTTTGTGTTTTATCAATCCATGTAGGATTTGATCTTATGTAATCACTGACTGTTGTTCAAAGTACAACTTGATTATGTTATTAACATGCTCTTTGATTGTCCGATCAGGGGTCAGGTTCCCGAACTCTTCTTGAGTAGCATCATCCAACCCTCTTAAACAATTAGCAACCATTCCAACGTCATTGAATCTCCCAATTACTCTTGATAAATCAAAGGGTGCACGATCTTGTGATGGTTGGCTAGGATCTAGCAATAAACAAATACAAACTCAAAAATAAATTTACAAGCACAAGAATAAATACAAATAAATGCAAGCTCAATAATAACATTTTATTTTACTTATCATATTGCCATTGTTAGTTAAAAAATTATCAAATAAATTATACAAGCTTGAATAACATTTTATTTTAAGTATATCATATTGCCATTGTTTGTTAACAAATTAACAAATAAATGCAAACAATGGTGGCTATAGTACTAACTAGAGATGAATATGGACCCCAGTTTAAATTGACTTCCTAATTGTTAAAAGGTAGTCACTTGGCCACCAAGTTGTCTTAGGCTTGAGAATTGGGGCAGTACCCCTCACTTCACAGCGCAAGTAAAACTGCTAACCGCTTGGCCACAAACGACAGCTCTTTGGTTTTCCTCACAGGTGGGAATCTAGTCAATCTGATAGGGGTCATTGCCATTTTCGCTTGGTAGGTCCTCTCATTGGATAGCTACTTTGGGGTTTTTGTGGTACTCCTCATAATGAGTTTTAGGGCAAAGCCCAAGTACTTCCCACAGTTGTTGCAGATGAGACTTATGTCCCAATCCGGATGTTATTAAGTAAATTAGATTATTAAGTATGATTCCTAGTCATTTGTACAAGATTGCAATGTAATGTAATTGTAATTGTAAAATTGTAATGTAATTGTAATTGTAATGTGATTGTAATTGTAATTGTGATGTAATTATCATCATTATCATATACTAGAATACAATTATGTTCAAGTTTATATTAATACCTTTGATTCACTTGATTGATGTTATAGTCTCATAGGTCTATTTGGTTTAAACTAGGATGTTGAAATCTTGTCAGTTTATACAATTAGAATCATTTTTTCTTATATATTTTTCAGAATGCACCAAAGATCTACTTTGGGAGTTAAAGTCTTTGAGCATGCCTTCCTTACAAAAACAAACAATGAACACAATGTATGAGGGCATATATTATTATTGAAGACCCCATAGAAGGGTTTCCTAGTGCCATCCAACTTTTATTCCATATATATAAACTATCTACTTGTATAAATTAGGCCAAATATGCCCCAAGCAAACCCACGCCAACTCAAAATAGTGTTCTGAGTTTTTCCTTGCTTGACCTTGTAGGTCTTAATCAATGGTGACCTCTTATATCTTAATATGTTCTATTTTTAAATGCTTACCATAGATACATATTTTCATAATTAATAAGGTGTCCATATTGAATTCTCCTTTGTTATATTTCCTTCCTCTTCTTATTGTCTCCTTGATATAAAATATGCAGTTTTGAAAAGAATGACCTTAGGAATTAGTCCTACACATTGAACATGAAGGATAATATTTTACTAAATTTATGATGCACATTCAAGACGTGGAAGGATAAATTGATTTTTATTAGACTCAATATGGAGGAAAATTACATTTTCGGACAAATGATCAACATATTGACAAGTGTTTCAATCTTCTTCTACTAGAGTTAATATGTTACATAAGGAAAATTATTTTTGTTTAGATTAAATACGCAATATCTTATTGACATGGTCTATGTGTTTCTTTGAGAACATTGTTAAATCATCCATGCATATTAATTTACTTCTAAGAGATTGTATTGTGAAGTAGAATCCAATAGAGCGTCAACCTTGGTATTCATGATATGGATGTTGATATGGAAGAGTTGTGTCCTCTCCTTCTCTTCCTTATGATGAAGGCTACTTAGATTCACCTCCTTCTGCACTAGAGTACAACAAATACTCTTATATACATGTCTAATATTATATCTACCTCTTTGCTTAAATATGTTATGTAATGTAATTTGTAAAATTGTAATTTGAACACTATGAAAATGTTCATATACATGTGAATATGAAATTAAAATTGTACACGTTTAAAATTAAAATTGTAATTGTTTAATGTAATTAGAGATCATCATTATTATTTAATGTAACATGCAAAATTGTAATTTGAACACTATGAAAATGTTCATATACATGAATATGAAATTAAATCAATATTAAATTTGTAATGTAATTGTAAAATTGTAATGTAATGTAATGATGTAACTATTGTAATGTAATGTAATTGTAAATGTAATGTAATAATGTAATGATTGTAATGTAATGTAATTGTAATTGTAATGTGATCTTGTAATTGTAATTGTAATGTAATTATCATCATTATCATAGTGTAATGTAAAATTGTAATTTGAACACTATGAAAATGTTCATATACATGAATATGAAATTAAATCAATATTAAAATTGTAATGTAATTGTAAAATTGTAATGTAATGTAATGATGTAATTATTGTAATGTAATGTAATTGTAAGTGTAATGTAATAATATAATGATTTTAATTTAATGTAATTGTAAAATTGTAACTGTAATTGTAATGTAATTATCATCATTATCATAGTGTAATTTAAAATTGTAATTTGAACACTATGAAAATGTTCATATACATGAATATGAAATTAAAATTGAATATTAAAATCGATGATGACCAATGCAATCAACTCCCATTGAGAACAATCTTTGTAATTTTTTACATAAAAATTATATATATGTGAGTCTATATTATGCAATATGAAATTATAAAATTATATGAAATTATATGAATATGTAAATTTACTAAATTATACAATTATAAATACATATATATTCATACATACACATACAATGTACATATACCTTTATGAATTAATTACAAAATTACAATTACAAAATTATAATAAATTCTAAACTTGACTTAACACATGTACATGTATATATATATAAATTATGAACTAGAGTTCACTATGAAATTAAATATATGAATATGAAATTATACAATTTACATACAATTATGAATACATATATATGAATTCAAACATGCACATACAATTTATATAAGTTTATGAATTATTTACAAAATTATATTTACATTCTAAACAATTTAACACACACACACACATATAAATTATGAACTAGAACACTATGAAATTAAATATATTATGTAATATGAAATTATAGGAAAATATGAATGAAATTATATGAACTATATCACTAGGAAAAAAAATTATAGTTATGAATATGAAATTGCATAACTTTCAAATTAAATACCAATATTGTTAGCAACGGGATTTGATTCTCCCATCATAGCTTGATTTGCAACTTCTTCTCCTCTCAAGATTGCTCTTTTTTTCCTCTTTCTTTCTCTATCTTTCTCTTTTATTTATTCGGTGTTGATTTGATTCCTACTAGATATTTTACTTCGATGCTTTTTGCTTCCCATTGTGATCAAAATCAACAATCCAAATTCACACCTAAAAAAATATGTAAACACAATACACAATACACAACGTTAAATTTGCATTAAAACACAAGCATTGTTTCAAATTGGTCAGCCAATTGTGAATGAAAAAATTAGTAAGATGTTTATGTCTTATGTTTATATAGATTTTATTTAGGAATTCGGGTGGGAAATGGTGTTAGGAAGGTAGTTGAAATGACATTAATTCCATCAATGCTTAACTTCATTCCCGACCATTTTTGTAAGATTTTTTAACAACGACTAGACCTCAATCGAGCTATTTATAATTGTCTCGATCGAGGGTTTAACAAACCCTTGATCGAGGGTTTAATAAACCCTCAATCGAGCTTTGGTTAAAACCTCAATCAAGGTATTTTAAAACCTCGATCGAGCTCTGGAGCTCGATCGAGGGCCTGAAAAACAAAAATACAGCCCTCCTATAGGAAAATCAATGTTTTTATGTGTCTTCTAGTGGTGTAAATGCTTCCATTCATGGCACACAACTGAGCAAAGTTCATACTGATAGATTCATCGCCGAATCCTCTATCCATTGAGGTATCATGCATGATTTTTGACATTCATATGGTTTCTTTTTTTTTAATTAGTTCTAAAACTTACACTTAGAAAACATGACAACAACTTCAAAGCAGCTCAAAGAAAAATCCGTAGGGTAAAAAATACACATCCAAAAATTTCAGAAAAATACACAGCACACCCATCGGCACATCGTCTTCAAAAGGGTGATTTTGGTTTTTCAATTTTTTAAAACAGTGAAAAAAAAATGGGATGGACACACATGTGTATAAAATGATGCTGAAATCAGATGTGGTCACTTTCGAAAAATACTAAATAATTGTATGTTACGAAGTAAATTAACAAAAAAATATGCAGACCACAATACATTTTGTGTAGATCATGCTCATATATTCTTTTTTAAATTGTTAATATAATATTAAATTATTGGGGATGGACATGAGCCACTTATTAACTTCTTCAAATTTTAAAGGTCACATAGTTCATTAAATGCAAAATTTCACACATTTAATGACATCAGAATATTTTTTTTAAATATTGTTGGGAAGGCAACATAATATTCTACAATTTTCTTTTTTACTGCAAGTCGAAATTCACATGGCATATATGCATTTCGAGGGCTTCTATCTAGCACGAGTAAAAAATCAGGCTTTTATCACCAAATTTGGCCAAAAAGTGTTACCCACCTTCATGGAATCACCCCTTTGGGTGTGCCTGATTTACCAGCCTACGTGTGGATTGAATCTCTATATGTTTTACTAGCCTATGTGCATCAAACCTATGTACGATTTCCTAGTCAGTGTGTGGATTCCTCTAGTAAGTCCATGACTTTTATTCATATGGAGGATACCTCCTCTGAAGTTTCCTTACTCTATAAAGTAATCCACCCTTGATAGCCTTCATTTCCCTTACAATTGATTTCTGCGAGGTCTAAGTTTACTTACATACTTGGTTGTCCAAACCATGTTCCCTCCATAGAAAATTATTGAGAAAAGAAACTATCAGCGATCCAATAAGTACTTGACAACTCTGCGTTCTCTCTCAATCTTCCCTGCAAAATAGACAGGGTGAGCAAAACGTTGAAATGTTTCTTTACTTAACAGCTCTGCATTTTTCCTACTAGCCGTATACAGTCACATTTAACTCCATATTAGCGATCGGTGGAAGAAAGTTGTGATTGCTTCTCGAGAGATTGAACGACTACTTTTGATATTTTTTAAGAATAGTTTGATAGAAGTAGAAATCAGGCTACCTTATAATTACTAGCATTCTCAGTAATGACAGAAAATAAGGAATCAGGAATAATAATAACCAGTCTCACTGATTTTGTCTTAATGGTTAAATGTAATATGATTTCTTATTGTTTATTTAGTTGACCGCTGATTCTATTAAGGCATGTTCTCTAACTTTCAAAATACCAGCGAAATCTTAGGTTAGGATGACTAAACCCAACACTGGATAATTTGGCTAATTAGTTGATGGTTCAAATTTATCTCATGTATTCTCTTTATAATCTAATGCTTATGTCATCGTTGTTTTGTCTTGCTTGAACAACATGTTTAAATAAGATATCGTATATCATATCATACAAAAAAAATTATAGTTTATTCCATTTCTTTTCTATTTAAAGTTCCATTGATAAAGTTTTTATTTTTGACCATTGATATAGGAAGAGGTATATTGTGATTTGGGTACACCAATTATACATTAAAATATATAGTTAATATAGTGAATCATTTCTTTATATGTGTGTGTGTGTGTGTGTGTGTGTGTGTTGAACCTGAATAGTAAAATTTTGAGTGTAGAATTGAAATTGCAATTGCAACTGTCAGTTAAATGCAGACCTTCTATAGTTTCCATTTAATCTCAAGATTGTGTTGATATTTAAAGTTCAAGTGGTAAACTTGGTGATTGGTGGATGTATAGGTGTTGTTTATGGAATTAATTGTTTATAAGTAGTTTTATAAATTGAATTGTAATGCGCTTTGTATATATAATGAATTGGTTATGAGAAATTTTATAAAATAGATAGGGACATTATTGTTTATTTATGGATGGAATATGAATGGGGTATTGAAATTGATTATGGGATGTAGTTATGAAATCAATATGAATTGTTGAGGTAACTTGTTTATAGTTATTTAAAAAAAATAGTAGGAAGAATATTGGTAATATTGAGGGTTGTTACAAAAAGGGATGTTACAATATGGTATCAAAGCCCAAGTTACTACACTTGGCCCTATGGTGTCCATACCCATTTTTACGAAAACTAAAAAATGTGTAAATTTGTGTTCTTATTACTCGTATAATAGAAACTATTTTACTAAATGAACTGCAAAATTGTTTGAAAGCCTCTAAAAAAAAAATCTCCAGGACCGATCATATAGGACAACATATAGAAGTGTAGTGAAAAAATGCAAGCCACCTGTCGAAAAACACGATAAACACTAACTCGAACGAAGGATCCGCAACTAAAAATCAATCCATTCACGCACAAAAATAGATAGAAGCGTAATGAAAACATGGAATCCACCTGTCGAAAAAAAAATGGTAAACATCGACTGCATTGTACCATGCACAACACTGATCGTATAACACAAGACACATGTGGTTTACGGGACAGAAGTTTTGAAATCGAGATTGTACAATCAGGGACCCAATTGAAGTGCATTAAAGTAAAAAAAAAATTGATCAGCATACCAATTTAGAGGACACAATATCCAACAAATTTAGAGGCAGAACCATCAGAAATAACTCAAAGGAGTTTAAAATAAGGATGGACTTGGTGGAGGAAGAATTTACGTGGAAAGAATACGAAAAGGAAGAATAAAGCCTGAGCGTTTTCAGAACGTGTACCTAACCAATCAACTCCATGCTGCCCTGTTTCATCCCTGTCGGATCACAGGATATAAGAACTAGGAAATTTAACCATGGTGCACAGTACCTAAAATCGCCAATTACCTGGCAGCATGTGTCGGAAGGTTAGTGGCCAGGGAAACAAGAATCTTTTGAGATATCATCTTTCATTGTGAAAATGCCTACGGCGTAAATATGGCACAAAATATGTTATAAATATTTCTGGATACGGACGGTAAATGTGGGTTTTTCCACGACCTTTCCAACGTTTATTAGTTATTTTATTACATTTTGATACGCAAACTATTAAAACAAGCACAAAATAACTTCTGTAAAATCTCTGCTATCGCTACAATTTGGAAATTACTCGGGTCAGTTCGAGTTGCTTTCTAATCTAGGTCTTTTATAATCAAAATCCCGAAAGAAGAAATCCTTAACATTTGGCAGTCTCGAGGCTAAGCATCTGTCATTCAATATCAGTTAAGAAATCCATAACATTTGGTAGTCCTGGGGCTAGGCGTTTTTCATTTAATATCAGTTCAATTTCGAAGTTTAGAATATGTTGGTTTTAAGTTAACGAGCTCAAATATCATGAAAAATGTAATCATGGAGTCTATCTTCCTAATGGGTGGGCTATTCCATCATTTTGTAGAGCTTAGCACACCATGAATACACTTGAATATGATTTCTTTGAGGTGATTTGCATTTTTCTCATCAATTTTTTGTAGCTACATCAATTCACTCTGAATTTCTAGTGGTTTTATTATCCTTCATTCTCCACGAACATAGTAACTAGTTACATTTATGTATTTTCAACAAATTTATAGGTTTGAAGTAGATCTGTTAAAGAAATTTGCCATGAGTTTTCTTCCGGAGCAATCTCATCCAAGGGAAATTTCAGAAGGTAGATATGAGTTTAGATGGGGATCCCTGTTCTTCCATTGTCTGATTTACAAAAATAAATCACAAAGAGAAGAAAAAATTATAGATCTATAGATCTAGAGAATAATGGTATTACGTCTATTGATTGATCATCCATACAACAATGCATTAGAAACTGTAAAATATAGAAACCATTGAAAGGCTATAAATATTGTTACAATATTTTTCTAGAGCTGTATGGAACTCTAGGGTCGTGTTGCTCCAAGAATTTTCAAGTAAATCCCATTCAGGAACCACTAACAATAGAACTTGGGATAGTTGTAGGGATGTTGTCAAAATGTTCAAAAAAATTCCACCCGTCAGAGACATAGCAAGGCCATCACAGAATGGTGGGACGAATGACGCATTGAAAGGTTACAGAACTAGACCAGTCTTAGGATATGTAATAGACCCTATCTTGCTATGGTTATCTCTGCCAGGAGATATATTGGATGATGAAGGAGTAAATTTTCATTTGTGGAAAACCCTTCGGAGAATGACCGATGATGCAAAAATTGACAATGAAATCTGTGCTCCACTTCCTGAAGGAGCAGCCCAGTTCGTACAGAAGCCAAGAAAAAGGAGAACTGGACGATAATTTATATTTGACTCCCAAGTTAACGGAATCTACAGTGCACAATGCATCTAGATATGAGCTTGGATGGAGAGCCTCACCAGAGAATCCATAAGTAAAGGACCCACCAAGAACAACTACGCCACCATCAGCCAAGTGAACGAACTCTATAACAATTGACGTCCATTGAAATATGTTCTTCAATACGGTTTTGTCTATTATTTTTCTATGTTTTCTCTCCAAAGCCACTTTTCCTACAAGGAACCCACTTTGAAAAACTTTCACATGGAGGAAATGCATGAGCTCAAGGGAATTTATCTTGACAACCGCAAGAACTTAGGAAGAAAAATGCACACCACCAAACACTATTGCGTTATATCATTTGACCAGCTCAATGCTCAATGCTCTGTTACTCAGTCCCAGCACAATAAGCCAATGAAGCCAATAAAAGAGGACCCAGACATTATGAAGGTTGTCCATGCCACAATATTCTCAGTAGCTACCACCATTCTGAAGCAAATCCCTAACACACACAAACACGCTATTCAATCAAATTTGGAAAGAGCCAACGACAGGAAAAATAATTCGTATAGATAATAATAATGGTCACTACAACAAAACCCTATGATTAGCATCTCTATTAGCTTCCTTTTTAGTGTCCCCTATCACTTTTAGTGTCGTTTTCATAATTTTTTGGACAAAGTGGATGCTTTTCCACGGGATGGCACTTTTAATGGCGTTATTTGTGCCTTTTTTAACAATTTAGTGCTATTTTGGACACTAATTAGAGTCCCAATTAGCATCCCAATTAACGTCCCAATTAGCGTCCCAATTAGCATCCCAAGTTAAAATTTGGCGCTATTTTGGATAAATAATTAGCGTCCCAGTTAGAATCCCAATTATTGTCCCAATTAGCATCCAAAGTTTTGTCCCATGTAGCATCCCAATTAGCATCCCAATTTAAAAGTTGGCGCTATTTTGGACGATAATTAGCATCGCAATTAACGTCCCAATTTATAGTCCCAATTAGCATTCCAATTATCATCCAAAAAAGCATCCCATATAACGCCCATAATAGCCTCCCAAAAATTGTCTAAAATAGCACTATGAATTGCACTAGGTTTAGAGCTAGGAATTTTGTTTGGAAAAAATCCGACATAACATTAGATTTTCTTAATTTCAACGTCAGTGATCAATGTCAATGATCATGATTCATGTGATAGTACTTTTGGATGTTTATTTATCATAGTGGCACCTAAATGATCGTAATCATGCCATTTTTGGATATTGATTAATCATAATGAGGGGTAAATTACCTTAATGTCACATGTATTGTTGTAATGGCATTTGAGTGTCCCCAACAAAATTTCATAGATCCTATTGGCATTTGATTGTCCCTAAAAACATGACAATGATGCATTACGATAATTATGATAGAGTGTATGGATATGATTTGATAAGTATAATACTATATCATCCATTTCTGTGAGGTAGTAGGGTTCCTTGCTTAGTATTATCACAATTATGTTGATGATAAATATGACAACGATAATGATGTTGATTTATTGTATAATGTTGATGTCGATGTGGATGTCAATGATGATTATGCATGTGGTAGAACTTTTGGATCCTAATTGATTCTAATGGCACCTAAATGTCTGTAATGACATCTAAATGACCCTAATATCATCAAAATGATTGTAATGACATATAAATGACCTTAACAATTACATGACATGAATCATAATGGTCATGAGTGATTAAGAACACTAATGGCATATGATTGACCATATTGACAATGATGATGATGATTTTTTTAACAATGTACTTAATTATGAAGATGAGGATGATAATGAGGATGATGATCAAGATGATGTTGATGTACCATATGGCATTGATGATGATGATGATGATGATGATGATGACAACGTCGATGTCCACGATGATGATGCATGTCATAATACTTATGGATACTGACTGGTCCTAATGGAATTCAAATGTTCATAATGACATGTGAGAGACATATTAATATCACCTAAATGGTTATAATGGCATTTAGTTGTTGTTGATGACATTTTAGTGACCTTAATGGAATTTGAGTGATTGCAACAACATGACATGGATCCAAATGGTGATGACTGGTGATGAATTATAATGGCATATGAGTGACCCTATCAACGATGATGACAATGATGTGGTTGATGTTGTATTTGTTGATGAGGATGATGATGACCATGATGTTGTTGATGATGTACTTATTGATGTTGATGATGGTGATGTCAACGATTATGATGATGCGATGTATGATGTACTTGATGTTGACATTCGCTTGTCCTCGACAACATTTGAGTGACCTTATTATCATTTGAGTGACCTTAATGGCACTTTTCCTCGACAACATTTCAATGATAAGTTGGATGTATTGCATACAGATTAATGAATATTCAGTCTAGTTATTGCTCCAATTCGAGTGTTACTTCTATGTTCAATTTCACTATGCATGTTTATGAATTTTTCACTGTAAAATCAATCTCCTTCATTCTTATTTCATTGTGAGGTTCAATATAGCATGAAGATATTGTGGAATTAATAATTTTACATATGAAAAGTCACATTATGTTAAAAAACTTAAGTTGTTAATATTAAAAAAATAAGTTTGAATGTAGATTCCCACATTCTAATTCAAACATGAAGAGTGGGAGGGAATGCTAATAGAAATGTTTTCAAATGTTGTGGCATTTAATACCAAACACATGAGTTGATTAGGTTGTGTATTCGACACAAATTAATGGAAATTTATCTTAACTA
Source organism: Pseudotsuga menziesii (assembly GCA_001517045.1). NCBI lineage: Eukaryota > Viridiplantae > Streptophyta > Pinopsida > Pinales > Pinaceae > Pseudotsuga > Pseudotsuga menziesii. Next base: position 848,025 of record LPNX010592644.1, on the reverse strand, counting down.
CTTCAAGGTCAATTTTTAGTTTATCCCTCGTTGCTTCTAGTATGTGTAGGAATGCTCAATTTAAGATTGTTCAAGGTGATAGAGTAGTGAGAGCCCACTATAATTAACCCATGTTTAATTCTTAATGTACCCCTGGCTACTCTTAAGAGATCTCTACTAAGAAATCCTTAAAATAGGTAGATCATTGGGAGCTTACCACAATAGCTCATTTTTTAATATGTGTGCACCTTTAACTAGTCCTACTAGACATAGGAAGGCATAACATGTGAATCCCCATAAAAATAGATCAATGGGAGTTTACTACAAGTATATTAGGCCTCATTCTCAATGCATCTCTAACCACTCTTGGTAGGCATGGATGATATCTACTAAAAAATATTTATGTACTAGATCGAGGGGAGTTTATGTTAATCCCTAGATATTGTGACATTACATTTCAATTGTTTTATTAGTATTTATTTTATTGATTAATATTTGGTTACTCTCTCTTCTAATTTTATGTTATTTTGGGAATTTATTTCATAATAATTTACAACAACTAACCAATGTTCAATTCTCAACACACCTCTTGACTCCTAGTAGAGTTATGTGCCTTGTATTTGTGAATCCCTCAAGAAATGGATTGATGTGGGATACACCAACTATCGCAAGTCAAATTGTGAGCGCACCCATAGCCATTTCTAATAGGCATAAGAGGGTTCTAACTAAAAATCATTGAAGTAATGAAATGGTGGGATTTTACCACAACTAGTCCATGTTTGATTCTCAACAGACCCTTAATTGCTTCTGATAGGCATAAGAGGGCTCTAACCGAGAATCCTTGATGTAGTGGACTAGTGGAAGTTTAACATGGCTAATCAAAGTTTCATTCTAAATGCACTACTAGTTACCCTTGGTAAGTGTCGGGGCCTCTGCTTGAAAATACAGTGGTAAATCAATGGGAGTTTACCACAAATAGTGTAGGCCCCAATTCTCAATACACCTCTAATCACTCTTAGTAGGAATAGGATCCTTGAGAATCCCCAAAGTAGTATTTCTATGAGAGGTCATCACATCTATCCCATTTTTAATTCTCAACACACCCATGGCCACTCCCAATAGATGTTTGAGGGATCTCCTTTAGAATCCATGGAATAATAGATCAATGGGACTTTACCACACTAGCTCATTTTCAATTATTAAAGCACCTCTAATTGCTCCTAATAGGGGGCAATAGGGATCTACATGAGAATCTTTGAATCAGTACATCGATGATAGTTTATCGCAATTAGTCGAGGTTTGGTTCTTAGTGCATCCCTAACCACTCCTAGTAGGCATAGTAGGGTTCTACGTGAAAATTCCCAATTGTGATAAATTAGTGGGATTTTACTACAATTATCCCAAGTCCATTTCTTAGTGCACCCCTAGTGACTCTTGGTAGGTGAAAGTGAAGTCTATCTAAGAATCTCAAAACGATAGATCAATGGAAATTTATGACAATTAGCCCAAGTTTTGATTCACAATGCACCCCTTACGACTCTTTATAAGAATAGGTGGGCTCAATTTGAGATTCATTTAAGTAATAAATTGGTGAGATTTCACCACAAGTAGCCCATTTTTTATTATCAATGCATCCTTAATTGTTGCTAGTAGGTATAGAAGTGGGATACCCAAGAATCCTTGAACAGAGAAATCGGTGGGAGTTTATCACAACTATATAGGTTTAGTTATAAACACACCCATCACCACTCCTATTAGGGATAGGAAGACTCTCCATGAAAATCTCCAAAAGAATTATCACAATTATTTGAGGTTCATTTTTTAGCACATCATCACTACCTGTAGTAAGCATAGGAGAAAGCTCTACTCAAAAATATCATAAACAATATTAACAAAGAGGTATACTAAACAAATCCATAATAATTAACTTGAAAAAACAATAATAATTAGTTTCACTTACATTTTTAGTGCACCTTGACCATTCCTATATAAGAGAGCCTTAAAAATCCTCAAAGACACACATCCAAAGAACTTTGGAAAACCAAGTTGTCAATTAACTAATGATGTAATTAAATAATATACCAATGTCAAAGTGTACATCATAATGACACAAACACCAAAATATAATAGCATGGAGGGTGGACCCGGGAATCAAGATAGGGCCATCGAACCCCACAACTCAAAAAGCCTGACTCCCAAGCGTTTCTCCAAGAATGTGGAAATTCTGTAAGTACACAGTACATGAAACATTCAAAATTAAACCCTTCCTAGCCCTTCCCAGAAGTGTAAAGTTAAAATTTCCCTCCAAAAAAAGTTTAAAAACTAAATTTTACCCTTCCAAGAAGGGCGTAATTTATATCAACATTTCAAAAGAAGGGCGCCATTTGAAATTACCTATCCATATAAATTTGTCAATATGTTGAAATTCCTATACTATAAATTTCAACTCATCATTCAAAATATCGGAAATATGACAAATTATAATCACTCACTCACTCATGTCATGCACTCACTACTTAGTTGTGCAAGATGGATAGTAATCATTGATGACTACGAGGCACCAGCCATCGAGATGCGACTCTCACTCCTGAGTCACTTGGAGCTGCAATCTAAAGTGTGGCAATTTGCCAACAACTACGACTATAGCAAAAAAGAACATCTACTAGTCTACTACTAGGCCCGAAACGAGCTTAAAACTTTGTGCCTACTACCTATGTAAACTTCGCTACCCATGTCCACTCTTTTTTCATCAAAATGAAATTCGAAAGGCCGGTTTGATAAGTCCTTCTCTACAAGACTTCATTTCTTGCATGAATATCATGGACTCACGAAAACTATAAACAACACGCGATGCCATGCAAATACAAATAATGGCATGTAGCTAGGATCACAAACTGTGCAAAGGTCAATTTATACATTGCTATAGAGAGGTATCATTGGGAATCCAAAGGGTTCTAGGCCTTCCCAAAAGTGTAAAGTTAAAATTGCCTTCCAAAAAAATTTAAAAACTGAATTTTACCCTTCCAATTAAGAAGGGTGTAATTTATATCAACATTTCAAAAGAAGAGTGACATTTGAAATTACCCATCCATATAAATTTTTCAAGATGTTGAAATACCTATACTATAAAGTTCAACTCATCACTCAAAATATTGGAAATATGATCAATTATAATCACTCACTCATGTCATGCACCCACTGCTTAGTTGTGCAAGATGGATAGTAATCATTGATGACTATGAGGCACTAGCCATCGAGATGCGACTCTCACTGCTGAGTCACTTGGAGCTGCAATCTAAAGGGTGACAATTTGTCAACAACTATGACTATAGCAAAAAAGAACATATACTAGTCTACTACTAGGCCTGAAATGAGCTTAAAACTTTGTGCCTACTACCTATGTGAACCTCGCTGCCCATGTCCACTCTTTTTTCGTCAAAATGAATTTCAAAAGGCCAGTTTGATAAGTCCTCCTCTACAAGACTTCATTTCTTGTATGAATATCATGGACTCACAAAAACTATAAACAACATGCGATGTCATGCAAATACAAATAATGGCATGTAGGTAGGATCACAAACTGTGCAAAGGTCGATTTATGCATTGCTATAGAGAGGTGTCATTGGGCACATGATATGAAGAAACAATAATTATTAATAAAATTAATAAAACAATTGTTGGCTCAAGAATAATCTTCAATTTGATGGGTGGCATGATCATGATGTAATCTCCCTCCGTCCTTCCAAACATTTTTGGTTTCTCACAACATTTGTCCTCGACCCCACCAAAATACATATAAAAATTGCTTGTATTTACATCCTCTTCTCTTTAAATCCTCATCTCATAATCATAACTAAGGATTATTATGCATGCATAACCTCACCTTATAATACGAATTGGGTCAAGGCACAAAGAGGACCATAAAATATTAAATGTGTCAAGACGCAAAGAGTAAGAGACAACTATAAGTGAGTCTTATATTAAATTTACCATATAAGTATTTAATTAACAATATCAACTAAGATTTGACATGTATTGTTGTGATCTTCTTATCACTCCTTACCAATGTGATTGCAAGGCATTCTTTGAAGGTTAAGTCCATAATTTTAGGTCTTCTTCCTCATTATCATGCCTTATCATGCTCAAACCGGACAAAATACAATAGAATCGTTGTTATGTTATTGTTAATGGTACACATATGACAACTTAATGTGTTCAAAATAAATTTTATTGAAAATATATCATTTTTTTCATGTAAATATTAAGAAGTACTCAATTATTTAAAATTATAAAAATTTAAAAGAATTTTATTGGTCAAAGGGTTTAGTTAATTTATACTTGTGAATTGAAGTACAATTATTTATATTGCCTTTGTATCTAAAATTTAAGACCCTTCAAATTTCAAATTTGATCACTGACCCACCCAACTAAAGCGTGAGCAAACGAAACCTTCAAATTTCAAATTTGATCACTGACCTGCCCAACTGAAGCGCAAGAAAACAAAAGGAAGGGGCAAAGGGATTATTTACAGGTACGAAAATGGTTTTCTAGTGCATGCATCTTTATTTTCTGAAACATAGAGTGGTCTAGAGTTCAAATCCTTGGGTGTTAAAGATCATATGAAATATCTTATGCAGTGGCCTTTATGACGAACACCTCTGTGTTGTGAAGGGCATTTTTTGGCAAACATCGAAGTCATGGGGACTGGGTATATCACTGATTTAGCAAGCTATTTCTCTGTATCATTATATATTATTGGAGAGAGGGTACAATAATGTGAATGAAGGCATATTCAAAGAAGGAATCCACCCTTGGACCATTAAATCGTGCTGCTACTTACTAGAGGAAAAGTTGAAATACTCACTGCCTGGAAGTGCCAAGTTCTCTATGTATAGTCGCAGACTGTAAAGGGTTTGCATATGTTGGAGATGGGTTTGAACCTTTTTTCAAAAAGTGGCTAGTATACCCAGTACAAATATATATTTATCATTATTTGGCCATTGGAAGAAGGATTCAGCGTTAAGGAAGAATCTTACCTACTGTTTCTAGAATTGCCATATATTCTAAAGAGAAGAGATCATAGCACTTAGTTTGGGATCATTTAGAAGGGAAGCAATGATTATATCATAGCTGGGTGATTATTTTGGGTAATTGGGCACATTTCTCTCATGTATTACATCATTGGAAGCTACAGGAAGGTTTTCTTACAGGAAATTTCCAAGATTATCAGTGGGTGTAATATATTGTATGCTGGTTGTAGCGATTTCTCTCTCAAGATTTGGTTCTTATGAGGCTACCAATACTCCACACAAAGGACCATATATTCCAGATCTAACGTTTCCTTGTATCGCTTCTATTATTCCTATGAGTGGAGGTACTGTGGTTACATTTGATTTACATTTACAGTCTGAAATATTAATGTCAATTTAAATTGCAAATTTTTTTGTGTTTGTTGAGATAATAAATGGCATGAAAGGTCATATATGCATAAGGATTCAATTAGTTAATTCTTTTAAACTTCCAATCTCATAAACCACAAACCAAGGGCAGATAACAACCTACAGGGAGGTGCACACTAAGTGTTGGACAAAACTCCAAAATCAATCCATAAGGTGCAGCAATAAAGTACCAAATCTAAGAATACATCAAGCACATATCCAAACGTATCTCCTAGTCCTCCAATTTATTTCTTGTCAATCCCAGGCTATAGCAGTCATTGGACAATGGTATGAGAATGGATATTAGTCATTTATAGGCAGTTTGAAAAAAAAAAATATGTATTGTGCACATAGGGTTGGGATACTACACTTCTGTGGTAAACATGTGTGTTGCAGAAGGAGATGGAAAAGTGCTAAGTTTGGATGATGTATGGGCCATTGCGAAGAAGATTGTTGAGGAGGAGATAGATAAGCATTCTGCAAGTGGCTTAGGTAGAGTTGATTATGCACTTGGGACAGGAGGGGGTAGAGTTTTTGGACATTCTGAAGGGTGTTTTGTTGGCAGTGGATGGAGTTAGGGCAGAGGACATTTGGATATGTTGAAATTGAATTTTGATGGTCTTCATCGGGATGCAAACAAAATGCTAAGGCCTAGCTTTGGGGAGCCTGGTCAGTTTCTACCTTTGCGGGGGAGCCTAGTCAGTGTCTACCTTTGCCCTAAAATCCTCCTGTCATGAATTGCATGTTCGTATATATATTTTTTTCGGTACACTTCACGTTGCTACACATTGTAATAGCTTTGTAGACTTTCTAAGTTTTCAATTGTCATGATAGCATAGATAGCAATATCTCAAAAGTCAAGTCTATATAGGAAGCGCCCACCTCTAGCGAATGTGTATAATCCACTTCAATTGAATATTTTATGCAAATCCTACATTTAATGGATGCCATAATTAATGGTTTTTAATAATTTTATAGAATTTCTCTCATAAAGGATGATTGTAGAGGCTTCCCATGCACTCAAATGTACGTAAAAGCCCAATCTCTTCGATGAAAAAATATCAAAACTATCTATTAAGCCTATTAATCAAGTGGGTCTGAGAGTTTCAGAGCCAACTATGGCCTTCAAGCTCTCTCCGGTATATAGCATCTTATGCTGGATGCCTGTGCTACTAACAGCTGGTCATTTGTTCCCTATACAATTTGCTTGTCATTTTTTGATTCTCATGGCAGCTTTTCTTGAAACTGTTTTATAGATTATCTATATATAGAATCATAGATATGGGTTCTTTTATTTGTGACAATTCATCATTGTGAGGAATTATATTTTTATTTTATATGTGAATGTTTAACACCATAAATATTTGAGAACACAACTTTAATTCAAGTTCTCATGGACGCCAAACATGATATTTTCATTTTGAAACAGTTATCCTTAAAAGGAACTCAATAGATATGGTTCAGGATCTCTTTTTTTTACTCATTATTATGTGAATGGATATTACAGGTAACAATGGGGGTCGCAAGAGTGTAGAAACTAGTAAGGATGGACAAATCATACTGCCTCTACTCATTGAAGTACCTCAGATTCCTATAGAGGAATTGAAAGAAGCAACATATAACTTTGGTCCAAAATCGTTGATTGGAGAGGGTTCCTATGGTCAGGTGTACTATTCAATATTAATAAGTGGTCGTACTATAGCCATTAAGAATCTTGACACAAGCAAGCAACCTGATCAAGAATTCCTTGCATGGGTAAGACATTCTAATGTTAAACTAAAAATATTTTTTATTAAGCTCACCTGTTTTGTTGTTTCTTTTAATTCTAATATGTCAACAAATAAATCTTAAGCCCAGATATCTACTTTTACTTTGTGACACGACTTTTGTAATATTATTTTAAATATGCTTGTAGGTGTCCATGGTCTCAAGATTAAAACATGAAAATGTATTGGAACTTGTTGGATATTGTGTTGAGGGAAGCCTTCATGTGCTTGCATATGAGTTTGCAACAATGGGATAATTACATGATATTCTTCATGGTATGTGGGAAAATGCCACACAGTTTTGTGGTGGTATTATTCTTTATTGCATGCATGAATTTTGTAGGGTCAATGGATAGTTTTCAATTTACAATCTGGCTCCATATTTTTTTTCATTACCCTGGCTGGAAATAATAAATATGCCATATGAAGAAAATTGTGTTTAATGAAAGTCTAGTTTTTCAGTTTTGTTCTGACATGTAATCAATGCAATGTGAGTAACCAAGTGCTCACAGGTTTGTCAATCGTTTATACTTTAGAAGGTAGAGTGTGTGATGACTCCAATGTCACTTACGCTGATATGTGAAAACTTGAAAAGTAATGGAAGAGTAGAAACATAATTTCAGACTGGGTAGCTCGCTTTAGATTGAGGTAAAAATATCAATATGAACCGCATCTCTATTAGTTCTAGATTCTAAGCATTGAATTAAGGTTGGGATGGGGTACCATTCCAGATGAGGATAATTTATGATCAGATCAACAAGGATATTGATGTTTGATTTGTTCTAGATGTTCAGAATGAAAATGGTTTACCTGAATATTTCCTAAGCCTTTTCAAGCTAACATTTCATGCTTTTGATTGAAATTTCAATATTAAATTCTTGGGATAAAAATTGAAATTAAATCTACCTTCAATACATTCTTTCCTTGACAATAAATTCAATTCAATTATATTACACGTTTTCCTCGATTGCAATGTATTCTATACTAGTGACAATGTACACAGATGGTTAGTCTTGGCTTTATTTGTGAGAAATATGATGATGAATGTGCATAGACTTGATAGGATTTTGAAGGAAAGAAGTGGAACTACCTTGGTGTGCAAACCTATGCATGTTTATATTTACGCAAATAATCTTGTTGTTTTGTTTCAACACATTCTGTGCAAAGCCTTTCTTATTTTTAAAATTACTTTTATTTTTTCGTTTTATGGGGTGAGGGGTGGAGCTAGGCAAGGCTATTCATTTCTTATGTTTCTTAGATGTAGAGTTGAAGTAATAGAGATCAACATGAGAAGGTTAGATATTAATGCTTGTATTTTTTTCTATTATGATTGATCTTCTTCTCACTGTACAAGTTGGTAGGATTTTATCCTCCAAAATGCTTATTAAGCAATGTATTACCGTTTAAACTTCTCAAGACGATCCTACAAAGAGAAAATTTCAAAATGAAATGGGTGAGTGGATTAACTCTACATGGATATTAATTACATAGTCCCTTTGCTATACATTTCCTTGAATTTGTCAGATTCTGATCGTGCAACAACACCAATGCAAAGAAGTTGGATGGAAGGAAGCTACTTATTCTTGTTGGTCTCTTCATTTCATGAATATTCTGCAAAGATTACTATAAGTACTCAAATATTGTTCTATCTTTTGTGGAACATTAATCAACAATATAGTATTTTGTGCTTTTATTAGTATATTTGGAACTTTTTAAAAATATCAGTTTTACAAGGCAATGGGAATAATCTGGGAATGACTGGCAACCATCTGATATACATTAAGGTATCTAATATTTACAGCCATGCATATAGAAGGTAAATTACCAGTTCTGTTTTTAGTTAGATGAAGATGCAGAACTTGTAACTTTTCCAAGATTCCACTAGGGTTGTGCTAGTTTAGGCCATGTTTAAGGAATATGAAGGCTGCTTGGCTGTGCATAAAGGTTGTGGTCAAGGTTACCCAAATCATGCATACTAGGAATCTGCAGATGTATAAAACTTCTTATTTTCACTAGGAGTTGTGATTCTGAATTTGTGAACTTTTCTGATTTAACAAGTCCAAATGTGGCAATTTGAAAATAACTAGTCTGGAGAGTAAAGACATCAACATAATTCTTGTTTCCATTTTCAATTGATCGGACATATATAATGTTATGTGTCTATGATTGTAGAGAATGATAAGGTTGTAGCAGAGAGTAATATTGAAAGTACTTCAACGTTGTCCCAATTGGATTCTATTTACTGAACACTTCGAAGTGGGTGACCAATAAATCGTTTGAGTATCTGGGTTGATGATAGTCAGCAACTTAGAGGAATGAGTGGCACTACAATAGAATTAGGAATTGAGGATACTTTTGTTTCTCAGTTATAGAGGGCTCAACCAGTTGATGACACTCGATCATATTAGGCCCATGATACCACCAGATCACAGGAAAAAGGTGATGCTACTGCCTCACAAGCTACAAATGTTGGTACTGTAATGATAGAAACTTTACAATCATAGGAAAATGTACAGAGAACCAAGGAACGTAATCAATCCCATGTTAAATATAATACAATGTATCATCCTTTGTCGACCATTAGATACTCAAAGTTTTGTATTAATCATTTTTACCATTATAGAGGACTCTGTAAGTTAGGTTCCCAAATTCTTAAAGGGTTCTAGCTCAATGGAAGAGTGCCTGCCTTACAAGCAGGAGGTTGGTGGTTCGATTCCTCCATGCCCTAATGATATTATAATATCGGTTAAATACTAAAAACGACTAAATTACTGACCAAAACATGAGAGACGTGAAACTAAGCATTAAAAAGGATGCAACACATGGTGCTAATGATGAAGCCAAACATGGCGTTGATATGGTAACAAAATAAGGCATTACTTTGGATGCAAAACATGGTGCTACATAGGAAGAAAAATTTGGTGCAACAATAGAAGAAATATTTGGCATCAATTTGGTAGCAAAACATGATGCAAAAAACGAAGCAAAAATTGGTGCAAATTTGGAAGCAACAATTGGCACATGTTTGGAAGTAAAACATGGTGTAAAATGGGATGTTAAAGTGGTAGCAAAAATGGATGCAATATTGGATGCTAATTTGGATGCTAACATGGTGCTATTAAGGATGCAAATATGGCGCTAACGGAGATGTCATTTAAGAAGAAAAAGTGGACACTCGCTAGGAAGAAAAGTAGGACATTATTTAGGAAGCAAACCTCGCCGTTGTTTAGGAAGCAAAGTTGGACGCCATTCTGGAAGCAAACCTTGACATTGTTTAGGAAGCAAAGTTGGACGATATTCTGGAGCAAAAAAAGAGACGCTATTTTGGACTTCATAAAGGATGCTATTTAGGAAGCAAAAAAAGACGCTTTAAGTTTTGTCCATGACACGTCCCATTTAGCGTCTGGTTTGACCACTCAATGTAAAAAACAATTACACTAAAAAGGGACGCTAAATGGGACGCTAATTCGAGGATTTGTTGTAGTGGGGGACCAGGCCATGGCCAGCAAGCTCTCGCTGGCGTCGATCGCGGGCCGGCTGGAAAAACGTGCAGAAACCAATTGCAAAATATGCTTAAACCTTGATAATAAAAAAAATAGATATGACAACGCGCAAAATAATTTCTCCATCAAAGCAGACAACGCGTAAAATAACTTCTCGGTCAAAGCTACAACTGGTAGTGGTGTAGAATCCAAACTCATATCTCCCCGACTCATATCTACCTGCATGGTTATATTTCAGGCTTAAATTTAATAAATATAGGGTACAGGGGGCGGCTCCTCATTTTCCATCGACAGACAAAAGATTGAGTAGAGTCGTCCCCTTAATAACACCTTCGGTGTAATTCAATATTTTCCTAATATTTATAATCTTTTTATTTTCATAAATAACATTTTCAATATAAAATATCATATTTAAAATTTAATTTTCATCATATATATTTTTACAATTTTTTCTAAATATTTAATATTTCTATAAAAAAAAAGGCCATTCAATTTATGTATTATTATTTTATATCATTTAAATAATTTTTACAACTTTTCTAAATATTTATATTGCTATAAATATATTCTACTTATGTATACATTATTTTAAATAATTTATAAATTTATTTATGTGTAGTTTTGCAAATTATCTTCTTCTTTCAATTTATTTATATGAAAGTTTTCATAATTATCATTTCTTATGTTTTTAAATATAAAATGTTTTATTTAAAATTTAATTTCCATTAGGTACGGTTTGTACTAAATATTTAATATTCCGAGAAAACTATTCTATTTGTGCGTGTATTAATTTAAATAATTTATAAAAAATTTATATGTAATTTTGCATAATTAAAGCCTTCAACGGACCTCCCCTAACTAATTTTTTCTTGGGGAAAGGAACCTACCCTACCTAGTTGTTCCCCACCGAACGATCCAACACCTCACATTTATTGAACGACTTAGACCTTTACTGCTTACTTCCGACTTACCTTATATGTAAGTGTTCATAATTAATTTTTTATGGTTTTATGGTTAATTTAGTGGGAAGCTATTCTATTTATCTATGTGTTTAATTTTTTAATGGTGCAAAAAAGTTGTTTTAATTCTGTTCTATATTTATGGAAAACTTTTCTATGTATGGGTTTTTAAAATTTATGAAAAATTATTTAATGTATATATATTCCACTTATTGGTGTATATTGTTTTATAATTAATTTTTTATATATAAATATGTGTTTTTATAAAGAATTATAAAATAATAATTATTAGTATTTTTTTAATAGATAGGGAGAGATAACTATTTTTAGTTTATATATAAATATGGCTTTTTATTAAAAAATATACAATAATATATATATGGTTCACCATGAAAGCCCTGTTTACATCATGAAAAGACAAGGTCAATCCCTGAAAAGAAATATAAGGGAGCTTAATATTTCATTAGATACAAAGGCTTTCAAGGAGCAAAATGTCTTCGACCAAATTCAAATCTAGGTGAGAAACCTAATAACCAAATTTCTCAACCATCCAAACTAGGCTTAATAAACTATATATATATTTTCATTATATATATAAATATATGCTTTTATAAAAGAATAATTATAAAATTATAAAATAATAAGTATTAATGTATATTCTTTTCATAGTCAAGTAATTTTTTTCAATTTAGTAATTGACCTTTCCAATATAAGATACCTTTGTTGAAATTTATTCTTCACATTGGAAAAATGATTTTTACAATTTAGTATTTGGCATTTCCAAGATAACATACCTTTGTTGAAATTTATTCTTCACATCGGAAAAAAATGGTTATTGTTTATATTTTCCAATCAAGGTTCCCACGTTTTCCTTGTAATGCCACGCTGTAAAAAATGATTATTATGATTATTATTTATATTTTCCAATAAGGGGTTCTCACGTTTACCTAGTAATGCCACGTTGTAGACGTCTCCATGTAAGAAAGTCTATTGAACAAATCACACAATTTGTCGGGACTCGGGATAGTCTTAGTTGCACGCGCGGGTACCTTGGATTTACTTGCAATTACCATATTGTGACGCTTTAATAGTGAGCTTCGAAATTCCACTTCGAAGGCTAAAGTGACAAGTCCCACGTGGAGCTTGGAATTATATGCCCGACAAACTATTCTATTAAAGTCCCACGGTTTGTACTAAATATTTAATATTTCGAGAAAGCTATTCTATTTGTGCATGTATTAATTTAAATAATTTATAAATTTATTACATGTAATTTTGCATAATTATCTTTCTTCAATTTATCTATATGCAAGTTTACATAATTAAAGCCTTCAACGACCTCTCCTACCTAATTTTTTCGTGGGGAAAGGAACCTTTTTTTTCCATAGAAAAAACTATATATATATATATTTTGATATACCATATATAATTTACAGATAGACAAAGAGCTAGTATTGTCCATTGTCAGTATTGCTGACCAGCAGCCAAAATATCTAATACTGATTATATATCTATAATCTTATCAAAACTTCAAAAAGAGGCATTAATAGCACTCTATACACATATGTTCAATACATCAAAGCATTTGCAAAACAGGGCAATGTCCAACCCTTTAAACATCAAAATATCCAGAAACTTGTCTCTGAAACGGTTCATTTAACTGTCAAAAATTGATCCAGGATCAAATTAGCATCCTTATCTTCAGCAATCAACTCTAACTTTCGCACCACCTATAAAAATATTTTAATAAAGCATGACAATGTTGGAACATTCAGTTGCCCGATGCTCTGATATCTGCCAAGATCCATTTGAAATGTTAGATCCATCTTTTGCCAGTAAATCTGCACGTGAATTTCTTTCTCAATAAATATGCATTAAATGTACATTTTCGAACAAATCTGTGAACTTCAAGCAAAATCTGCGCAAGCTGAATGTTTTGAATCCGATACTTACCAATAGCCCAATTGATTACAAGCTGCGAGTCTCCAAAAATATGCAAGTGCTTATAGTTATGCTCCAAAGAAAAAGTAAGAAGAAGCATTACCCCAATAAGTTCAGCAAAATTATTAGGTCCAAAGCCCAAACCAGCTTTGAAAGTAAAATAGTGATCATCAGATACAAAGAGCACTCCCCCAGCACCACATATTTTTGGATCCCCTGATCCCAAACCATCAAAATATCACCAAGGATATGATTTATCAATTACTTCTTCCACAACATGTCTAATTCTGATAATCTTGTCTTGAGGGAAAGAATCCAAACAACCCAAACATAAAGATGAAACATGGAAAAGAGATAGAACATAATCCTCAAAACAACTTTGATTGTGTGCTTTCCAAATGAACCATAACACAATAATAGGCAAAGATCTGATGTGTTTCACTTCTCCCTTCATACACCAATTATTGAGACAATGACTGACTGAAGTGCCATTCCATAAATTGAATAACTCCAGCTTGGCCTCTAATTGAATCCACACTTGTCTGGTATAAGAGCAATCTACACCTAAATGAACAGTAGACTCAAAATCACTTTTGCATAAATAGCATCTTCCAGGCCCTTCTTACCTTTACAGCAAATAACATCCCAGGTTAGTGCTTTATCCTTTAATATAAACTAGCAACAAATTTTTGCTTTAAGTGGACATTTGAACTTCCAAAGAACCTTCCACCACCAGGAAAGTTCCTCCACCTGTCTATCCAACATTAATTGAAGATAACCAGATCTAGGAGTGTATCTCCCTGATTTAGATTGATTCCAAATCAGGAGATCCTCCTCACATGACAATTTGACATGACTAGTTTTTAATAAAGCCAAATATTCATTCCAACAAGTGATATCTTGTTGATCAGTAAGACCAATCAAAGCAGTTGAAAACCAACCTTGATTATTCAACAAAGACATATCCGAACAGCCAATGTCCTTAAGATAAAATAATCTAGCTGAATGAATTTTATCCACCAAACTAAGTGGTAGAATGTGTCTCCACTTACAGCCAACCCAAGGATCCACTTCGATTCTAACATTGGCTCCATTCCCAACCTTCTAAATAAGAAAGTTACCAATAAGATCAAAATACCAAAGCACTGCTTTCCAACTGATGGACATGTATCTCTTATTTTTAACTGTCACACGAATCCAATCCAACAGGGATAAAGGATAAATATACTTTTTTATAGCAATCTGCACCCAAAGGCCCGATCCATGAAGCAAATTCCAAACATTCTTGGTAGCAAGTGCTTTAGTAAACAAAACTGGTATCTTTAGCCCCCAGCCTCCCAAAAACTTTGGACATGCTAAAGTTTTCCAAGATGTCCAGGGAAATCCATAAGAGTCCGAATTATTACCCATAAGAATTTGAAACATAATCTTCTGATTTTTTCAATAATGCCCATAGGTATACAAAAATGCATCCATTAAACTGGGATAGCTTCTAATACAGATTTAACAAAAATGAGCTTACCTCCCTTAGAAAGCCATCGGAAACTCCAATTCTTGATTCTCTTTTCCACCTTAACCACCAGCCAATCCCAATCTTTGCTGTAATATCTACAAGGTTTGAGATAAAACCCAATGTATTTCAAACCAACTTCAAGTTTAGCAACTGTAAAAGAAAAAAATATTCTGAACAGTAATCAACTCAACATCATCCAACCTAGAGTATAATAATGTTGATTTATCTACATTAATCAGCATCCCAGAAGCTTTACAAAAAGTTTGCATAATCTCATAAATACTTGATAGGGATTTCTCAGAACCATCAGAAACCATGACAATATCATCAACAAATAAAACATGAGTTAGTGTAATATCATTCCCAAAATATATTCCATGAAAATATCTAGATGCTTTTGTAGACAATAAGGCCCTACCCAATCCTTCAACAATTATAAGAAAAAGGAGCAGAGCCAGAGGATAGCCTTGCCTCA
The DNA here is from genome assembly GCA_001517045.1 of Pseudotsuga menziesii. Classification (NCBI taxonomy): domain Eukaryota; kingdom Viridiplantae; phylum Streptophyta; class Pinopsida; order Pinales; family Pinaceae; genus Pseudotsuga; species Pseudotsuga menziesii. The sequence goes on along the minus strand of LPNX010592644.1, from coordinate 832,451 downwards.
ATCCTCTACCTGATTTGAAAAAAGGTGAAGCCACTCCATTAATCAATACAACAAATGAGACAGATGCAATAGTCCTCATAATCCATGAAATAAAAGGAACAGAGAAACCCATTTTAGAAAGGATTATCCTCAAATAAGTCCAATTGAATCTGTCAGAAGTTTTAGACAGGTCAATTTTTAAAACTACAGACTTCAAATTTTTAACATAAATGGTATGTAATCCTTCCTAAATTACCCCAACAGCATCATGAATCTGTCTACCACGTAAAAACCCAATTTGTTCACTAGAAATGTACCTGCCAAGTACCTTCCTAATACAAATCGATATAATCTTTCCAATGATTTTGTAACAGAAATTACATAAAGAGATTGGTCTAAAATCTTCAAAAGATTTAGGCAAATCAATCTTAGGAATTAATGTAATAAAAGTTGAATTGAAAGTAGTAAGTACTTTACCAAACTTCCGGGAATCATCAACAACTTTTAACAGATCTGGACCCAAGACATCAAAAAGCACATGATAAACCTCCATTGGGATCCCATCCGGACCCAAACTCTTATCATTTTTACTTACAGCTAAAACAGAATGAATCTCCAACAAAGAAACATGAAGCATAAGTTCTTCATTCTCCAAATCGGAAATAGAGGTAGGAATAAACTATGCAATATTCATAATCTCCGGAAGATGTAGTATCTTGTCTTCCTGAAACAAATGCTCAAAATGTTGTACACCAACCTTTGCAATTGAATCAAATCCTTCCACTGAAAGTCCATCATATCCCTCAATTTTCCAGATAAATTTAATATTCTTTCCATGATTAGCAAACTTATGAAAGAAAGAGGTATTGTCATCCCCACATAAAAGCCAGGTAACCCTACTTCTCTGTCTAGCTTCCTGCTCATGAACTAATAAGATAATTCTTCTATGAGACTCCAAATCAACAAGAGAAACCTTATTAGCCTCAGTGGAGAAACCAAAACTAGGTTTGTTAAAAGAAACTGCAATCAAGCCTTCAATTTCCACTAATTCCTTGGTCTCCTAAACCTTTTTCGTAACAGACCAAGAAATAGAAACATCCTTGATAATTTTTAGATTCGCAACAAAATGAGACGCAACAAAAACCAAAGGGTTATCCACATACACAATCCAGGAAGCCTTAAGTAAGTCCACAAAATCCTCATTTAGTAACCAATGGGCATTAAATTTGAAAGGAGACCATGGTTTAGGATTATTGGATAATATCTGAAGGAAAATTGGTTGATGATCATAATCCCCCCCACATCCCACCCATTGATGAAGATGCAAATCTAAATCCAGAAAATCAACTGATACCAGAAGTCTATCCAATCATTTACAGATATTTTCATTTCCAACTCTTCTATTAGACCAAGTAGGAGCTAAAACATGTGGAACAACATCCACAAGACCAAAAGCATCCAAATTCTCAGAGAAAAAATCTGATAAACTATCCACACGAGCCTTTACACCCCAAATTTCCGAGCATCCCAAAGAGAAATTCAAATCTCCCCCAAAGATCAATCTAGTAGTTTTAAGACATTCCAAAGAGAGGAGATTGTTCCAAAACCTAACCCTATCCAAATAGGGCCCATAAAAATTCATAAAACAGAAGACCTCCTTCATTTCAATAAAATACAAGGATGCAAATAAACCAGAATCCACCACCCACGCACTTAACAATTGAAAATGTCTAATCCTCTAGCCTAATAACAAACCTCCAGACTTCCCTTTAGCATCCAAGGAAATAAAAATCTGACCAGAAAGCAATAATTCCAGCTCACCAGCCAAGCTGAGCCCATCCCCCATAATTTCTTGTAAAATAAGACATCGATAAACTGATCTTCCACCATCCTACAAACAACTAGTTTTTTAGGTAAACTAGCTAAACCCCGATAGTTAAGAGTTGTCACAATCATGGTGAAAACCAAGAAAGGGAAGCCACTGCTCTAAGTGCCCCGGTTTGGTGTTCCAAAGAAACAATAGGGTCCTTCCCATGTAGACAAACAGAAACCCTAGGCTATGCTCTCATCAAAATTCCAGTATGTGCCTTATTCATAACCCCGGTCTCAAAGTTTTTTGAACAAGATCTGAGATAATACCCCTTATCCTTAAACAAATAATCTTTCACAGGTGATACAAACCCTAAACCACCTAAAGAAGAAGAATCCGAACTCATGGAAACTTCTGAATGAACCTCCATCAGAGGCTCAAAAGATTTTAATTCTTTAAACACAGGGAAAGTGAAATTTTCATTAATAAAAGGCTCGTCCAAAACAATAGGTTTACGAACATCCACAATTAAAACCTGTTCTTCAAAATCCAAACCTGAAAAACCCTTAGGTAAAAGATCATCCATAGGATATAACTGATGATTAGTTATAACCTCATCTGAAACCAAATTATGTACTTTATCCTGTACATTAGGCACTAAACCAGGTTGACAATGAATTCCGAAGCCACCCTCCTGAGAATCAACCCCAAATTTATCCAAACCCAACTCAGGAAGATGACCATCCAATCCCACATATTTCTTCACCTGCCAAACAGATTTTACCGCCCCACCTGATTTATGATGAAAACAAAGACTGCAATCAGAGGCTAAATGCCCATGTCTATGACACCTAAGACATTTAAAAGGAACCCCAACATAGTCCAGAGGTTGTTTAAAGCTTATATTACCCTTTGATATCATCAAATCAGCCACCAACCCTTTACTGATATCAAGAAGAACCAAAATTTTACCCAAACAACAGACACCGAAATGAAGAAAGGATAGGTCAACTTCAAGAAACATTCCCAGGGAATTTTCAACCAGTTTAAAGAAATCTAGGGACCAGAACTCAAAAGGGAGATTCGGCATTTTAACCCAAATTGGAAGAATATCATACCTTTCATAGCGTTGGTCAAATAAAGGGGTCCATCGCTTCAAAAGGAGTCCAGTTCCCTCCCATCTCCAAGAACCAGAAATGATTAAATCTGAATCCACAGCTTCATGGAATTTGAAGGCAATCCACCCCTGTGGGAGAACAAACACCTCTGGACAAAGTGGAATAATGTTTAGCCAAGTATCATTTACCCATTTCTTTAAACCCGTTGAACAAAAATTTCGCCCTCTGAAACGCCCAACAAGAGTATGTGTGTTTGTCAAAATGATTTCATTCATTTTAATGTCTTTTCCCACCACTAACAGCACCAGATCCACAGCTTTTTTAATAACCTGTGCATAACTCCGCCCACCAGTTCTAGGAACAAACCTCACTTTTTTGTCCGAAGAAACCACAGGAGAATCCACAGTATCCACCAATGAGTTCACAACCTTGGAATGATGAAATTTAGAAACATCTCCAAAAGCTAGCGGAACCTCCTGTTCCACAGGTTTATCAAAACTATCCACCAGCAAATCCAATACAATGCCAACACCACTTGTTACGGAGAGAAATTCCTATGGCTTGGGGTACCACAACAGACAGCTTGACTCCAGAAATCAATCCTTTCCTATATGCAATAGAAATTAAATTTCTAACACTAAAGGATCAGACCTCGTACCTTATTTCGGACGGTTGAAGTAGATCCCCGTTTAGCTTTCCAATCTTCAGCTTGAATTGTTATATCACTTCCTCAACAACAAGTAAACAATACAAGCATACTATATATCATGGTGTTAGATCTATTCTAGCATATATAATCAATAATGTAAAAGCATTTGACATAATCCCATGGATACAATATTCATTCAAATACACATCATTGGACAGGAAAAGATATTTCTATTAATATAAATTAGAGATTACAAGATAGATACAACCTCTGACGGCACGTCTATGAATCGGAGAAACTGAATCCCCCACTTAGACCTCCACCACTTCAATCCTCCATCTCTTGATAGCAAGCCCATAAGCAAAAGGAAAGCTTGGGAATAACACAAAAGTGCTCCAAGGGACAAAGGGATGCAGACTCAAGCATAAGTTCCAGCAACAATGGACTATAGTTTCTTTGCTCACAATTCTCTCTTATGCTTTCAATGTACCAAGGGGTTCCTTATATAGCATTCAAAGGGATAATGAAAGGTTGAATCCATGCGATCTCAAGGCATATGGAAGGCTAGGAGTCAAATGAGTCGGATCCATGTCAAAGAAAACTCCAAAAGGATTTGGATTATGTACACATCCTGATGTACATGGTTATAGGGGTCAAACTCGCGTATGTACACGGTTATCAGGTTAAAAGCCGTGTATATCATTTTTTATATGTTTTTAGGGATGATCAAGGAAACATCAAAAGACAAAAAGTGGTCCATAGGGGCTAATGAGTCTGCAGCGGGACAGGGGATACAATGTGTGATTCACCTAGAGTGGTGAAATCCACTATAACAGATGCCCCCTAATGTATGATATCAGAGGGGTTATACGATGGCCGAAATACATTATAATTCCATCCCATAAGTGGAGTGATGAAGGATCCCAAATGAGAGACCAGCCACCCAATCAGCATAGTACCATAATACAACTCTGCATATAACTGCAAGTACATATAGCAATCCCAGATACATAAGAGTACAATGGCCATGAATAGGCATAATACATGATATCACATATGTGGTCATCGCCACGTACAATATACATAGATCAGAATCTCCATGATGAAGATATACAAAAGACCATGATCTCGAAAGTGGCTGAAGATATATAATAGATCAAGATCTCCATAGTGGCTGGAAATGTCTGACATATACTGGAATCAAGTCACAAGAGCTAAAATCTCATGAACACTGGCACGATCAAGGAGGTAGCATATATGAGATGCCACCAATCTGGAAGGTCTTCTACACAAACCGCTACAAGTACATGTCCTACTATGCGAATAGAGGTGTCGAGGTCGAACATAGTAGTCCATCGTCTGATTACTGGTCATTAATGTATACCATTAACAGATGCGAGATCACCCACCAATAATGAAAATGTGAATCAAGGTACTAGAGTGAAAACTAACAAGTGTGAATAAATGTGTTGAGGTCGAACACTTGAGAGAATCCATTGATCAGGGGACATTGATGTATTCCCAAGAAACTACCGATGGTGAGAGAAACTGCCACTGATGACTGCAAGTCTCAAGGCACTCAAAAGGACTCTAGATTCCAATCCTAGAATAAATGATCTGAAGTCGATGGGATGAAATCCATTGGAAGGAGGGCATTAAGGCATCCCCCATCATCCAACACGAGGTACTCAGCAAAGCTGTATAATGTGGAAGGACTCGATCATAAGGTGTACGAACCAGTAACTGTACCGGGAATGGCCGACATGCAAAGTCAAGATAACTGAGGAATGACCGACACAGGTTTCAACTTCTTTTGAACAAGAGCCTAACGGCGTATGGTGACTGAATGTAGGCAGCATAGACTCGATATACAAACTAGGACATCTCTGTGACACAGGAGGCATCAACAGAGGCTCCATCGGGCCTGGAAGCTTAACCAGTCGGTGGAGATAAACTCAGATAAACGAGTACAAATCCTAAATCCAAACTATAGCCCAACCAATGGATGTGATATATAGTGCTCTGTTCGAAGCGACACGACTCGACAACTACCAATGATAACATCTTTCCTTGTCCGGCTTTTTGGTTTTTTGATTTTTTTTGGACTTTTTCAGTTATTTGAAAAGCTTGAAAAAAGAATAAACTAGCTTTATAGTTACAAACTAGGAGGAGACGAGTGTCATAAGGGCAAACAAACTAGTTCCAAGCAGTGGAACATACCTATGCTCAATGCAAGGATACATGTGTAGGATATCGACACTCGGGGGAAAATCCCCTCCCGGTAGAAAGGGAAATCAAGTTGCGAATGATATAAAAAATGGCTCTACATGGCTAGACATGAGACTAGCTTAGGCTATATGGCTGAAACGCAACGTCAGGGGAGCCGACATAAAGCTCAATAAGGCAGGCAAAGCTTATGATAATGCATTCACAACTTGACATAAGGGAGTCACGAGGGAAATAGGCCAGCATAAGATCAAGAGGAGTATGAGGCTCTTGCAAAATGTCATGTCAGTACTATACAATGGACTCCCACACCCTAAAGGAGAAAATGTCAGAATGGGCACCAAATGCAAATAAGGCGCTAACTAGGGTACCCATGTAAGGTGAAGCTCTACCACTTGTATCATGCCACTTCTAAAGTAGCAAGAAGGTTTTGTGACATAATAGAGTGGGTTCGTACCTAAGGTCATGATGATATGGTCATAAGGTCATGCAAAATGCAAATGGTGGTGAACCTAACCTATATGCCAGTTTAGACATGATACTTGAGATTGGCATGAATGGGTCAATCCAATGGCTGAAACGGCACTGAAAAAGGTCTTCTACATCACAAATTATGTCAAAAACAAATGGTTAGAAAATGTCGAAACTATAGGAAAGGGGGTAAAATTTTTCAAATATTTGAAATTTTTTCTATAAATAGTAAAAAATATAAATCATTTGAAACTTTTACCCATTTGAGCTCTGATTTTCAACTACAAATTCCAGGAGATCTAGCCGGCAGAATTCACAACCGTTTCTTCCAGGTATTTACTCATGCTCTCAGCTTGCATTTTGATATAATTTTTGTAAGTTTTCATGCTCAAATGAATTTTTTAGGCCATCTCTACATGAGCACTGCGGCCCATGCGGATATCGAAGCTTTTTCCACGTATAGGGCTAGCTATACGCGGAAAAGGGGCTAAACCCGTGTACATACGTGGTTGTTTGCGAAATAGTCAAGTATGAGGCCGTGCATAAGGTTTTCTAGTAAACTAATGGGCAATTTTTCAATTTCTCTTGCAAGATGGTGCTAGAGTGGAGAGAGCATGAGCATGGTGAAGTAGAGGAAGCAGTAAGGGCCGACTTAATGGCTCAACAAGCTTTATGTGCATGTGGACTCTACAAGTTTTGGTGTCTTGGTGGTTTGAGGGCCAAACCAAGACTGCTACAAATGCTGGTAGAATATTGGGATCTAGACTCGGAGTCCTTCCGTATAGATGGGATGTCCCTCACCATAGAGGTGGAGGACATATACTTTATCACAGGTCTTTCTAGACGAGGGGAGGTGGTGAACCTTCATTCCCGAGGTGGGCCAGGAGGTGGCCTTACTATCGATGAGTACATACCCAGATACTGAGAAGGTGGGGAGTCAAATCCCCATGAATGCTATACAGGTGCTAGGCCTAAAGGCCATATTACTGACGTTGGGCAGGATAGCAGGCTTAGCATCACTCCATCAGGCCTCGCGGCCGCTAATGTTCTATGCGGTGCAGTTTATGAAACCGACCATCTATGACTAGAGTACCACACTGCTGAGCAACATGAAACACCAACTCAGTGAGTGTAAGGCAGGCAGAGTACGTAACTTTGGGTTCAGCAGCATTTTGAGCACGTTTTTCTTCGAGCGTGTTCCAGGATTAAGCCCTAGAGTGGACATTCCTCTCCACGGGGTTCGAGATCCGGCCCAATGACGTTGGGAAAACACTATGCGTATACTGGGAGGTGGTAGGGTGGCCAACCCATATCCAGCTGAGTTCTTTCCATGGTGGTGACGACAGATAGTTTCCATAGATGACTACCCCTATGCAGGGATAGACTTCCGGGGGGATCCAGACATGCCATTCGGCATATGGAGACATAGGTAACGAATCTTGACCCTCACTCTTTTTAAATTTTTTTGAGTTATTTAATTTTTTTTGTATTTTCTTGATTATGTGGAATCAAAAAGACATGTTTTTGCACGACAATACATTGTGACATCTACCATTCATGTGCAGATGTGGGACCACGGTGACCACAGGGCTTCCCTCGTCATAGATGGAGGGGAAGAGGAGATGACATCACAGGTGTGGATGCGGAGCGAATGCTACAGAGAATTCATACCAACTTTGTGAGACTGACTCATAGAGTTCCCATGGCACAAGTCGAGGACTTGCCTAAGGCCATGCAGCGGTAGGTGGTGGGTGTACCACGCGCATGGGTGCATTTATTCTGGCGGCTAGCTAGAGCCATAGTGACGTTCCATGATTACAACCCTCTTCCTCCTCCACAGGATTAGACACCTGGCCGGAGTGTATACGTTTTGTATGACCGTGTATTATATGATGGTGGCTTTAAAAGCCCCAATTTTGTATTATGATACTATGTATTACCACATTTTGATATATATATATATATATATATATATATATATATAAGTTTTATGGTGATCGATTTATTTATTTACATGTGTAAATGTGTGTTTATGATTAATTTATTATGAATGGGACAAATGCCAATCTAACACGTAGTTAGCATATGAGTCAGCAACTTGATTATTATTTCTTGGAATGTGTATATATGTTATACTGTCAAATTGTCGTTCTAACAATCTCACATGTAAGAACCTTCTCAATAACATCGGATCTTTAACACGGTACAAACCATTGAGCTATGACACTACTAAATCCAAATCAAGACGTACCTCAAGAGATATAACGCCATGTAGAATGGCATCCTGTAGAAGCTCAATAACGGCACTATATTCAGCAACATTGTTGGAAGATGGCCGTAGACATACACCTCCTGAAGACAATACCTGACCCATAGGAGTATAAATCACCCAAGAAGCAGAGGCTGAGTGTTGAGTGTGACGGCTTGCACCATCTGCGAATCTTATGTAGGTGAAAGATTCCATTGACATCTGCCAAAAGAAACAGAAACTAATCACAAACCCGATCGTGATAAAAAGGACCTAACTATGCAAAAGCTGTACAATAATATACAACAAGCAGCCTTGGCTAAAGATCATGAATAATATTTTTTGAGATAGAGCCCATTTCTAGGCTCCGCCAAAGCTGTGTCTTCGTAATCCACTAGCTCATAGGCACCCTTCTCTAAGACACGCTTGACCACGTAAGGACCACGCCACATAGGATTAAACTTCCCTGCCCCCAAGGGTTCTTTCAGGCGATCCCACAAAAGGACCAAGTCTCCTTCACTAAACACTCTTGGATGGACAGACTTATCGTACTGGACCTTAACGCAACGTTTATTAACCTCTAGAGCCACCAAGGCATCCCGACGCTGCTCATCAAGTTGCTCAAGGTGAACCAAACGCTCCTCCAAAGGTGAAGTGTCTAGTAAGAGTTCCACAACTAGCTTCAACGAAGGAATCTCACATTCAACTGGAAATATCGACTCCACTCCATGTACAAGATGATATGGAGAAAAACCAGTGGCAGTCTTAACCGCGGTTCGATATGCCCACAAAGCAGGATATAACATAATGTGCCAATTCATCTTGCTTTGTGCGATGGTTCGTTGGAGAATAGATTTAAGTGATTTATTCACTGCCTCTACCTGTCCATTCGCTTGAGGGTAGTAAGAAGAGGAGTGCTCTTGCTTATACCCTAACTTGGATGCCAACTCTTCCATCATACGGTTCTGAAAGTGCGAGCCATGGTCAATGATAAGCTCTTTCGGAATCCCGAACCGAGTAATGATTTGGTTGAATACAAAGTGAGCGACTGTCTCACCGTCGGATTTTACTATAGGCATAGCGTCAGCCCATTTCGTGAAGTAATCAACAGCCACTATAATATGATGGTGCCCCCCAGCCGAAGCTGGGTTGCAATCCATAAAATGAAGCCCCCACTTAGTGAAGGGACCGGCGGTGATAATGGGATGTAACGGGGCAGGTTTAGAGAGCATATTATGTGCGAACACCTGGCAAGGGTGGCATCTCTTGACCGCATCAACACAATCTTTAAAGATCGATGGCCAGAAATAACTCGCTCTCGAAATCTTTTGAGCTGTAGAAAGCCTAGATAAATGACAGCCACACGCCCCTCCATGGAAATCATTCAGCACAACCTTAGCCTCATCATGAGTTAAACAACATCGTAAAATGGAATCTACCCCACGACGATACAAAGTAATGTCCACTATAAGGTAATTCTTAGAGACGTGACGTAATCGTCGTCGTTCATCACACAAGAGGTGAGTAGGGGTCCTCTGTGTTTGTAGATATACTATGATATCCCCATACCATGGGTCTGACGTTGAGATTAAGAAGATGTGTTCATCAACAAATGTATCTTCACAAACCAACTCCTCGGCCTCACTCGAAAAATCCGATATAAGCTCTGCGAAGATTAAAGATTTCTTCGATTTTGCCGAAACAAACTCAAGATCAAACTCTTGCAGAATGACAATCCATTTATTATATTTTCCCCCAATCATCCTTTGTGTGAGGACGAACTGAAATGGATTGACATGGACCACAACCAAGGTCTGGCGAAGGAGAATATAATGTCTCAAACGCTGAACCGCATGTACGGTAGCTAAGGCAAGCTTCTCGACATGAGAGTAATGAATCTCTGTGTCAATAAGGTTTCAGCTCAGATAATATATGACATGCTCTTGGAGCTCCTCATCTTGAACCAAAACCATACCAATCGTCTTTAAGGACACCGCCACATATAATAGAAAATCACGGCTATAATCCGGAGGACTAATCACTGGGGCCGATGCTAGGGCTTGCTTAAGTGCATCAAAGGACTCCTGGGCTCGCTCATCCCATTTAAAGGGAGTATCCTTCTTCAAGAGACGCATGAAGCCTCTAGTAAAATTGGAAAAGTTGACAACAAATATTCGTAAGAAGTTTTCCATGCCTTGCAAACATTGAAGATGATGAATATTCTTCGGGGGAGACAACTGAAGTATTGCCTCAACCTTCAAAGGGTCGACTCTTATACCCTCTTTCGAAATGATGAATCCTAACAATCGACCTAACTTCATGCAAAATATGCACTTATGAGGATTTAATCTAATTGAATAGTGCCAACATCTTTCGAATACCAATCTCAAGTGATAGGGATGATGCATTCTCATACAAGAATGAGCAGCGAGGTCATCCAAAAATACTTCAATAATAGACTTGAGATCGTGGAAGATCAAGGTCATCGCCCGCTAAAATGTAGCTCCGACGTTTTTAAGGCCGAAAGGCATTTTTTGATACGCAAACGTTCCCCAAGGACAAATAAATGTAGTCTTGTGTTGGTCCTCAAGTTTAATATGGATCTGATTATACCTAGAAAAGCCGTCCATAAAGGAGAACACCTCGCTACCCGCACACTCATCCAAAATCTGATCTATAAATGGTGTGGGGAAGTTATCCTTAGGACAGGCACGATTCAAATCGCGGAAATCAGTGCATATGCGGATCTCTCCCTGCTTCTTATCCACCAGAATGGGGTTTGAAACCCACTCCATCAAGGGAATAGGATAGATGAAACTAGCTTTCAACAGCTTCTCTATCTCTGCCTTAATGGAGGGTGCTTTCCTAGGATTCACAACGCGTAAGCGTTGTTGAACAGGCTTAGCGTTGGGGTAAGTATTAATCTCATGTTCGACAATTCGAGGGTCAATACCTGGCATCTCGTCATAAGACCAAGCAAAAACATCACGGAATTCCTTGAATAGCTCAGTATATTCCAGAATCTCAGCATGGGAACATTCCGCCCTAATATAGACATTCTCTATTGTGCCTGGATTGTGAGAAATGTTGATAGGAATCGTTGCCGATATGTTCGCCATGTTTCCATCAGCCATCGGACCAGGAGAGCTTAATGGAAGCACAGGACTACCAACTTTCTGACTAATAATCTCCCTATTATCCTCATGCTCTAGACGGTCAAGCGGTGGAAGGAAGTACAATCTATGATGAAGTTCCTCCCATGGTGGCTCAACTCCTGACATAGCCTCGATAATCGCTTCATCTGAAGGGAAAACCGTATAAAGGTATCCGTGGGCATGCGAAGACCGTACTGCCCATGTCGGCAGCACATAGGGGTCTTCCTCCTCCATTCGCGAAGAGGAAGAAAAAGGCTCTGCAACACTCTAGAGATTAGCTTGATAAGCTATCATGGCTATAGCCAACGACATGCTCATCTCGACGGGCTCACTCGAAGTACTCGGTGTAGGAAGAATCCAAGGATCTTCCATATGGGTTGTGCGAAAAGACACCGAGGTGGTAGATGTCGAAGCCTCATCGGAACAAGATCCTATCATGAGGATCGGTGCAAGACAACTAAAGCTTCCCATGAGGGACGGATACATGCCTACACCCACACTCCCAGTTGCCGGCTGGGAGTGGTCAACGATTGGGATTGAAGCTCCCGAGGATGCTGTAACAGATGGATTCTTGAATGCCATTTGATCAATCATTACAATGTTCCCATTATGTGGAAGGCATACAACGCGAAACAAGGAAGAAGCAACGGCTTGCATACTATACATCCAGTTCCTACCCAACAAGAGATTGTAGTCAAGGGGCGCATCAACCACCTCAACCTCTATCGCAACGGTCTTCCCCCCCAAACGGACTTTAAGGGAAGGAAGGATGCCGTGCGGCCTAAAATATCTCCCATCAAACGCATTTAACATAGTCGCTGATTTAGACAGCTCAGGAGAACCCAAACCCTTCCAATAGGACAAAGACATCATAGAAGCCGCAGCGCCCTCGTTAATCACAGTACATTTGACGATCATATTAAGACATTCTACGTGTACCAAAAGAGACACATAGTAGGGCAAGCAATGCTGCAGTCCTGCGGTTTCAAATTTGATCACCGAGGAAGAATCATCTCCGTTCACCCCAAGGGCAGAAAGCAACACCTTCCTTTGTGAAGGACAACCCTAAAGCACTTCCAATGCAGACATCGCACAAGGAGTGTGGCCCAAATCCTCGACAAATGAATAATTCTTGGTGGCTCAGGCATTTGGATTATGCCCCGAATGCTTAAGGACTCCCTTAGGAATGCGAGGTGCAGCCTCAAGTTTATCCGTAGGTTTTTCAATACGAAAAGGGGACCCTAGTGGATCAGGCTCTTTGCCTAGGTTGGGTTGTGACGAACCATAATCTTTCACACGCATCACAACTTTCGCAGCATAGACCATGTTAATGCACCCACAAGCACCAGTCTCTGGTGGATCATTCTCACTGGACTGGTCATGGGACTTCGAGTTCATATTCTGGTTATTTGGTAAAGGGTTTGTTAGCACAGCTGGGCCTTGTGCTAAGAATCTCGAAGCTTCATCAATCCGAGGGCACAAGTAAGTGAGGTGATTGTCCTTACATAACTTGCAAGGGAACTTAACCTTACGTTTAGCTTGCTTGTCCCCCAACATTTCTACCATTCTTGTCATTATTGTTAGCATTCTCATTCTTATTCCCACCCTTTCGATTATTATTCTTACCTTTTTTTCTATTCCGTCCGGGCTGCTGGTTACCCTTCTGGTCCGACGATTGCACAGAAAGTGCATTCACCATTTGGGCGGGTTGAGACGAAGCCGTAGCTTGTCCCAAAGCAGATTGGTTGAGTGACAACTGACTAACTTGTTTTGCAACCGAATCCGCAGGTCTCGCACTTGCACAACCCATAATTCCATCGGCATGTGGTCAAGGTTTGACCTTGTGATCAAAACTAGAACGAGGAGCATTGGGAATAATCTCATATAACAAACTGGATTGAGCATAGACCAAGTCCAGTTCCTGCGCCCTAAAGATCACTTATTCCTCATTCTACACTCCAGATGTGGAAACATCCTTCGCTATATACGGCAATAATGACTTGAGGAACCACTTGAGAAGGAACTCCGGTGGTATAAAGGCTTTAATTAATCTCTTCCATCTACGCCACTCTTGAATATGATCAGAAATATGGGTGGCTTTATCTTGTTGAAATGTCGACAAGGGTTTAGTACCAATGGCATAGTGCACTAGTAGTTGGAAGTGATTAAGACAAGTCATCGCAAGATCGTCGAACAAAGTAAAAATGCCCCTAGGTAACTCTATATACCATTTCATAGCAGGCCCTGTAAGGGTGCGTTGAAATAGTCTCAAACGGACTGAGTCCTGATGTAATGAATTCAAAGAGCACCATAGGTGAAACGTAGTAACGTGTTTGCTCGGATCCTCTCCCGATTTTCCTTCGAACTTAGGTATGTCCAAAGGAAGCTTGGTAGGGACAACCGGCCAAGCCGGGTTATGAGCCATAGGATCGTTCGTAAGTCTCGATAAGTCAGGAAGATTGAGCGTCGTGAGGAAAGGGAGACTAGGATGATGAGGTCAATGGATCGCTCCCTGGTTCATATAGGTTTGGTTTCCACCATGACCTTGGCCATAGTTCCCTCCTCCCGTATGACCCGTGTAGGGTGGCGTGGAGGCACCATAATGAGGTGGACCTTGACTAGTAGGAGCTACAAAGCCATAATTAGGAGAGTAAGTAGGTTGTGAATACCCTCCTCCATAAGGTGAAGAAACCTGTCCATACTGCGTCCCATAATAGGGTCCATAGGTCATCGCATGCGATGCCCCATGAGACACTCCGTAGGTAGGAAGATAGGTTCCAGAAGTAGGAATATACATACCGGAAGTAGGGATATATGCCGCAGAAGTAGTAATCTGATCTCTAGAAGCATGAACATAGCCTCCCGAAGCAACGGGCGGTATGTAAACTTGAGACACAACTGGTCTAGTAACCGCAGTACGGACTTGACTCATAGCCATGTGCCGACTCAAAGGACCACGTGAATAAGGTGGAGGGTGGACATTTGCAGAACTAGGGGCTGAGGAAAAAGGAATCTGAGTAATAAGATATGTACTACCACCTATCGTCACCCGTCTCGGATCTGGTATCTAAATAGGGTTGTTAACTCTAAACCTAGGAGGGATATAAGATGTAGCTTCCACACTAGGATGGAAGGTGGAATGTGACTAGTGCTCCCAAACCTCTCCGCATGGTAAGGAATGAGAGTGTCCCCAGGCATAGTGCTAGGCTCGAAGTCGGATTCGACATGAAATGTCAAATCATGCATAGGAAAACCAACCATACCATAACTACCATAGCTAGTAGTGGCGGGTTCAAATTGAGTCTCGACGTCCTCCGGCATGCCATACCGGTAACGCGTCAATGGGGAATCAACCCTAGAGTGAGTAGGTATATCATGAATGGCTCCTATCTCAAAAATCACAGGACCTAACTCAGCTAAGTTGGATGAAGGATCGTAAGTAGGAGTAAATTCCCCATCGTCTACACGAATGGGAGGAGGTGGTTCAGGAATACCTTCTGAAGAATCCCCCATGGTGTGTGAATCAATGTGTGACATAGTCCGCCTAGACTGTCTAGGTCTCTCTCCCAAAGGAGGAGGAGAAGTAGAAGGAGGAAGCCCTGCTAAATGACGAGAACGGCGTGGAACCGCACCCAAATCCACAATGACTCAAAAAATAGCAAAGACTCTCTATTTACGCAAACCCTAGGCCAACTATCGTGCACAAAGCAATCACTAATAAAGTCTAAAGCCAAATGCAAGCAAACAAGGGTTGGATAAGTGAGCTCCCAAATGAAGCAGGTATGTCTCGCCTAGGAGAGGCTTGAGACTCCCATACACAATAAGCGGAGGTACGTAACCAATTATTGTGGCCCTCAGCTTCAACGCGTAAAGCGACTGTGTTGTCCGACCCCAACCTAGCTGGGACACCTGCAGAATAACCTCTACAAGTACCCCCTCGATATCCTAGGTAAGGTCACTAAGGTCACCTCAATATAATCAGGGCTTAGGCAGATAGTCGTAGGCGGGATTGACCGTATGGGCAGGGTAGCAATGCCCAAAACTCTCGAAAGAGCCCCCAGATATGAATACAATCCTGGAAATATATCCGGTGCTACTCAGTTATGACTAGGGGTCATTCCAATCAATAACCGCTCACACTGCCTCGTGCTTAACTCCCGTTTGAGAGGAGGATCCTGAGAACAATGGTTATACCAAGGATTTCACACACTCACCTGGACAAACTCCTAGATGTTGTTGTTTAGTGATCTTGGAGAATTAACTTACAATGAACTATTTCAAGATCCTAAAACCTAAGCTTGTTGGTGCACCCTAGAAAAGAAAAGAGTGTAATTCATTTTATTTAGCATTGATTTTAGTTGGCTTTATTACTCAAAAATAGGATATGGCCGTGTAACTAGTGGTGTTATGACTCAACAAGAAGTAAAATGCACACTTAACAATCAATGCAAATGCATTGTGTCCATGAAAACAGGGTATGCTACTACGTGAAATGCACAATTTTTATTCAAATGAGGAATGCAAATTTTCCTATATGAAGTCCTAACTAGTACTCCAAAGCAAATCTAAATCTAGTGCAAGTACAATGCAAACTGCAAAATGCAATGCATGATGATAAGCAAATGTTTTTGGATTTTTTGAAAATAAAAGAGATGCAAAAAGCAAAAGAATGATTCTACGACTCCTAGACTCTGCAAGCACACATAAACAACATTCAAGCAAAGCACTAAGGTAAAAGAACTCTAATGCACTAATCTCAAACAAAAAATCGAAAATGCCATGACAAGAACTTTCCTAAAAAAATTTTTTGGCTAAAAAAAATGTTTCTAGTCAGAAACAGAGGTCTAAACAGACTCAGGCAGTGCCAAAGGAGACTCAGCAAACATCGGAATTCACCCAGCAACCAATTATCTTCCACAAAAAGGAAAAACCAAGGGTATACGCGACTGTTCGCAGTAAACCCGCGTGTATATGTGAAAATCGCAGAGGAATCTACGTGTATACGCGACTGTAAGTCAAAAACCCGCGTATGGGAAGAAAATGTGCATAAAACCAAGGCAAACAAACAGGCTGAGACAAACTTCACACCAATCAGACTCTATCAGGCATACATGCCCCCAGACCCGACACATAAACAAGAGAGAAAGAGCAATTCAAATACATTGAATGCCGAGAAATCAACCCCCAAAGGACCACGGGGACTTCACTTAGTGAACCTCTCACGTAGCACGTACGATCGTGGGATATTAAAGAATACCCTTAATTTCCAGAGATATTGACCCAAACTCTTTTTGTTGAAACCCCCTCCCAATACTTAAAACCTCCTCCCCACCCCTTTTTATACCTTAATACTTATAAACCACCCTACCCACCCCCACCTTAAACCCCTCATTCCCCCAATACCTGCAATATATTGGTTCAATTTTTGATAATTTTAAAACCCACAATATGAACTAACGTGATAAGATATTGGTCAACAAGTGAAGACCCCGTCCAAAGGACAACTATTAGGAACTCCCTAGCATAGTCGTCAATTTTGTTACAGAGAGAAATTCCTATGGCTTGGGGTACCACAACAGACAACTTGACTCCATAAATCAATCCTTTCCTATATGCAATAGAAATTAAATTTCTAACACTAAAGGATCAGACCTCGTACCTTATTCCGGACGGTTGAAGTAGATCCCCGTTGAGCTTTCCAATCTTCAGCTTGAATTGTTATATCACTTCCTCAACAACAAGTAAACAATACAAGCATACTATATATCATGGTGTTAGATATATTCCAGCATATATAATCAATAATGTAAAAGCATTTGACATAATCCCATGGATACAATATTCATTCAAATACACATCATTGGACAGGAAAAAATATTTCTATTAATATAAATTAGAGATTAAAAGATAGATACAACCTCTGACGGCACGTCTACGAACCAGAGAAACTGAATCCCCCACTTGGGCCTCCACCACTTCAATCCTCCATCTCTCAATAGCAAGCTCACAAGCAAAAGGAAATCTTGGGAAGAACACAAAAGTGCTCCAAGGGACAAAGGGATGCAGACTCAAGCATAAGTTTCGGCAACAATGGACTATAGTTTCTTTGCTCACAATTCTCTCTTATGCTTTCAATGTACCAAGGGATTCCTTATATAGCTTTCAAAGGGATAATGAAAGGTCGAATCCGTGCGATCTCAAGGCATATGGAAGGCCAAGAGTCAAATGAGTCGGATCCATGTCAAGGAAAACTCCAAAAGGATTTGGATTATGCACACATCCCGATGTACGTGGTTACAGGGGTCAAACCCGTGTATGTACGGGGTTACCGGGTTAAAAGCTGCATATATCATTTTTCATATGTTTTTAGTGATGATCAAGGAAACATCAAAAGACAAAAAGTGGTCCATAGGGGCTAATGAGTCTACAGTAGGACAGGGGAAGGCCATACAATGTGTGATTCACCTAGAGTGGTGAAATCCGCTATAACACCACTCACCGTCCCAGCCGAATGTAAACCACATTCATCTCCCACAAAACCATTATTAACACACCGCTCGGAATGCGCAACCCTAGAGGAATAACAGTCTGATCCTTTACCTTATCAGACAAATCCACACCATTTACCCCTAATCCCACAGGAAAATCCACACCATATTGTTTGTCAAAATCTTCATCAGAGGAGAAATCCTCTCTGCATAATGACAAAACATCTGACGAGAAACATGCCAAACTCGAAGGCTTGATTGTCTGCTGAGTTTTGTGAGGAGTGCGTGCCAACACTTTCATATCTTGAAGCGACATGAATATCAACGTGGCGCAACAAAAAGAATAAGGTGCGGAAAACAATGAAGAACAGTTTAAATGCACATATCCATCACACATAACCAATGTACTCAATACAAAATTTGGCCAACCTCCAAAAAACTGCCAAATCAAAAAACAAAAACCAGTCTCTCCATAGCCAAAAAACACTAAGTCAATGAAATAAACTCCAAACAATCCGCTAAATAGAACCCCGTGTCAAGAAGGATGAACTATCATAACTCCAAATCCAAGGAGATCTGTCATATCCTGATACTGTCAGCTGCAATATTAAAAGAATATGCTCAACACTTTACACCTGTTAATACGAAAAACCAAGTGTTCCACCTTCAAGGATTACCTTAATTCCTCCTGCCGTCGATCTTCAAGGAGTACATTGATCTTACTCCACCTGCCGACTATCTTGCTCCTCCTGCTGTTGATCTTCAAGGAGTATGTTGATCATCATCCAAGAACCTTCGCTTCATCCAAGAACCTTTGAGGTTCACTACTTGCTACACTTATAGAAAACATCAGGGGAAATGAACCTACCCTACCTAGTTGTGCCCCATCGAATGACCCAACACCTCACCTTTATTGAACGACTTAGACCTTTACTTCTTACCTTATATGTAAGTGTTCATAATTAATTTTTTATGGTTTTATGGTTAATTTAGTGGAAAGCTATTCTATTTATCTATGTGTTTAATTTTTTAATGGTTCAAAAAAGTTGTTTTAATTCTGCTCTATATTTATGGAAAACTTTTCTATCTATGGGTTTTTAAAATTTATGAAAATTTATTTAATGTATATATATTCCACTTATGGGTGTATATTGTTTTATAATTAATTTTATATATATAAATATGTGTTTTTATAAAGAATTATAAAATAATAATTATTAGTATTTTTTTAATATATAGAGAGATAACTATTTTTATTTTATATATAAATATGGTTTTTTTATAAAAATAAATACAATAATATATATATGGTTCACCCTCAAAGCATCATGAAAAGACAAAGTCAATCTCTGAAAAGAAATATAAAGGAGCTTAATATTTCATTACATACAAAGGCTTTCAAGGAGCAAATGTATTTGACCAAATTCAAATCTAGGTGAGAACCTAATAACCAAATTTCTCAACCATCCAAACTAGGCTTAATAAACTATATATATTTTCATTATATATAAATGTATACTTTTATAAAAAAATAATTATAAAATTATAAAATAATAATTATTAATGTATATTCTTTTCATAGTGAAGTAATTTTTTTCAATTTAGTAATTGACCTTTCCAATATAAGATACCTTTGTTGAAATTTATTCTTCACGTTGGATAAAAATGGTTATTGTTTCTATTTTCCAATCAAGGTTTCCATGTTTTGACCACAATGAGTGGTTCAATTGGCTAAATGTGGAAAAGAAAAGGGTATAGTGCCCCCACAGGTCAAGGTGTCCATTCCTGTCAAGGGGTCAAATCTGCGATGCAAAGGCAATTTTTGAGTTGAAAAAAAAAGTTCCCACGTTTTCCTTGTAATGCCACGCTGTAAAAAATCATTATTATTTATATTTTCCAATAAGGGGTTCTCACATTTACCTAGTAATGCCACGTTGTAGACGTCTCCATGTAAGAAAGTCTATGGAACAAATCACACAACTTGTCGGGACTCGGGATCGTCTTAGATGCACGCGCGGGTATCTTGGTTTTACTTGCAATTACCATATTGTGAGTCGTGACGCTTTAATAGTGAGCTTCGAAATTCCACTTCGAAGGCTAACCCAGATAGAGCATGGAATTATATGCGCGAGCGCGACAAACCAGGGCCCGGGCCCGCTCGTTCCATTTGCACGGTGACAAGAGATTTAGAATGTTGGGATGGCGACTGGAGAGACTTCGAAAGTCGATGCCCATTGCCCACTATTGCCCACCACCTTTCAACGCCCACCGGACCACCACCTTTCAAGGCGCCGCCCTGTTTTAGTTGAGTCCGTAAAGTAAACGGGAAAATGCGCACTAAATTTGGATGGAATTAAAAAATTCAAAGCAGAGAATTCCCGTAGCTTCTAGTCAAAGCCGACGCAATCACACTTACAGAACAAAAGATAAACTAATGAAAGATACATCCACTCAAGCAAAAGATAAACGAATGAAAGATACATCCACTCAAGCGAAAGGGCAGAGAGATGTATACAGTATAGTGAATAGGATGCCATTAATGGCGGTTAGTTGAACCGAGCTCCTCTACTCCTGCACGTCTCTTCTCGATGGTTACTGGTTTTACAATATATTACGCCACTTCTGCGATCTTTTGCTGCATCTCCATGCTGCGATTTGCAGCTTGCTAAGAACAAATCATATAAATTATGGGCAACTATCCGTCTTGCATGATGGTTGCCAAAAAAGACGAAATTATCCAGCTGATTCGCTCAGACGGCAGCATTAGGAAAATTCCCAAATCTGTCAAAGCGGGCCAAATCATGCAGGAATTTCCTCAACATTTAGTCTGTCGCTCCGATTCATTCTACATCGGGCAAAAGACTCCCGCGGTTTCTTCAAACGATCAACTGAAAGCAGGCAACAACTATTTTCTTCTGCCTGACCACTTCTTTCAGTCTCCGTTATCGCTCATATCGCTGGCTACCTTAATATCACCACTGCCTACAAAATTTGCTTTTTCTCCCACTGCGGGCCGCGCATCTCCTGCTCTCCGCAGTATTGGACGTGCGTCTACTCTCTGCCAGCCGTTTGAGATACAGAAAAGAGATGATGGCGGAGGCATTCGGATCAGAGTCTGCCCAGAATTTATTACAAAACTAATGGAAGACGGGAGCGTTAATGCTGATGAAGTCCGGCTTCCGGTGTCCACTAGAGATTTTGCAGATGGTGAGCCTTCTAGGCTATGCAATACTCCTGAATTGTGGAAAGATTATAAGCAATTGGTGAAGTCCAGAGACCATTGTTGGAAACCTAAGCTTGAGAGTATCAGGGAAAAGGAGGAGAAGGTTGGCCACAAGATATTCATGAAAATTAAGAGATCAATGCCGATGAACAGCTCTTGAACAGATCGATGTATGGTATTTTTTTTGTAATTCTTGACATTTGTCTGTATTAAATAAAGCATAGATTGGACCAGATTTCTGGATCGATATTGTACATAGCTTCTAAGAAGTAGAATTCAAATAACCTAACCATCAACTTCGATTCAGTTTACAAGCCTGTTAGGAAAGTTATGATCTGCGTTCCTTTCATTTTTAAATTTTAAGCTAACACCGACACTTCTGCTACGTACAATTCAAACTAGCTATTGTTATGTCAATGTTTATAAGAAAAATTTGTTGAACTCCTTCCCTATGTCTTTCTAATTAAAAAACTTCATTTTTAATTAGATATTTTCTAAAATTAAAAACTTTATTTTTAATTAGATATTTTCTAAGTTTTATTAGGTAGTTCTTTTTATGCGACAATACTCTACATTCTTCAATAATTTTTTCCTGAGGAAATTTTTATTGAGAATTAAATGAACCTTGTTTGTCCACAAAATGAACCTCGAGTCAATGGCATCTCTCACATCCTTCAATATTTACATTAGCAATTTTCCCAAGTAGTGCAATAATAAGTCGATAAGGTGGTTGTTAGAGGGTAAAAGAAGACGAAAAATGTAACATTAAAATGAGGTAGTGTAGTAGTGCAATTAATATCACAACAAAATGTAACACTTCAATTTGTCAAAAGATAGAGAATAGTCCAATTCAGAATCGCAAAATAGAGAAGAGTCCAACTCAGAATAAATAACAAGTTTATTGAACTTAATAGTTTTACACAAGCAAATAGGGCTTTCCAATTAACATCACATTATACAACGAACATGCGATGACATGGGAGAAATATATCTCATGAAAAAAAGACTCCAATGTGTTGTTATAACTATAAAGAAGGAAAAACATGTTTGATAGGAATGCATGTATTCAAACATGGTGTTCTAAACATATTGGACCAGTTGCAATCTTGGATGAATTGCAGCAACTTCTAATCCATCAACCTGCCTTGAAGCTAAAAAAAACTTATCATTCAAATGAGCCTCTCCATCACAACCACTTTCCTCTCAACAAAGACACTTTCCTCTCAGCAGATATCTGATGTGAAATGGGGAGAAGTATTATAATACCTCAAAGGTCCTAGATTATAGTAATAGAATTTGCAGCCTCTTAAATCGGTACAAAGTATTTGTTACAAAAAACCCTACCTAGTGAAAGTATTGAAGGGTGATTAGATGGTTGAGGCATTAGTATTTTTTACAAAACCCCTTAGTGAGGTCAACAAAAAAACTCAAAGCAAGCTATCTATCACCTATAGTTTGGGATTTAATAGGTTCAACTCTATTGTGAACAGGACAATAACCATCACGCCAAGGAGATTCCATTGGATCAAGAGAAGAACCATCTGAAGTGAGGGTAGACTACTGAAGGAGTAGAAGAAACCATGGTGCGAAAATATCCCACCATAGAAGTGGAATAAACCATCGGGTTGTGGGGAAGAAGTGGTCGGAGCAGTGAAAGAAACTGCAGGCTTTTAGAATCCCAAACGGATCAACCGAAGAGCCTAAAGGACACGAGTCAACAAAGCAGGAGGACACATGTGGAATTTGGGTTAGAGAAAGGGATGCCGAATTCTACAGTGGTCTCAACAAACACCACATGGTTAAAAATGCCAGTCATGGCCCACTCTAAGATCATAAAGAAACCTAGGCATCAAGGCAAAATAGAATTAATCCTCGGTGTTAAGTTGAAGAAAGGTCATAAAGAAAAAGAGCAGCGAACAAGTCTACAATAGACAGAGAAGTAGATCTGATTTTCTCTCTTACCTGAGATGCCACATACAAATGGAGGAGTCAAATCTAAATGTGAAATATTTAAAACCCTTCTATAAAGTTCCCTTAGGTAATCCTTACGTTGTAGGATAGTTACTAATAAAATAAAATAAAGATTAGGTTGATTTAGAATAGGGTACTAAAGGTCATACGGTTAGGCCTAACACTACTTTTGACATATGATCCAGGGTTTAATACATATATGTATAGATATGGGAAAGGCATAAGAAAGACAATCCAAAGGAAAAATGATTCAAAAAGGAAAATCTTATCAAGAGAAGATAACCATAGGCATGTTCATGCCAAAAGATAGACAAAAAAAAAGGCTAGTCTAGGTATGTAGTATCCATGAGGAAGCACCCCCCAAACAGACCACAACCAGTGTGTTTTACTTCAACTTAAGGGCATTGAATAACATAAGGAAGACAAAAGAATAGTTACAGGTCATCAAAGGGCTTTACTATGTTCTCTCTCTCAAGGTATGTAGACAGTGTTTTTGTGTCATCAGTGTATAACAAGAAAATCCAAATTGAAGATGTGATTTGTTGGTACTTGCATAAGTGAAATTTATTTCCAACATGTATATATTTATGCATTAATTGATCTACTTCATACTTATGTTTTTATTTTTTTACTTGAAATATCTAAAATAGATAAATAAACGAGTTTAATAGTATAGTTATATGAAAAACAAATACAAAAACCTTGGCATACTTTTTTTTAAAGGGTAATTACTTTAAGTCAATGAAA
Organism: Pseudotsuga menziesii; assembly: GCA_001517045.1. Classification (NCBI taxonomy): domain Eukaryota; kingdom Viridiplantae; phylum Streptophyta; class Pinopsida; order Pinales; family Pinaceae; genus Pseudotsuga; species Pseudotsuga menziesii. Next base: position 808,366 of record LPNX010592644.1, on the reverse strand, counting down.
AAATAATAAATGGGCATTGGATAATTAATCATTAAAAGTATTTTCATTACTACATATTGTAGTAAAAGTATGCTAAAAAAAAAAAAAAAGAGACTAGATCTTTTATGTTAGTTGTTTTTTAGATGTGAAAATAATTGTTTAGATGTAATTATATTTAATTTGACAACAAGTCTTTCTTAAGCTACCATGAAAATAAATGTTTAAGAGGTATTCAAATGTCCCTCTTCCAACAAATGAAAGCTATTTAAGGAAATACATTTTATGTGTAAAAAGGTTCATGCCAAACCAACAATAGAAAAAAAGACTATTATGTTTGGATGTCTCCTTTAGAAAAGTAGAAAACATGGACTACCTCTTTCTCAAACCAAGAAAAACAAACTATAACTTATTTATGAAGAACAAGTTATGACAAATTTTTTATTCCACGAGTAAAAGACTAACAAGGATGGTTGATAGCTTCAGAGAAGAGAACAATTTTTTCATCCTCAATTGTGCATTTTTTTTGCTTAATGCTAAAAAACTCCATCTTTCAAAGTTCGGAGGCATAGAGAGTGCTGATGAGGTGGTCACATGAAATGTGTATCAATGAATTATCAATTTCAACGTAGCAAAGAGGCATGCTCATGAGGTGATCACATGCAATGTTGATGAATGGATTATCCAAAGTGTTGAATGGAGTGACATGAAGGTTATGACTATTGTGTCTCATTAAAGGGAGAGAACCAGTGAAAGAAATGGTACAGTGAAAGAACCAAGTGGAAACTAGAATGGACGAGACTACAAGACCAAAGACGAATTGGTTATGAAGGGTAGTCATGGAAAACCCTCAAGATGGAAGCAAAACAAATGGTACAGTGAAGGAACCAAGTGGGAACTGGAGTGGACGAGACTACAAGATCAAAGATGAAGTAGTTTTGATGGGTAGTGTAGGAAACCCTCACTATTTTCACAGTGCAACGCAAGATATTTTAATAAAGCTTCCTTTATTGTGAATATAAATTTTTCGGGTTAATTCGAGTGGGAAACAAAGTGGACTTGACGGATTCGGAGTAGTGGGCTCGTGAGATGAAAAATGTTTTCTGCACATTGTTTTTTGCAACAATATGAATGTTTAGAAAAAATGGGGCATCTTAGCCATTTTAGAGGACACTTGTGTGTATTGTGTATGCAGACTACGAGGAGAAAGGAAATTCCCTTTAGGGATATGGTGTGGCATGATAAAGCTCAAAAAAATTCATGCATCAAGTTCAAACAATCCAAGAAGGGCACATTTCAAGTATGTCACTTGGCAATCACAAAGAGGCCACAACACAAGTTTAGTAGGCCTATGTAAAGGGATGTATAAGAAGCGTACAAGGAGGATTCAAATCCAACCTTAAAATGGGACCACACAGAAGGTAAGGAGGCCTAGACAAATCCATGTATAAGCATCCTACAAACATGAGGGAAAAAAAAAACTTAAAAGCACCCTAGGGCTTCTAGAAGTCAATCAAAGCAAGTGAAGGATGAAAAGGACATGTGTCAACAAAGGAGAAGGAGTGCGGGCAGACACACGTGGAAGGAAAATTGGTGGAAGGGACAGGAGTGATACAATGTTCTCAACAAAGACTCTAGGGGGAAAACACATGTAGGTGTAACAAGCACATAAAACAACATATTTGTTTTCCATTTCATGTCATGTAGTCGCACACTTAAACTAGATTATGTCTAGATATCGATTAATGTGAAATTCAGGGAAACGTTTCAACAAAAAATGGGAAAAACTATTTGTAATACTCATAATAGTTCCTTGATCAAGTTATCTAGCATCTATCCTCCATGTCATGGTAGAAATTTGGAAGTAGAGAATGTTCAAGTCATTATAGAAAATTCCATATAAAACAATATTATTGTCCAATAATGTTGGAAGTTGGGCACTCTATTTGGTCAGCAAATGTTTTGTAGACCTTGAGCAGACTCATAGTTGTAGCTATGTTATTAAGTATGCAAATTTAGAAAAAAAATAATTTCAAAGTATATAGAGTATTTAAATGGGAATCATAGTCTAGGTTTGTCCTATCCAAATGGGAAGCAACCCCCAAACAGACTACATTCAACCTTTATTAGTTCAAGCAAAGGTCAAGAAATGTTGAAAGGAGTGACACATAGCTTATGAATGTTCTGACCTCCCTAGAATGGAGAGTGGTTTTGTATGCCCTCTAGGGTCGGGGTGTGGTATGACCAAGCTCAACAAGCACTATGACAAAAACTGGATTTAGCGTCTCTTTTTGCATCCTTTTTTTGCGTCTAGACCATCTTTCAGTGTCTTTTTCTTTATTTTTTGGACAAAATGGCGCAATCTCACGGGTTGGTGCTATTTTAGGCACTTTTTGCGTCCTATTTCTAAATCTAGCGCAAATTGCGGTGTAATTTGTACCGGGTTTTGCACCTGGTTATGTGCCAGGTTTTGCATCAGGTTTTGCAATATGTTTTGAGCCTAGTTTTGCACCTAATTTTGTGCCTAGTTTGTACATTTAATTATTGTTGCCCCCCCTTTTATGTCCATGTTTGCCTCAAATTTTACGCCTTTGTTTTCATCCACTTTTGCATCCATTTTTACATCCACTTTTGCATCCACTTCTGCTTCTTTTTTTGCATCCCTTCATGCACCAAGTTTTGCATGAAAGTTACATCTTGTTTTGAGTCTAGTTTTGCATCTCATTTTGTTTCAGCCATTTTTGCATCCACTTTTTCATTCACTTTTGCACCCACATTTTCATCCCTTTTTGCATCCCATTTTGCATCCATGTTTACGTCTTTTTTTTGCATCTACTATTGCATCCACTCTTGCATCCACTTTTTTTGCGTCCCAATTCACACCCATTTCTGCGCCTACTTTTACACCCACTTTTGCTTCAACTTTTGCATACACGTTTGCATCTTTTTTTGTATCCAATTTTACATCAGTTATTGCATCCCTTTATGCATCCACTTTTGTATCAAGTTTTGCGTTGGATGTTGCAACTACTTTTGCATCTAGTTTTGCATCTACTTTTGTTCCATCCACTTTCGCATCCAATTTTGTATCCAATTTTACATCCATGGTTGTATCCACGTTTGCGCCACTTTTTTCATCATGTTTTGCTTCCACATTTGCATCATTTTTTGGATCCACTTTTGCATCACCTTTTGCATCCATTTTTGGTGCACCCCATTATGCACCCACTTTTGCGCCTACTTTTGTTGCATCCATGTTTTCATCCTTTTTTGCATCCATGTTTTTATCCACTTTTGCATCCAGTTTTACACCCAGATGTTGAAAATAACAACGAGGATAATGATTATGATAGTGAGGATGGCTACAATGATGATGATAATGTTGTTGATAATGAGGAGGACGATGACAATGATGATGATGAAGATAATGACAATGACGACATTGACAATGATTATGATGGAAATGAAATGAATGATGATGATGGTGATGATGACAAACAATGATGATGAATAAAATGAGAATTATGATGTTGATCATCTTAAAAAATAAGTTGTTATTTGTCATGCATAAATTGTATGTGTCCTCCATGACCATTTTCCACTGATCACATATTTTGGGTAGATGTTATTTCTTATTCCAAAGGTAATGATGAATAACTGATGAAAATGTCAATAACCATGATGATGATGATGATGTCAAGGACAATGGTGATGATGATGACATGAATGATGATTATGCTGATGATGATGACTATTGTGATAATCATGGTGAAACTGACAAAGATGACGATGATGATGATGATGATCATCATCATCATAAAAAACATCATCACTGCCATTGTCATCTAGTTCATCATCGTCATCATTTAAAGCATATGGGATATGTTTACGATTTAAAGCATGCATAGCAACTGGGATGCAGTTACAATATTAAGCATGCTTAACTATAACTATGATTGAGCACATTTTGATCTTGGAGCTTGTAGTGAAATTGGGTTTATTTACCTCTACCAACACTTTCTTATAAGGATCATCATCATCATCATCATCGTCATCATCATTTCTCATGTCATTCTCATTGTCACTGTAATCATTATTATTATCATCATCATCGCCATATAATCACATCATTGTCAACTTCATCGTCATTGCCATCGTTTTCATCATCATTTATCTCATCATCATCATCATCATCATCATTTCCATTTTAATTGTCATTGTCATCATCCACAACACCATTGTCATCATCATTATCACATAATCAAATAATTGTGAATTTCATTATCATCAAACCAATTAAATTTATTGCGTCCACTTTAGCACTCCAAATAAATTACATTTATATTCTCCTCATGCTAGGTTGTATAGGTGCAAAACTAGGTGGTCTATATCACGATGATGCTAAAATGGACACAAATTACGTCCACTTTAACATCCAAAATAAATTACATTTAAATTCTACTTGTGCTAGATTCATGCACTACAACAAAACCCTGTGATTAGCATCTCTTTTTGCTTCTTTTTTTGCGTCGATATCATCTTTCAATGTATTTTTCTTCATTTTTTTGGAAAAAATGTTGCAATTTCATGGGTTGGTGCTATTTTAGGCGTCCTTTTTCTAAATTTGGCGCAAATTGTGGTGTAATTTGCACTGGGTTTTGCACCTGGTTATGCACCAGGTTTTGCATCAGGTTTTGCGACAGGTTTTGAGCCTAGCTTTGCACCTAATTTTGCACCTAGGTTGTACATCTACTCTTGTTGCGCCCCCTTTTACATCCATGTTTTCCTCCACTTTTATTCCCATGTTTTCATCCACTTTTGCATCCTTTTTTACATCCACTTTTGTATCCACTTCTGCTTCTTTTTTTGCATCCCTTCATGCGCCAAGTTTTGCATCAAAGTTTACATCCTGTTTTGAGTCTAGTTTTGCATCTAGTTTTGTTTCACCCACTTTCACATCCATTTTTTTGTCCACTTTTGCACCCACATTTTCATCCATTTTTGCATCCAAGTTTGCATCCAATTTTGCATCCATGTTTATGTCTTTTTTTGCATCTACTATTGCATCCACTTTTGTCGCATCCCAATTCACACCCATTTTTGCGCCTACTTTTACACCCAATTTTTCTTCAAGTTTTGCATCCATGTTTGCATCTTTTTTTGCATCCAATTTTACATCAGTTATTGCATTCCTTTATGCATCCATTTTTGCATTTACTTTTGCATCAATTTTTACGTTGGGTGTTACGTCTAATTTTGCATCTACTTTTGTTGCATCCAGTTTTGCATCCACTTTTACATCCATGGTTGCATCCACTTTTGCACCACTTTTTTCATCATGTTTTGTTTCCATGATTGCATCATTTTTTGCATCCACTTTTGCATCACCTTTTTCATCCATTTTTGGTGCACCCCATTATGCACCCACTTTTGCGCCTACTTTTGTTGCATCCATGTTTGCATCCTTTTTTGCATCCTTTTTTGCATCCATGTTTTTATCCACTTTTGCATCCATTTTTACACCCAGATGTTGAATATGACAACGAGGATAATGATTATGATATTGAGGATGGCTACGATGATGATCATAATGTTGTTGATAATGAGGAGAACGATGACAATGATGATGATGATGATGATGATGAGGATGAGGATAATGTCAATGATGACATTGACAATGATTATGATGGCAATGGAATGAATGATGATAATGGCAATGGAAATGATGATGAATACAACAAGAATGATGATGTTGATCATCTTGAAAAATAAGTTGATATTTGTCATACATAAATTGTATGTGTCCTCCATGACCCTTTTCCACTAATCACATATTTTGTGTAGATGTTATTTCTTATGCCAAAGGTAATGATGAAGAACTGATGAAAATTTCAATAATCATGATGATTATGATGTCAAGGACAATGCGATGTTGATGTCATGAATGGTGATTATGCCGATGATGATGACTATTGTGATAATCATGATGACAATGACAAATATGATGATGATGATGATCATCATCATCATTTCCATCATCGTCATCATTTAAAGCATATGAGATATGTTTACCATTTAAAGTATGCATAACAAGTCGGACATGGTTACATTTTTAAGCATGCATAACTTATAACTATGATTGAGCACATCTTAATCTTGGAGCTTGTAGTGAAACTGAGTTTATTTACCTTTACCAACACTTTCTTATAAGGATCATCATCATCATCATCATCGTTCATGTCATTCTCATTGTCATTTCCATGATTACTATCATCATCATCATTATCATATAATCACATAATTGTCAACTTCATCGTCATTACCATCGTCTTCATCATCATTATCTATATCATCACATCTCATCATCATCATCATCTTCATCATTGTCATCATCAACAACAACATTGTCATCATCATCATCATATAATCACATAATTGTGAATGTCATTATCATCAAATCAATTACATTTATTGTGTCCACTTTAGCACCCCAAATCAATTACATTTATATTCTCCTTATGCTAGGTTGTATAGGTGAAAAAATAGGTGGTTTATATCATTATGATGCTAAAATGGACACAAACTGCATCCACTTTAACATCTCAAATAAATTACATTTAAATTCTACTTGTGCTAGATTCAAGTCTAGGTGCAAAAATAGGCACATTATATAAAGATGTTTCTAAAGTGGAATAAAGATTATTTGATGAATAAATATGACAAAAAAATCAAAATATGAGGTTTCCTTGATTTGGCATCTTAGTTTTCATTTCCTATTGTATAGTTAATCAAAAGTATTTTGATTTGGAGGGTAGTTGTGAATCACTTAATCTAATTGAAATCCCATTTGAAGATATATATGAATACTACATGGATTATATATATGTTTAAGTGAATCATATTTGTTTTAAAGGTGAGCTTATACACAAACAAAGAAAATGTTTTTTCTACACTATAGTTTACGTACAGTTGTGTTAACCAATTCCTTCAACTGCACAAGTTATATTTGTGTGTACATGCATATGAAAACTTCTACAATATACATATATATAATTTTTTTTTAATTATCAATGAATAAATTCATATCACTTCTAACCAATAGATGAAACTAACCAAAATAACTATTATCCAACCAATTCTTTTTATTTTTTCCCACCAAGTTATATTAACTTATAGACGTTTTAAGGACATTGCACTAGGTAATGAGTATAGAGACAAGAATCAACACATTAATTTAGATTATGAGTTCTAAACATAGTAATTGAATTATTATTGCAGCTAAATAATAATGAAGCATTTAAAAATGGGACATAAAAACCATGATTATTTAAATATGAATTGCATATCTGACTGTAAATTTAGAAGTCTTCATTCACGTTATATAATCTGCATCTAGGTCTTCCAATGTTTCCTTGTCAATGTTCATATGTTCTTGAAAGTACCTAATATTATTCTTTCTACACCATCCTGCTAAAGTTGTATTGTAATCATCCTCATCTTCACTTTCATCATATTCTGTATCAATAAAATTTGTTTACATATCGGTTATATGAATGTCACCAGATCTATTTTCATCATTGATTTCGATATCATCCATATTATCTTCTTCCATAATATCATCTTCCTCCATGATATCATCTTCTCAAGATGCACCTATGACCCCTACTTCTCCATATTGCTAAAGGAATATTGTCATCTTTATCATCTTCACATTCTTCCACTAGGTCTTCTTCAACTTGAAGATCATCATGGATGCCAATTTGTTCTCCCTCACCTATATTTGGTTGATCATCATTGGTTTTCTTAGTATTGATTGAAGCATATTCAAAAACATGTCTTAATCTTGGATCATAATGATTGACAATATCCATCTTGGATGATGATGATGAATACAATGAGGATGATGATGATGAAAACAATGAGGATAAATACAATGAGGATGATGATGCTGATCGTCTTAAAAAATAATATTGTTATTTCTCGTGCATAGATCGTATGTGTCCTCCATGACCCTTTTCCACTAATCACATCTTTTGAGTACATGATATTTCTTATTCCAAAGGTAATGATGAATAATTGATGACAATGTCGATAATCATGATGAATATGATGATGTTTATAATGATGATAACAATGGCAATGACCACGATGATGAAAATGAAAATGATAATGATAATGATGATCGAGGTGGTGATGATGATGATGATGAAAATGATAAAAATGGCAATGATAATGATGATGATGTTGTTGTTGTTGATGATGATAATGATGATTATATTATTATGTGATGACGAAAGTTGTGATGATGACAATGAAGATGGCAATGACAATGATAATGTTGACGACGATGATCATGACAATGTAATTATATGAGAACAATAATGATAATTATATGAAAACAATGATGATAATGATGATGATGTTGATAATTCCAATGAAGCAATTCTTAACAATTGCTTTGAGGGATCATTGTTATGCCCAAGGTTCGATACTACTACACAAGACATGGTGACAATGACGATGTCATCCACAATGATGATGATGATGATGGTGGTGGTGATGATGACAAAGATGATGGGAATGAATATGATGTGATTATATGACGACGATGATGATAATGACGATGTCGATGAGGATGGTAATGTTAATAATGGAAATGATGATGAAGATGACGATGGCTATGAAAATGATGATGAAAATGAGAATGAGAATCAGAATGACATGGATGATGGCAGTGAAGATGATGAAAATGATGGCATAATGATGACGACAACGGTGATTATATGATGACGACGACGATGATGATGATGATGATTATGGTTATATAACAATGATGATGGGTGCAATGATAATGGTGCAATCCTTAATGATTCCTTAGAGGACTCTGGGTTATGCAGGCTAGGGTTTGATACTACTACATAGACCATGTACATTAAAATTTTATCCTTTTCCTTAGACGTGGGCATTAGTTTGAGGCTTGGAATAACATGAATGTGTATTGGGTATTTGGCCATTTTTTGGGGACATAAATTTTCATTCACTTATACCCAAACACTTTTTTATAAGGCTCATGGGCCATGATTGTATTGATGATGACCATGACAATGATGATGAATATAATAATCATCATGATAATGGTGCCAATGATGATGAATATAGTGTCATGATGATGATGATAAAAATGACGATGACGATGATGATGATCATCATTTCCATAATCATCATCATCAACAACATCATCACCATCATTATCATTTAGTTCATCAACGTCATCTAGGTCATCGTCATTGTAATCATTTACAGCATATGGGATATGGTTACCATTTAAATCATGCATAACAAGTGGTATAGTGTGACAATTTAAAGCATGCATAACTTAACAGGGTCGAATTCACCTAGCGAGACTCCAAAAATACATTTCATTATATCAAACTGGGGACTACTTCCTCGACTTACAATGGAGGTTGAACCTCAAAGATCATACATAAGAATGGCATACCGAAAGGAGGGAAACACATCTTCGATGGGGTTACAACAACATGAAATGACAATATACATCATAATATCTTTCGAAGTTACAAATACAACAACTAAAATGTTTTTTATATTCATATATCATCTAATTCCTCCCTCCCCATTGATTCGTGGAACATAATTATGTATGGTATTTCCATATCCATAAATATTTTAAGGGATATTTTCTTTGTCCCTCCCACTAGGCCATGCATATTATCTAACATAATATTCATGGTGGAACCACCTTTATAAAGGTTGTTCTTACTCTATGAACCCCATAAATAAGTCTTTGTCTACCTTGATGGAATGCACTAGCCATTGTCTCTTGTTCTTGTTTGAGTTCCAAATTCTGACCTACTCTAGGAGAGATGGGATCCTTCATTTAATCAAAATCCAAGCCCCTAGAGACTCTCTCTTTCTGGTAGAAAATGTATTCTTTGTTGTTGTCCCTCTTCATGGATCAATGTTCTATAAAATTGATTGTATTCTCTACATTATTTTATTCCCTTGGGTTTTAAATCCATATATATATTGTCCTCTATAACCCCATAACAGACATGTAGAAGTTACCCTATAAATTAAAATTATTCACAACTCCATCCTTATTTAACATTTAGTATTTTTAGATGTGCCTTTAGGAATTAAAGGTGGTGGACTAAAATTTCTAACCCGTATCTAGATCCATAACACTCGATACGATGTCACCACCTTTCACTAGGGATACAACCCCTTCCACTTTCCATTATTCAACACAGTTGAGTATCTAAATCTATGACAAGAGTTTATCCAAACATCAACATTGATTTTAGTTTCCCCTGCTATGTTGGATATGAAAGAGCCTTCCCAACACTACCTTTACTTATATTAAATAGTTTCCATTTGAAATGATTATTAGTGGATGAAACCGCGATATCTTTCTCTAGTGGATTTGTTACATCTTTCTTCCACCATGTTTTCTTAAATATATTTATCATATAATATGAAACGAAGTGGTCGTATGTGATTTTTCATTTCCCTTTTGTAATGCGATATATAATGTCACATGTTTTGCTATGATGTGAATACATCTGGGGTAGAGGGTAAAGGTTTTAGTCTTACCACAAGTGAACCCTGGATTCGGTTCCAAGGGTTATTCGTTGGGGGCATAAGTTATAACCATTATTTTTGGGAGTAGGTCATTAGGATTGTCCAATTTTTTCACAGTGAAATTTAAATTCGCTCTATGATACATCTTTGACTCTTGAGACAATGGACTGCAAATTTTAAAGAAAATTGTTAGGGAGATTATTGTTGCTTCTCTTGGATTCTGTAAATATGTGTCATTTTTGGTACTAATGAATGCGGCTTTCTGATTTCCAGGAGAGAGTCTCCAGTGGAAGGTGAATGAGGTTTTGGACTTGTGCATTTTAGCTACGACTATGGATTGTCAGTTGTTTCAAAGATTTGAAACTTGGTTGTAAGAAGTGTTATCCATTGTTTGATTTAGATCATGGAATTGTGCTTATTCTGAATGAAAAGGGTCATATAGTTTTACTTTCAAGAGGCAAATATACGAAAGGTTAAATCTAAATTTCATGTCACAAGCAAACTTGGAATTTGTGAAGGATACAAAGAGGTTCATACTTCTATCAGAACAATTAGATTATTTGAAGCAGGTTTGAACTTTTTGATCTCTACAACGGGATTATTGGATTCGGTTTCAAGATGTTCAGCCGAGCTGGCCTGGATAGATTAAAAAAAAGCACAAACAATAGAGCCATTTTCAGTCAGTGTCAACCCAATTTCAAAGCCAACTGTGAACCATCCATGGAAACATCAGCAACAATCTCATCCTTTTCAATCACAGGTTGCTCAAACACAGTTACAGCACTAGCATCAATCAAATTGGCAACCCCCAGACTGGGCTGTGGAGCCTAAACCAGGCGTCTTTCGTTTAGAGGTCATGAAGGATGGTGAGGTATTAGATCAGATCAATTTGGATAAATGGAGACACATATTTGGGAGACAGGTCGTTACTTGTGATTTTGTGTTGAACCATCCATCCGTCTCTCGACAACATGCTGCTATTGTGCAACATAGAAATGGCAGGTTTGCATCTTCCACCAGAGAAGTTACTTGGTAGCCATCTAAAATTTAATCAAGTCTATCCGAAAATTGAAACTACAACTCACTAAGAAGGAATGGTATGCTTTTTATCTAAGGCCCATTTTGGTCAGAGTCAGTCATTGGCCTATCCTTTGTACACCTCAGTACTCGATTGGTTAAACATTCTGTCCCAAGATCCTTTACTGTCAATTTCTCGCTTTTGTTATACTGTAATATTCTGTCCCAAGAACTTTTACTCTCATTTTCTATCTTTTCATTACTGTGCTAACTCCCAAGGGGATCTGCATGGTTTTTGTCCTAAGGCCTCTACTGTTAGAGACACTTGTGACTCCCAGGATGGCAGCAGGGTGCCCTAAACGTGATTCCTTTGATGTATAGTTTCTCTTTGGACTGCCTAGCCCTTGTTAAACTGTGTACTTTGTTCTTTCTATTTTTGAATGCTTATTAATCGTAGAGTTCCCTTAATATACATATTTTATTTCACTTGCAGTGCATCTTTTCATGGGTTGGTTCACCTGGTTCTTTGTTATTTCATGTAATTTGAAGCCATTCAGTCAATACAGACATATTTTTTCTTTATAGAAAATATGTGGGTTTGTTGCAACCTTAAATTTGTAATGAAGCATTGCTTATATGTGCAGCATCTATGTCATTGATCTGGGCTCATTGCATGGCACTTTTGTTGCAAATGAGCGCGTGACAAAGGATAACCCTATAGAACTTGAAATAGGCCAGTCTGTGCGTTTTGCTGCATCATCCAGAAGTTATATCTTGAGAAAAAATACAGCTTCCCTTTTGCCTATGCAACAGTTGCCTCCACAGTTCACCCTTCCAGATCCTCCAGATCCTTCAGATGAGGATGCAGTTGTGGCGTACAATATTGTTCTGAATCGCTTTGGGGCAAGCAGAATAGACTTGCCACCAAAAACTACCAAGGATTTAGGGGATATTTATGCAGGTGGTAAAGATGGGGAGTCCCAAGTTGAAAGGGATGCCAAGAGACCACGGAAAGCAAGAGTGTCTTTTAGGGATCAGCATGGTGGAGAATTAGTGGAGGTAGTTGGGATATCAGATGGTACAGATGTTAGCACTGAGCCTGGGCCCATAGGGGTAAAGGAAGGTAGTCTTGTTGGAAAATATGAGTCTCTTATGCAGGTTATAGTGATACCTAAAGGCCAGGACCAGGCTGTGCCAAAGGAAGAGAGTGATACACCAAAAGGTGTCACTCAAAAGTTACAGCAATATTTGAACAAAGTCAAATCCCCAGCAAAAGGTGGGTTCTATGGAGATCTTTATGGTGATTCTTTTGCTGGTCAGGTTGGTGCCTCATGGGCAAATGTGCCAAAAGAAGACAGTGTTAGTTCAGTGCAATCTGCTTCAAAGTGACAACAGAAATTTCTGCCAACGGCATGCCCAAGACTGACAAAGAAATTTTTGAAAGCAACAGGATGGTGAAATTTCAAAGTTCAAAATCTAATGCACTCTTTGATGATGATGATGATTTATTTGGAGACTCAATGGAGGATGATGCTTCAAGATGAGTCTAGCTGTTCAACTTTCATGTGGAAGATATAAGTCCCAATTTCAAGGAATTTGAGGTCAGAATTATACTTGTAGCAAAAATGATGTTTTTTGTACATCCCAACATTATTCAGAATGCAGTTAAATTTTATAACGGGTTTATTATTGATGCTTGAATAGCATGTGATTGCAGCAGCCTTTTCTTCAACACAGTCTCAACAAATGCAGGCGTTGATGGTCGCAGTAGGTATTTGCGAGAAGGCGAGTCTATTTGGGTTCGGCAAGTCTGGTGAGGCTAAGCACCATTATCCTAGAAATCAGAAGGGCGAGTAGTGTACCGTTTCTTTGTTCTCATTTGTTGGTGTATAATATTTTACAATTTATTTGATAATTATTATTTTCTTATATATAATTAAAGCTTTGTTTTTAAGCATTAATTTTAACATAATTTTGGAGCAGTTTGAGACAGTGAATTTTCTTATGAATACTTTTTTATATCACTTCATCTACGCCATTTTAAATAAATTAATTGTGCTCTATCTTACCATTGATCCTTTTCTGGATTAAAACTTTAACGATCTTTGACATTTTAATATGCTGACATAGAACATGCCTTCAACAATGTACTCATAATGATTGCAATATAACATATTCTTATAGTTTTTCTTGTTTTAGAACATGCTTTGAGCAAACTACTTACAATTATAACGTTAGCCATTCTTCTTGCCTTTTTTTTATAGTGTTTAAATTATATATCAAATTTATGAAATGAAATGCTCAATTGTCAGTTTGTATTATGGCTTTTTGTTGGTCATGGCTTGTTGTTGGTCATGGGGTCCATTCCCTTACCGTAATGTCACATTAACTGCACTTATCATGTTAGAACATGTGTATGTTTTTATCCTTCTTAGTGGCTAAATTGAATTGGACTTAATTTGACTAGCCTTTGACATTTCCATGTGAGTGGAAAAGCCATTTCCATACAACTGTAGTGGCCATGAAATATGAATATAACTTAAAAGGATAACCCTGTTTAGATTGGATTTCAATTCAAGCTGTCACCTTTGTAGTTTGGATTTGAATTGAACAATCACTAAATGATAACTATATGTAAAGAAAATCGAACTCTTTTCCCTTCTTCTTTGAACGATAAATTGTAAACTATTCAATTAAATGATCAATCTCCAACTCAATTGAGAGAAAATATGGTTAAATATATTGGAACAACACATACTAATATTACATAGAGGAAAAGGATAATATTTGTATCTATTTAACAATAAAATATTTAATAGGATGCAAACTTAGGTCACCTTTAACAATATTTTGATTCTATTGCCATGAAATATGGTTCTAGAATTGTTCACATATTTTCTAATTTATTTACCAAATGAAATCTCTTAAAAAAGATCCACATATAAAGCTTTGTTGAAATACAAATGAAAATAAATAAGGACCACCAAAATAATAAAGTTCTTAACTATACTATTTTTAATTTTAAAAAAGATGGCTAACAATAAAGATGTAAAATTTTGACCAATGTATTATATAAAAGAAATTATTTATATATAAAATAAAAAATGTATATATCATTATACATATTTTAAATTTAATATGTTTACTTTTAGAAATATATATTCCGTTTTTATGTTTTAGACATGAGTTTAATCTATTAAATTTAATATGATTATTTTTAGAAATTTATATTTAATGTTTTTATGTTTTAGAGATGGGTTTATAAGACAATTTTAAAATTTTTATGATATATGTATAGAAATTACTTATTTTATTACTTTCAAAGATTTGTGGGATTAAAAAAAATAACTTAATTTGTTTATATTATTTATATAAATATTTATAATCGATAATTGTTTTTGTAATTTTAAATTGTTTTCATGATAGAGAAATTTTAGTTGTTTTTAATAGATAACTCTATTTGTAATTTGATTTTTTTTTAATTATAGAAAAACTTTATTTTGTATTAATGCATTCTAAATGTATGATTTATGTGTTATTAAGAATATTTTATAGTTTATGATGTGTTGTATTTAATGAATAATTTATTGTACAATAATGTATTGTTTTTTAAGGATGTGTTTTGTGTTCTATGGGATGAATATGATTTATGATATTTTAATGTCTTTAATTTTTATGTGTTATTTTTTGATGATGTGTTTTGTGTTGTATGTAATCCATATGGTTTATGATATGTGGTATTTGATGGGAATTTGATATGTTTTGTATTTGATGAATAAATTTATAGAAGTTTGAGGTTTTGTCATAAGCAATATAAGAATTATCTATCCCAACAATTTAAACTAAACAAAATTGATGAGGTTGTGGGTAAATTTATTTATGTGATGAATATTTAATGATTTTAATTTAGATTAAATTATTGTATTTTTGTAATATTTTATTTTAATATTTAATGTTTAATAAAAAATATTTGTTTTTAATAGTCAAGCAATTTGATATATAATTAATAACTCAAATTAGTTTAAGTAGGCTATAATATAATATTTTAAACAACATAATTTGAAACAAATTGTTTTAATTCAAGTAGACATGTATTAATATGATATTGTATTTCTATTTTTTATAAATGTTTTTTTCTTTTAAATTTGAAATTTATTCTTTAAAAACTGAGGATGACTCAATCTCTAGAAGAGAAGACGAGCCAAGAAAAGCCATAGGATAAGGATGTGGTAGAGGAGGTAAACCAAGAGAAGGTGAGGGAGGAGGACATATAGGTGGAGACAATGGGGGTGGAGAAGGACGACATAGGGGAGGAAGAAGAGGTGGAGGAAGAGAAAGTTGAGGAGGTAGATGAAGTGGGGGATCTAAAGTATGGGGAGTAGATGGAGGTGGAGGAAGTAGAGAAGGTAAAGGAGAAGGTGGAGGTTTAGGAGGATATTAGAATCCGAGGAATCAAAGGAGAGGTCGTAGGTGACGAGAGGAGGATTGGAGGAGTATGTGGTGGTCGTGGAAGAGGAGGAGGAGGGGAAGGTTGAAGAGGTCAAAGACCAAGATATGAGAGTGGGAGGAAACAAAGGAGAGGTTGGAGGTGACAAGAAGAGGTCCATGGGAGGATGAATATGTGGTGAAGGAGGATAAGGACGATGAGATGTAGAAGGAGGATGCAAGGTAGGAGATATAGGAGGAAGAGGAGGAGAGTAAGTAGGGGTAGGGGTGATCGATGAGGTGGAGGAAGTAGGGAAGATGGAGGTAAATGAGGAGTAAAAGGAGGTGGAGGAGGAGCAAGTCGAGGATACAAACAACGTGAGAGAAGAGGAGGTGGGAGAGGTAGTAGTAAAGGAGACAAAGGAGTAAATGAGGGAGGAATAAAAGTCGGATACAAGCTTGTATATTTCTTGTCTTGTGCACTATCCTATAAGGGCTATATGGATGACCCAATTCTTCAATCCCACTATCCTAACAAGGGCATATCAAGCATGGTTATGCATCAAATATTGTTTCCAAGAAGCACAATTTTTTTGGACACTTACCCATACTACCATTAAAAATTCCCTCCATGGTAAGGTGGTTACTTAGCCTATGGCCATATACTGGCACAAATCACATTAACAAACTTTGGGGTCCTAAAGTGTACCATCTTTTGGTTTAAGGGGACCATTTCCCGCCATATGATTGAGTGCAAAAATGTCTCCCTTAACGCAATTAATTGAGAGAACTACTCTGGCCATGTGAGTGACGAACTCTATAGCTGAGTAAATCTTGTCATTCGACTCTTTTAACTATCATGCTCAATAGGATGGTCATATCATTCGTTTAAGATATAAGAATCTCCAAATTAGTGTTCAGACTCACAAATGTAGTCTAAATAACTTATTTCCTACCATACTTCCTACAAAATATTATCTAAAATTGCAGGAAAAGGATTCTAGAAGATTCATTTCTACATATTCTTCAAACTAGTGATTGTAGATGTTACCAAAACACATGTGACATGCCACAACCCATCAACTTCATGCAAATGTATATGTATGTAATCAACTCTATACTATGAATAAGTCCAAAATCTTGGCCCTCCTCTTCCCTTGAAGAAAACATGATTTTGAGGATCTTGATGAACCTATAATTGATAAAGATGCATTTAAAACAAACAAAGATTCACACATAAATATTATGATATTTCCAAGTCCGTTAAGGAAGTTAGAACTTGCAAAACTGATTCTATCAAAGATGGGCACATTGTATTCTAACTGAATTCGCTTCATCTAGAAATAGATAGGGGTAATAGTGCTCTTTCCAGACTGGAATAGGGACATATTAGTGTGTAATTGTTTCCTCAATTGAAAACATGTTGCAAACTCAGGTTTTAATTAGAGGTTAATGTTGTGGAATTGGGTGTATTTGATTCTAAAGAGAAACTTTGTGTTCTAGACACCAAATCAAAGTATGTATGTATTCTAATCACTTTCTACATTCATTCATTCATCCAATACAATATGATCTATCAAACTAACATAAATTCATGTTTGTTATTCATTTTTTATGTTGATGGAACTCGAATTCGAGTGTTCAAGAACAAAGATGAAAAGTTGGGTGGAGTGGATGTGAGTTATAATTATCCTAACAACCAAGAAATGAGGATATAATCCAGCATGTGGAATGAAAATGATTGGGAAACCAGAGGTGGACTTGTTAAGACCGACTGGACTAAATCCTCCTTTTTTGCATCATTCAACAACTTCAATGCTATTAGTTCTTCTAACTCTTTTGAAAATGATATTTTGGACTCCAAGCAAGAGTAGAGGATCCAGTGGGTGTAAAAGAACTACATGATATACAATTATTGTGGAGACACCAAGAGATTATTCGAGGAGATGCCTCCATAATGCAAATGAGCCCTCACGATCAGAGATTGCTTCACTTCATCAACTAATTCACTTGATGAATTATCCATGCCCTACCCCTCCAACCATTCTTATTATGTTAGATTACACACATTATTTCATTCTTTCTTCCGCAATTATTATTACATATTTCTACAAATGCATGAAGGCATTATTACAAAGGAAAGAAGCAGATAATCCCATGTTCATTTTATTTAGTTATTAGTATACACATTGGCAATTATTTGCATTCTTCAATGGACACAATCTTGTTTTCTTTTCATTTTTTTCTGATACTTGTACATTTTCTCAGAACTATTGGATTAGATTGGAATTTAGGTTTTCATTGTAGAACTAAAAATTGATGTTGCAAATTTTGACTTATGAATCCATTTTCACCTTACCATGCATTGTGATATTGCGATATTGTTGGATTAGGTTTTCATTGTGTCTCATTCCATGTAATAAATCCATTAATGCAAATTGTATCACCCTCTTTTGAAAAAATAGGCTTGGCACTTCATTGAATATTTTTTTGTCTCACAATGTTAATATGAATGATAATACACAAATTAATATCTTGCTACTTCCACCATGTGATGTTCACAACTTATTTTTTATAGCAATTCCATTGGATATTTTATCTCAGAGGTATCTTCAGATATCTTTTGCAAACACAACATCTCTTGAATATGTATATTCGACCCTCTTGGATGAGAGCCAAGTTAGAGTCAAAAGTCCACATAGACTTGTTTGGGTTTGGGACATATTAAAATGACAATGGAATTAGAGTAATGAAGGTGCTAAAAGAGGCTTTGTGGTTTTTTTTCCCAAAGCAATTTCCATGACAAAGTAAATTGACAACGGATTTAAGAGTAATGGAGGATTAAAGGAAATTTGTATTATTTTTTATAAACCTTTGCTTGTACTTTGAATCTAAAATGTTATTAATTTATGATGTTTGGCTTGATGTACAAGTGAATATATAAATTGTATTTATTGTGATTTTCATCATCTTGTTTGTTATAATGGTTTCATTAAATAAGGATAATATAAACACAAAATTATAGTTTTTGAAGTGAGAAATTGAGAATGAGAATGAGAAGTAGGAAGCCACTTATTGCTAGGTTGTCGGTTTTATGTGTTTTCTCTCTCTATCCTCACTTTACATGTTTTTTTTCATGTTCATTGTGTTGCTTACCAATATAAATTTACAACAATGTAGCATTGTTTATGACATATTTTTGCAAACATCTCATACTATCCATGTTGTATTTGTGGTGTATATGTGTAGTGTGTTTAATAATGAACACATTTTGATGGAAATACATTCTAATTTAGAATTAAAATGCTTCACAAGCCTTTAAAAAAAACTCTCTTTTAACAACATAATGTGAAAAGTAACTTTTAACAACATATATGACAATTAAATGGTTTTAATTTCTCTATTTCACTTATTTCACTCTCCAACAACAATTAATCGACGTATTATTGCACCTTCTTGGGGCAATTGCTAGGTATGGTGCATATCACAATTTGAACATGTCTATTGGGTATGGTGCATATCATAATTTAGATGGTTTGCTAGGTATATACGCATATATTACACATTTAGGCACATACAAGCATGGAAAATTGATGGATGACCACACCCTCAGTTTGAATCCGTGGATGTAATGTTTGAGTCCAGTGAAAGGTGCATATTAGAGTCACCTGAATTTAGACTGCTAATGACCCTAATCAATGTATCCAATGCACAAGAGTCAATGCACTATCACACATATAGGAAGTGGAACATACAAACATGAAATTTTGATGGATCACTGCACCCTCAGTTTGAACCTATGAATGCAAGGTTTCCTTCTAGTGCAAGGTGCATATTAGATTCACCTGAGTTGGGACTGTTAGTGTACAGTTTAATATACCTGATGCACCATCTAGATTCAATCCATGGCTACACATCTGTCCACATAAATGCAAAGAGTTAATGGATAACCAGAACCTCAATTTGTATATTTGAGTGTAAGAATTGTTTCTAGTATATTTTTAGGACAAAAATGGGTTGATATAGTGTGGTTTCTCTTGTATTTTTTAGGTTTTAAACAAATGCAACAAGGATTCAGGTATGGAATCTGTTGCCTCATGGGCACCAAGTTTAACTTCCAAGTCTCCCGGAGACTCAACAGTACCTCCAGGCTCCATTGCAGAAGATTCCAGAATCTACAGATTTGGCAAGATTCCATAATCTACAAGTTTTGGCTAGAGATGTAATTATTGATAAATACTTTGTTTGCAATTGTTTCAATCATCTATCAAAGGTGTATATATACTGAAATATTTGCTTTTACTCTTCTTGATGTTCTTTTCTGTATTTGTGAAGTGTAGGAAATGTCTTCAAATTTGTACCATTTTGGCCAAAATGTCTACTCCTTGAACACGACTTTTGTTAATGTGAGAAGTTAGAACTATATAAACTGTCATCAAATGTTTGTTTTCCAAGCTACTTTGACAACCTATGCTAGCACAATTATGAACTTTGGAACCACATGGACAACAAGTAATTCCATATTATGTCTACACATTGGCTTCTTTTCTTCATCATATATGTTTCTCCCATGCAATGGCATCTTCACTGTATAATGTACTGTTAAACTGTTAATTTTTTGGTTTTTCAATACATTGAAGTGCTCCATTTTTTTTTGGCTCACTTCAATGTTACACTTTTTTTCCTCGCTTACCCGCTAACAACTACCTTAACGGCGTATTATTGCACCTTCCTTGGGGCAATTGCTAGTAGTTATTGACTCTTATAATAATGAAGGAGTACACGATTTCTTTGGAGAGGTCCTGATGTACGACTTTGGTGGTTCTTAATAGCTATAGGTGACTAGACTCTGATAATGGTTTACGTGGAGTAGGGAGGTAGATAATGGGGAGTTGATGTGGAGCGGATGGAGATGACGGGAAGCTGAAGGTGGAGTTGAATAAGAGGGAATGAAGGGGTGCACAAGTGGAACACGCAGGTCACCACGGGATAAGGTGGGCACGAGGAGCAACGTAGGTGAGGAGGAGAGAGTGCACAGAGGGTTTTGTGGGAGCGTGAGGG
Source organism: Pseudotsuga menziesii (assembly GCA_001517045.1). Taxonomy (NCBI): domain Eukaryota; kingdom Viridiplantae; phylum Streptophyta; class Pinopsida; order Pinales; family Pinaceae; genus Pseudotsuga; species Pseudotsuga menziesii. The sequence continues at coordinate 787,285 of LPNX010592644.1, read as the reverse complement.
CGAGCTGGGGCTGGTAGGCGAGACTAGATTGGTGAAGGCATGGAGGGAGGACGAGAGGGGGGAGTGAAGGTGGCAGCGAGTGGTGGAGGGATAGTTGGCCGAAGAGGGAAATAGGGAGGAGGAGGTGCAGGGTATGGGTGTTGAAACCGAGAAGCGACGGAGGGTGCAGGGATTTGGATGAGGCATTGGGGGGGCGTTGCCAGTGGATGCGCGGAGCAATGGTGGAAGATGAGGGAGTAGGTGGGTATTGGAGGGAGAAGGTCATTGAGGGGATGCAGAGGAGCGGAGGAAACATGAAGGAGCATAGGGAATGCAAAGGAGCTGCAACGACGGAGGGACACACGAGATGAAGAGGGATGTTGCATGGGTGATGGTGGAGAGATGTGTGGCGGATGCAGAGGAACGATGACTGCGGAAGAGGGGGGATGGCAGAGTAGTAGGTGTTTAATGTTTGTTTGTTTTTTTAATTATAATAATAATAATTTAGTTTTAGTTTTAGTTTTTTTAGTGTAGATGGACAAGGGCCTTTGTGGTTAGGGACCAAAAGAAGAGAAAATATGGAGTAATAAGGTAAGGTCTGGAATTTTGGCCAATGACCGGATCAGTGAACGAAGAACGGATCAGTGAACGAAGCTTTGATACCATTGGAACAGACAAAGTTTGTTTTTGATGAAAAATCCAATGTAAATAAGATAGAACCTCCTTAAATGGACAAGCATATATATATATATATATAATAGATAAGTGATGAAATGAGAATGGCGTTTGTATAAATACCCATACTGGGTGCCTTTTTGTAAAGAAGCATAACCTTTCATCAAGGTGCCTCTTCATTAATTATTAGTTCATCATAATTATTAATTAATGTTTAATTATTAAATATATATTTTATTCATTTTGTGGTTGGGCATGCAAGTTCTCTGTTGATAGCCTAAGAGGAAGTGGATTTCATTCGCTGGTGTATTGGAAAGTACTATTTAATCTACATGCTTTTGCCACTTACTTTACATCATATTTATTTTTTATTTTGAGTGACTCAACTTCAAGCTACGTTGGGTGAAATTTGACACCCTCATGGATTCGTAAATTTTCTTTCCATTCTATACTTTTAGTTCTTGCTATAATGGTTGGACTCAATCCATTTGCTTTTCTTAGGGAATGGACAAAGCGTTTTTTTGATATGCTCAAGGGTCATTCCTTGAACCGGTGAGCATGTCTCTGGCATACAGTGTAAGACATTTTCTTTAGGTGTATTTTAGGAGTTTGTACTTTAGAATATTGTATCATATGGAACAAAACACTCTCATGAAGTTGGTATCCAGTTGTGGATGCTTTACTAAAAAGGTTGTTGACTTTACAGGACGATATGTAAAATATGTCAATAAAGATATTATCTCTGTTGTGAAGGATAAGGAAAGATCAGTTAAATTCGAGTAGCATTATGCACTTGTATGCATTTTGTTGGATATCAAAGACATATTTTCTTTATAGTCTTATACAAAGTTGGTTTTTTGCTATGGATATTTTCGACATGTTGAAGATGTTTTTGATTACTGGTTTGAGAGTGGGTCAATGCCTTTTTCTTACTTCCATTATCCACTTGAGAACATAAAGCTATTTGAGAGCAATTTCCTTGGGAATTTTATTGCAAAAGGCCTTGATCGAACTTTTGGATGGTTCTATATTATTTTGGTGTTATCAATTGCTTTGTTTGGTAAACCAACATTCAAGAATCTGATTTGCAATCCTAGTTTGAAAAATAGGAATCAGACTCGAAATTGGTTGAGGGTTAACTCTGAATCAGAATCAAAATCGGTAATAAACCGGTCGTTTTAAATTTAATGAATCTATTTGCTAAAGAAAACAAAATTTTCAAGATTTTAATACAATACATGATTCTAAAGCATTAGAGACAAAATATCCACAGTAATGAGTCTACTTTCTCACAAGATACAACTTAGGTTCTATCCTCTAGGATCTAATCTTAGACTCTCCATGGGCCACTCCCATAGCAACACAGGATACATCCCAACTGGGTTCCAAATTCCACCTCTAAGTCTCTCTCTCAGACTCCGGTATTGTTGCTTGCATGGGTTCCAACTATTGCTTGCACGGGTCCAACTTCCAACATTCCACGCGGGGTTTTTCTTTCCAAATTCCAACAACGGGGTCTTCACTTAGTGAAACCATGTCATAGCGCCTTCATTCATGGGATATTAAAGAATACCCATAATTTCACTAGATATTGATAATTACTTACAAAAATCATTTTGTTGACCCCCCTCCCAATACATACTTCCAATTAAAAAACCCATATTTTTACAATATATTCACTATTTTACTAGAAACCCTTTTTTAAACCCCCCCCAATACATATAAACCCCCCATATCGTATTCCCCACCCCCCAATACCTACAATATATTGACCTTATTTTTCACAATTAAAACCCCCCCTTTATGAATGAACGTGATAAGATATTGCTCAACAAGGTGAATCCCCCATGATTCCAACAGTCCACGTAGATTTCTTCTTTTCAACTTCCAACAATCCACGCGGGGTTCTTCTTCCTAGATTCCAATAGTTCATTGCATAATTGCACCAACACACAGTCTAGGAGTTCGTTGTTCATTGTTGTCGGTACTAGTATTCTCTCCACTCTCCCACAACACTTCATGGTAACATATGCCAAAAGGTAGGGGCCCCACAGTAGTTACTTAGGTTAGGAAATTAAAAAAATTGAAATAAAACTTTAAAAAAACATTGATTTCATAATTCTGTGGGCCCTAAAAAATCGACTAGTTTTTGTCCATATTCAAGGTGATCAGACTGATTCTTTATTGAACATATTTTTCTACCGGTTTGAACGGTCAGCCTTTAAATCAGTGACTCGGCTAAAATCGATTTTGATTTCTTCGGTTTTTCAAACTAAGTTTTCAATAACCTTGTTTTAGCTGAGGATGGCAAGGAAATGAGCATGAGACATTGGTGGACATCTGGACAGATTGAATATCCAACTCAAGAACTTTATCTTTAAAAAACCAAAGTATTCAAAGTAAAAGCATCCAAACTTGAACATCGTTCAACTCCATAATCATCATTCTAAACTAGTTCTTGTTTATAACAACTCTTTTTTTAAACTTACAAATAGTTGTTTTGTAATATTACGTGTAACTTTTAAAATGAAGTTGAATTGTATTTAGGTGCATTTTCAGTAGAACCTAACAACCTTCATCTATTGAGCTTGTTGTTAAAATATGGAATTGCAAGAGGCCCTGTTAGGTCATGATTTTGTCTTCGTTAGTTTTATGCTTTTGTTTATGTTTTTTATCCTCGCTAGTATTTTTGCTTCTAGGAAATTTTGTTTATAAAGGTTAATTTTGAGTTTAAGCTTTTAGTTTTCATCATTTTGATTTTTCTTATTTTTAAGCATGCTTTTATAAATTTTGCTTAGAGTTCATTCTTGAAGGGTTCTACAAGGTATATACGGATTAAATTGTTTCATAAATGACACTAAGGTCGAGATTAAGCATATAAACCTAGTCTTAAACCTTATTAGTGACTTAATGATGTGAAATTATGTGTTTGGATTTTCTTGTAGCGCAAGAGCGAAATTAATACACTAGAGTGCTATAAGAAAGTCACGAGTGCCAAAATCATTATTTTTCAGTTCGATTTTTTTGGGTGTCTTGTCCCTAAGGTGTTAATCACATCATTTGTTACCTTTGATACGTGTCTTGCCATTAGAGGAAATTTCAACTCAAAATGGGTCTCCTAAAAAAAATTAATAAAATAATAGTTAAAATAATAAAATAATATTTATTAATTTTGGAGGAATAAAAGAAAAAAAACTACTTTTTTGTTTGTATTTTCGACATATCTTCCTGTGTTTTTACTCAAATTTCGACTGGGAGAGCTTGTTGGATGCAGAATTAAATTACGCATCCAACGAGTACCCACTCGTCATACTTTTGACGGACCCTGCTACCCCAAAAACAAGAAATACCTGAAAAAACGTGATGATGATTTGTCCATATTCAAGGTGATCAGACTGATTCTTTATTGAACATATTTTTCTACCGGTTTGAACCGGTCAGCCTTTAAATCAGTGACTCGGCTAAAATCGATTTTGATTTCTTTGGTTTTTCAAACTAAGTTTTCAATAACCTTGTTTTAGCTGAGGATGGCAAGGAAATGAGCATGATACATTGGTGGGCGTCTGAACAGATTGAATATCCAACTCAAGAACTTTATCTTTAAAAAACCAAAGTATTCAAAGTAAAAGCATCCAAACTTGAACATCGTTCAACTCCATAATCATCATTCTAAACTAGTTCTTGTTTATAACAACTCTTTTTTTAAACTTACAAATAGTTGTTTTGTAATATTACGTGTAACTTTTAAAATGAAGTTGAATTGTATTTAGGTGCATTTTCAGTAGAACCTAACAACCTTCATATATTGAGCTTGTTGTTAAAATATGGAATTGCAAGAGGCCCTGTTAGGTCATGATTTTGTCTTCCTTAGTTTTATGCTTTTGTTTATGTTTTTGAACCTCGCTAGTATTTTTGTTTCTAGGAAACCTTGATTTATAAAGGTTAATTTTGAGTTTAAGTTTTTAGTTTTCATCGTTTTGATTTTTCTTATTTTTAAGAATGCTTTTATAAATTTTGCTTAGAGTTCATTCTTGAAGGGTTCTACAAGGTATATACGGATTAAATCGTTTCATAAATGACACTAAGGTCGAGATTAAGCATATAAACCCAGTCTTAAACCTTATTAGTGACTTAATGATGTGAAATTATGCTGCTACCCCAAAAACAAGAAATACCTTAAAAAACGTGATGATGACATCATCATCACGTTTTTTCAGGTATTTCTTGTTTTTGGGGTAGCAGGGTCCGTCAAAAGTATGACGAGTGGGTACGCGTTGGATGCATAATTTAATTCCGCATCCAATGAGCTCTCTCGATCGAAATTTGAGTAAAAACACAAGAAGATATGTCGAAAATACAAAAAAAAATAGTTTTTTTAATGATGCCTATTCCCAAATTTATATTAAAAAAGTGTTTAAGACCTATACGGTATTTCAAATTTAAAGCAATTTAATTGGCTAACAAATGATGACATGGAATTTGAATAAAAGTTAAAAGGCCCATTTTGAGTTTAAATTTCCTCTAATGAAGGTTTATCATTGAAACAGGTGGATGGTCATCGTATAAGGGAGATCGTGGCAATTGCATGCAATTCATGGTGAATGATGACAGCGAGTTGAACAAGGAAAATTTTCTTAATATGAAGGATACGACGGTATTGAAGGTCGTTATAAGAACATATTGCTGAGAAATCAAAGTTTTTACAACTGAATGAAGAATTAGGGCTTTACAACAGCGACAGTTTGAAGTGATATGGACAGCTAGAGACAGCTAGAATGTGAAATTCGGCACCTAACCCTTGAAGAGATCACATTCCAGCGCTTGTATTGAGCTTCTGAGCAGGTACCCCGCATGGCATTTGATAGGGTTTGTTTAATTTGGGGTTTTTCGATAAAATTCAAATGTCAAAATCCGAAGCAAGGATATGAATTTGCTCACTCAATAGACTATGAATGATGAAATCTTAACAAATATATCCAAGTATTCATCGTTTAAACTAGTAAACTTCAAAGCAGAACTATTGGAGGTCCCTGAATTTTGTGATTAGGTCAAATTGTTGCAATTTGGTACAGAAGATTTCATGAACTGTGTGATAGGGAAGACTGTGAGAGTTTGAAGATAAATAGACTGTGCGATAATTGACAGATGCTATAAACCATAGTGGAAATGAAGAAAAGTGGAAAAACAAATAGAGCTGAGCCCACTAATCTAAGTTGGGTAGATAAATTTCTAGAATGTGCAGAGCTATTTGCAAATGCAGGATGGTTGACATTTTTCAAGAAGATTGATGGATACCATGCAGAGGTCTCCCATAAGTTTGCTCAGTGCTATGAGAAAGACACTATGTCTTTTGATACTTTGCAATTCAAATTGATCAAGGAGTTGGTAGCTGAGGCAACAGGCATTAAGAATGAGAGAGAATTATGGTTTAATAAGGTGCCATTCACCTTCAATGCACAAAAGTATTTACTGCCTGGTGTAATTGCAGATTGGGGTAAAGGTGTACCCATTCATAACTTTAGGCCTAAATGGATAGAACCTATTAAAGTTCTACAGAGTTATATTACATGTGAAGGAAGATATGCCTTCATTTTTAAATACCACTTTAGATTTCTTCAACACCTCAGTAATGAGTCCAAGATGAACCTACCCTTGTTCTTTCAAAAGAGCCTGCAGAAGATGTCTTGTAGAATTAAGGAGCACCAAAATCATACTAGACAGTCGATTTTCCACCATGGAATTATCAAACTCATTATAAACACCGTTTTGCATATAGGGGAAAAGCTTGGGAATATTTCCTTTTCTGGTTAGGGTTTCAAAATGGTCAAGAAGGACAGTCTCACAGAAAACAAGCTGATAAAGGACAGACCTTGATCAGAAAGCTCAGATAGAAGGTAAAGGTTAAAGATGAAGACATGATTAAATTGGAGGAGGTTTCAAATCCTACAAATGAAGAGTTTGAGTCTAAACAATATCTTAATGACATTGAGAGCAAAGATTTGCAGTTTGATAATAAGGAGACCGAGCTTGTTCAGAATGATGTACCAGCACAGACAATTGTTGATGAAAAGATTGTACCTGCAGAGAAAATTTCAGGTGAGAAAGAAGATATTGAAGTTCAAGGACCAAGTCCAATCATAGTTCTATCTGAAGATGAGAAATGTCTGTTTGAGGATGATAAAGTCCCTGCTGTTGATGAAACTAGGGTTTGTACTAAAAAAGAATTTCACAGCCAGGATGATGAGGTAGCAGTACCAAAGAGAAAGAAACTAAAAGTTATTGAATATGCCTTAGTTACCCATCAGGGAAAAACTTTCAAAATGTTAGGGGAACTTGCTCTTGTGTGGAGACCAAAGACTAGACCTAGAAACAAGCTCAGGCTGAATATGAAGAAATTGCTAAACCCTAAATTGAACAAAGAAAGAGTAACAATAATAGATGATTCCTCATCTGATGAAAAATTGAATCTTGATAAGGGTGACAGTAAAGGTAAAAGGCCAATGGAATCAGAAAGAGAGTCTATCCTTACTGAGACTAAACTATCTGATATATTTCTAGAGATACAAAGTCAAATGTTGCAGGAACAGCAAGAAGGTGACTCGTGAGATAAAGGCTTCTCACTCAGAAAAGAAGGTGATGGTTGAGGAAAATGTTCCCTGTGAAGCTGAGACTAAAGAAAAATTAATTTTTCCTAAAACTCTTATAGAATTGTTGCCAGAAGATAAAGAAATTTATAAGAGATTAAACATTCCATGGCTTCCAAATGAGATGCAAACCACAGCAGGAAATAAAGCCTTTGATTCAGAAAAAGAGAATTTATAGAGAACTGTAAAACAATATAAATATCAGGTGGAATATATGCAGGAGACAAATGATGGCTTGGTCATGTCAAATAGAAGACTCGGAGAGGATCTGGATGAGGTGAATATCCACTATTAGGAGCTGATTGTAGTTTCAAGAGAGGCATTGAAAAGGAAGAGGAATACAGAAAGTCAATTTACAATGTTGAAACGAACCATCAAGGATGTATAGCAGCAAAATGAAGAACTCACTAGAAAGATGGAATATATGGAAGCAGATCAACTAAAGGCTAGAAGAAGGGCCCAAGCCCTAGAAGGGATATCTTTGTTAGTTGAAGCAACTAAAGATCTATAAATCTTGTTAACACAATCAGTTATTAGTTATGTTTTGAAGGATATTTCATTTTTGTAATTATTATTTAGATAAAAATATTTCGATGAGTAGGTTGAAAAGCAGTTAGGGTTTGGTCCTTAACCAATTTTGAAGGATAGTATTAAGGTATGTCACAAAGAGGACTGAGGGTTCGATTTTTTGGTTGGAAAGAGGAGGTCTTCAGACTTGTTCATAAGATAAGTAAATGACTCTTATGTGTATTTGAAAGACTGATTATGATATATATGCTCTATTTACCCTTCAGTTTGTTCTCTGGCTTCATTTATAGCTTGTTTTAGCTACTCAGTTGGTAATTTCATTGCTGGTTTAAAGTTTTTATACTTGGAGTGCTTGCCATTTGTGGATGAACCTCAGTGTTGTTTTCTTTGGATAATGGTTATTATGTTATGCATCTCATTTTTTCTATGCTTATGATTTAGTGTTTATTTGGATTTGTGAATGCATTCCCTCTTGTCATCAAAATTCTCAACCAAAAAACCTTGAAAACCCTAAAAACCCTATTTTGTTTTATTGAGTTATTTGAGATTGTGTTGGCTTGTTCTCTTGTAGTCTGGGAACAATTTCTGGCATAAACATCTTTGGCACCGTTTCCGGGGAACGAAGTTGAAAACATATTTTTCCCTGGGATACTTATCATTTCACTGGTTTTAAGAGGTGAACTTAAACCAACAAATCTTAAAAGACTACTTTTCACCAGTTTGTCACGGTGGCTAATAGGGGAATTGGAACTAGAAACAAACCTATTTCACCTTTGCAGTTGGGTGTTTCAGACCCAAAACAGATATTGAAAACAACAAGGAAGATTAGAAGGTCTCAGTCATCACCAGCCCTATGTGACCCTGATCAGTTGGATGGTTCGTCACCTTTATCTGTTTTGAGAAAAGAAGAAGAAACTTCACCTTGGTTAAAGCCTATAGTTCCTGTCAGTAACTTTCAAGTTTTCACTGATCCTCAATCCTTCAAAAAGGAAAAAACAGTATCTCCTGGTAAGATTCCTCTATTTCATTTGAAAGTTGGTAAAACCCCTTTTCAACCAAGTTCCAACCAAATCTCTCCATCACCAAAGTCAGTCAGCCTTAAAATGGCAACCCAAAATCAGCCTATAGATATGATGGACCGAATGGTTGCAACCAGGTATGCACCATTAGTTTTGCGTCACCCTTTGAATACACTTCCTGGAGGTGACTATCAGAAATACTTGCCTAGGTTTAATGGACAGGGTGAAACTACAGCTGAAGAGCACTGGGAAGCCTTTCTCAGTTATGCTGATAACCAAAATATTGAAGCTAAAGACGTATGGATGAGGATGTTTGTGCAGAGCCTTGATGGAGATGTTAGAAAATGGTTTAGGGAGCTCCCTGCAAATTCTATCACCATCATAGAAGAGATTTAGGACCTCTTCATGAGACAATGGGGTGATACCAAAGACCATACTTATTATATAACTGAGTTTGGAGCCCTTAGGAGAAAGAAGGACGAAACCATTGCAGACTTTTCAAAGAGATTTAATAAAATGTACAGCAGAATTCCTGCAAAAATAAAACCTTCAGAAACATCTGCAAAACTCACATATGCAAATGCTTTCTATCATGAATTTTCCTTACTACTAAGAGAAAGAAGACCAGTTTCTTTACTGAACATGCAGGATGCAATGTTAGAGGTTGAGTCTAATATATTGGCTTCCAATAGATTGAAGAAGGAAACAACTCAGCAGATGTATGACAAGAAAGGTAAGAAGGAAGTAGCTCCAGGGGTTTCAACATCTCATTCTTTAGAAGGCAAAATTGATGAGATGGCCAAGTTAGTGAATATTTTGACTGCAAAATTAAACAAGTTAGAAATCGAAAGAAATTCAAGCAAGCCTGTTCAAGAAGGTGAAAGAAACCCTAACAATCAGAGCCAATTCAGAAGACAATTTGCTCCTCGTTTCATACCTAGAGAACAAAGAAATAATGATATTCAGCGAGAAAGAAGAGAGACTGAGGATCAAAGGGTACCACCACCTCTTCAGAATAATGTTGTTGATGAAGAAGAGATCGATGAAGAAGTGTTATTTGAAGACACAGATCAGGATATGAACTATTTTGGAGAAAAGTTGACTGAGGGTTTTGTCACTGAAGAAGAATTTTTAAATGCATAATATTATGATGCTGATATGTTTGAAACAGAGGATGATTTGAATTTGAAAATGACTGCTGTAACTACTGATGTCCATCAGAATGAACCAAAGAAGACTTTGAATTTGAGGTCAGGCCCAAATCAAGTAGTACAGAACCCAAAGAAGAAGGTAGTTGTACCTACTAAACAACAATCTGATCCCGTGTCAGAGAAAAAACAAATTCAGGATAAGCAAAAGAAGAGTATGGAGGTTGAAGAGGTAAATAAAACTGTCCAGAATTTTAATCTGGAAAATGAATTAGGAAAAATAAAGATTCCTATGCTTTTTACTGAACTAATGAAAAATCCTTCTTACAAAGAATCAGTTCTTAAAATGATTGGTTCAGCAAACAATCAGCCTCTTTCTGATACAGCGAATCTGCAAGAAGAAAATCCTAAGATCTTTACTGGATCAGCTTTGGCTGAAAAAACTGAGAATGAAGCAGGTGCTTCACCTCCATTTTACATTACTCTGGCAGTCCATGAACAAATGATACATAACTGTCTTTTAGATTCAGGAGCATCACACAACCTAATGCCAAAGGCTGTCATGGAGGCTTTAGGTCTGAGTATAACCAAACCTTATCATGATCTGTATGCATTTGATTTACGAGTTGTAAAGTGTTTGGGTGTGATTAAAGACATGGTTGTCAGTTTGGCTCAGTTACCAATGAAAAGTGTAATCATGGATGTGGTGGTAGCAGATATTACACCTAAATTTGGGTTACTCCTCTCTAGGTCTTGGGCAAAGAAAGTTGGTGGAACTTTACAAATGGATTTATCATATGCTACTATTCCTGTGTTTGGAGAAGAAAACAGAAGGTTGTACATAGAGCTTCAATTTGCCTATATTGTGGCAGATGACAAGAACCCTACAAACCATCCTTTGTATGTTGTTGATAAAGATTTGGGTACTTGCATGTTACATTTTAGTGATGATGACAATACTGTTGGTTTGTTACAAGTTGAAAGGGAACAACTAGTTAAATGTAGTAAGGAACAAGAAGATGATCTTTGGCAATTATACTTTGATGGATCATCTTGCAAACAAGGTGCTGGAGCAGGGGTTCTTCTCATATCCCCTGGTGGTGAAATAGTAAAGTTTATGTATAAATTAGAATTCATTACTACAAACAATACTACTGAATATAAAGCTTTGCTGTTAGGATTGAAGGCTGCTAAGGATTTGGGCATTCAGTAGATTTCTACATATGGCGACTCCGAGTTAGTTGTTCAGCAGGTGAGGAACAACTATCAAGTGAAACAGGATTTGCTGAAAGTCTACCGGAATGAGGTATGGGACATGATCAATAATTATTTTGTAGATTTTAACATTACTTATATTCCGAGGGATCATAATCAGACTACTGATTCATTGGCCTTAACTGCTACACATTTTAAAATTCCCAAAACCACACAGTTGAGGTATCCCATTGAGGTTAGGTACAGACCTTCTGTACCTAATAATGTAAAGAAGTGGAGAGTGTTTGAAGATGACGATGAAATTAAAATATTTTTGGAGCTTACACATGAGTGTTCTAATTCCCTGATTGATCAAGAGGAAGATGATGAGGATGGAGATGTTGAAGAGATTGCTGAAAATGTAATTGCTGGCCATAAGATTATTGAACTAAAAGGTAATTTCATTCCAAAAGGTTTGGTACCTTTAGAAAGGATATTTTCAAAAGATGATACACCTCTACAACCTGTTGTACAGTCTTCAGAAGAGAATGTGGTGGATTGTAATATTGGTACTGCAGAACATCCTAGAATGGTGAAAATTTCGAAAGCACTCACAGCTGAACAAAGAAACAGGTACATTAAATTGTTGAAGGAACATGTTGATGTCTTTGCATGGTCTTATGAATAATTGAGAACATATGATACTAGGATTATACAACATAAAGTCCCTTTAAAACCGAATGTTAAACCTTTTCGTCAAAAATTAAGGAGGATTAATCCAGCATTGTTTCCTGTTATTGAAAAAGAAGTGAAGAAGTTATTAGATGCCAAGATCATTGTTCCTCTCAGGTGTTATAGTGGATTTCACCACTCTAGGTGAATCACACTTTGTATGGCCTTCCCCTGTCCCGCTGCAGACTCTTTAGACCCCATGGACCATATTTTATCCTTTGATGTCACCTTGATCATCCCTAAAAACTATATAAAAGATTATATACGCGGATTTTTCCCTTATAACCGCGTACATACGCGGGTTTGACTCCTATAACTGTGTACATCGAGATGTGTGCATAAGTCCAAATCCTTTTGGAGTTTTCCTTGACTTGGATCCAACTCATTTGACTCCTGGCCTTCCATATGCCTTGAGATCGCTCGGATTTGACCCTTCATTATCCCTTGTGAAGCTATATAAGGAACCCCTTGGTACATTGAAGGCATATAGAGAGATTGAGAGCAACGAAACTATAGTCCATTGTTGCCAGAACTATACTTGAGTCTGCATCCCTTTGTCCCTTTGGAGCACTGTTTTGTTCTTCCCAAGCTTTCCTTTGCTAGTGAGCTTGCTATCGAGAGATGGAGGATTGAGATGGTGGAGGCCCAAGTGGGGGATTTAGTTTCTCCGATTCGCAGACGTGCCGTCAGAGGTTGTATCTATCTTGTAATCTCTGATTTATATTAATAAGAACTATATTTCCTTGTCCAATGATGTGTATTTGATTAAATATTGTATACATTGGAATATGTCAAATGCTTTTACATTATTGATTATATATGCTAGAATAGATCTAACACCATGATATATAGTATGCTTGTATTGTTTACTTGTTGTTGAGGAAGTATTATATCAATTCAAGCTGAAGATTGGAAAGCTCCACGGGGATCTACTTCAACCGTCCGGAATAAGGTACGAGGTCTGATCCTTTAGTGTTAGACATTTTATTTCTATTGCATATTGGGAAAGATTGATTTCTGGAGTCAAGTCTGTCTGTTGTAGTACCCCAAGCCATAGGAATTTCTCTCCGTAACAAAATTGGCATAATGCATTTTGCACTTTTCATTGTACTTGCACTAGATCTAGATGTGCTTTGGAGTACTAGTTAGGACTTCATATAGGAAAATTTGCATTCATCATTTGAAGACAAATTGTGCATTTCACGTAGTACGCATACCCTGTTTACATGGACACAATGCATTTGCATTGATTGTTACGGTGTGCATTTTACTTCTTGTTGCGTCATAACACCACTAGTTGCAAGACCATATCCTATTTTTGAGTAATAAAGCCAACTAAAATCAACGCTAATTAAAATGAATTACACTCTTTTCTTTTCTAGGGTGCACCAACAAGCTTAGGTTTTAGGATCTTGGAATAGTTCATTGTAAGTTAATTCTCCAAGATCACTAAACAACAACATCTAGGTGTCTGTCCAGGGAGTGTGTGAAATCCTTGATATAACCATTGTTCTCAGGATCCTCCTCTCAAACGGGAGTTAAGCACGAGGCAGTGTGAGCAGTTATTGATTGGGATGACCCCTAGTCATAACTGAGTAGCACCGGTGATATTTCCAGGATTGTATTCGTATCTGGGGACTCTTTCAAGAGTTTCGGGCTTTGCTACCCTGCCCATATGGTCAATCCCACCTGCGACCGTCCGCCTGAGATTTGATTATATTGAGGTGACCTTAGTGACCTTACCTAGGATATCGAGGGGGTACTTGTAGAGGTTATTCTGCAGGTGTCCTGGCCAGGTAGAGGTCGGACAGCACAGTTGCTTTATGCATTGAAGCTAAGGGCCACTATAATTGGTTACGTACCTCCACTTGTAGTGTATGGGAGTTTCGAGCCTCTCCTAGGCGAGACATACCTGCTGCATTCGGGAGCTCACATATCCTCCCCTTAGTTTGCTTGTATTTGGCTGTAGATTTTCTTAGGAGTGTGCTCTTTGTGCACTAGTTGGCCTTTGGGATCATGGTTACTTGAGTATATTTATGCTCTCTTGAGTTCGGGTCCTTTTATTTTCAGCATGCCTGGTATCCTATCACCCGTCTTGGTCCTAGTACGGACCCTAGTGTCAGACTTGGGGGCATCACAGCCCCTTACCGTGCTCATAGATTTGGGAATGGTCGTATTCCATCCTCTACTCCATTTGTGGAGGATTTTTATTCCCTTCGCTCGATATTTACACCTGTGGTCACCCTCATGGGGGTGGTAGTGGATTTGTGAATGTTGGGTCTACACCTTAGTTTCATTTTTATGTCTCATCGTTCACTGCATTGTTTCCTTTGGGTGTTGTTGTCATGATCATTCCTCCCTATATCCTATAGTTTGGATTCTTTATTGACTATTTTGGGTTGTTTTGGTCTAATATGGTTGTCATGTAGGATCCAGTTTTTGTACACTCTCGCCGAGGTTTCAACCCATTCATGCCTGTCACAGGTATTATGTCTGAACTGGCATATAGGTTAGGATTTCACATCCGCTTGCACTTATGCATTGCCTTATGACCATTCCATCTGAACCTTAGGTACGAACCCATTCCATGGTATCACGAAACCTTCATGCTGCTATTAGAAGTGGTACTATGTGAATGGTAGAGCTTTCCTATACATGGGTGTCCTAGTTAGCTCCCTTTTGCATTTGGTACCCATGTTGTGAGTCCTCTCTTAGGTCTAGGAGTCTGTTGTATAGTACTGCCATGACATTTCCCAAGAGCCTCATACTCCTCTTGATATTATGCTGGCCTATTTCCCTCAGGACTCCCTTATGTCAAGTTGTGAATGCATTATCATGAGCTTTTCCTGCCTTATTGAGATTTATGTCGGCTCCCCTGACATTGCGTTTCATCCATATAGCCCAAGCTTGTCTCATGTCTAGCCATGCAGAGCCATTTTTATATCCTTCGCAGCTTGATTCCCTTTTTACCGGGAGGGTATTTTCCCCCGAGTGTCGATATCCTACACATGTATCCTTGCATTGAGCATAGTTATGTTCCACTGCTTAGAACTAGTTTGTTTTTCCTTATGACACTCGTCTCCTCCTAGTTTGTAACTATAAAGCTAGTTTATTCTTTTTTCAAGCTTTTCAAATAACTGAAAAAGTCCAACAAAAAAAAAATCAAAAAACCAAAAAGCCAGACAAGGAAAGATGTTATCTTTGGCAGCTGTTGAGTCATGTCGCCTTCGAACAGAGCACTATATATCACATCCATTGGTTGGTTTATAGTTTGACTTAGGAGCTGTACTCGTTTATCTGAGTTTATCTCCATCGACTGGTTAAGCTTCCAATCCCTATGGAGCCTCTGTTGATGCCTCCTGTGTCACAGAGATGTCCCAGTTTGTATATCGAGTCTATGCTGCCTTCACTCAGTCACCATACGCCGTTATGCTCTTGTTCAAAGGAAGTTGAAACCTGTGTCGACCATT
>LPNX010592644.1:748571-771413 GCA_001517045.1 Pseudotsuga menziesii | reverse complement strand
ATCGTATGACCCCTCTGACCTCACACATTAGGGGGCATCTGTTATAGCGGATTTCACCACTCTAGGTGAATCACACTTTGTATGGCCTTCCCCTGTCCCGCCGCAGACTCTTTAGACCCCATGGACCATATTTTATCCTTTGATGTTACCTTGATCATCCCTAAAAACTATATAAAAGATGATATACGCGGCTTTTTCCCCGATAACCACGTACATACGCGGGTTTGACTCTTATAACCGTGTACATCGGGATGTGTGCATAAGTCCAAATCCTTTTGGAGCTTTCCTTGACTTGGATCTGACTCATTCGACTCTTGGCCTTCCATATGCCTTGAGATCGCTCGAATTTGACCCTTCATTATCCCTTATGAAGCTATATAAGGAACCCCTTGGTACATTGAAGGCATATAGAGAGATTGAGAGCAACGAAATTATAGTCCATTGTTGCTAGAACTATACTTGAGTCTGCATCCCTTTGTCCCTTTGGAGCACTGTTGTGTTCTTCCCAAGCTTGCCTTTGCTAGTGAGCTTGCTATCGAGAGATGGAGGATTGAGGTGGTGGAGGCCCAAGTGGGGGATTCAGTTTCTCCGATTCACAGACGTGCCGTCAAAGGTTGTATCTATCTTGTAATCTCTGATTTATATTAATAAGAACTATCTTTCCTTGTCCAATGATGTGTATTTGATTAAATATTGTATCCATTGGAATATGTCAAATGCTTTTACATTATTGATTATATATGCTAGAATAGATCTAACACCATGATATATAGTATGCTTGTATTGTTTACTTGTTGTTGAGGAAGTATTATATCAATTCAAGCTGAAGATTGGAAAGCTCAATGGGGATCTACTTCAACCATCCAGAATAAGGTACGAGGTCTGATCCTTTAGTGTTAGACATTTTATTTCTATTGCGTATTGGGAAAGATTGATTTCTGGAGTCAAGTCTGTCTGTTGTGGTAGCCCAAGCCATAGGAATTTCTCTCCGTAACATCATGTACTCTTCATTGGTGGCTAATCTAGTTCCTATTAGGAAAAATAACGAAGAAATTAGACTGTGTGTTGACTTTAGAAACTTGAATAGATCTTCACTAAAGGATAATTATCCTCTGCCTAAAATTGAGCAAATATTGCAGAAGGTTGTTGGGGCACAGAGGATTTCTATGGTTGATGGCTTCTTAGGATACAATCAAATTTCTATGCATCCTGATGATAAAGAGAAAACAACTTTTAATACTCCCTGGGGAACTTTCATGTATGATAAGATGCCTTTTGGTTTAATGAACGCTGGAGCAACTTTTCAGAGGGCTATGGATATAGCCTTTGTTGGGGAAAAGGACAAGTTTGTGGTAATTTACTTAGATGACATTACTATATTTTCACAATTAGATGATGAACATCTAAAACATTTGAAACAAACTTTCCTAAAATGCAGAAAATTTGGTTTGTCCTTGAATCCAAAGAAGTCACACTTTGCTGTACAGGAAGGCAAATTACTGGGTCATTTAGTTTCTGCTGATGGTATAAGGATTGACCCAGAAAGGGTGAAAGCAATATTGAAGATAAGTCTGCTAAGGAGTAAAAAATATGTCCAATCTTTCATTGGTAAAATCAACTTTCTGCGTTGGATTATACCAAACTTTGCTGAGACGATCAAGCAGATTACAACCATGCTAAAGAAGGATCAAGAAGTCAAGTGGACCACTGAAGCAAAGAACTCATTTGAAAAAATCAAGATGGCTCTTACCGAAGCTCCTGTATTAGTAATTCCAGACTTTACCAGAGAGTTTCTAACCTTTTCCTTTGCATCTGAAGATACACTAGCAGTTGTTCCGTTGCAGAAGAATAAGGATGGTCTTGAGAAACCTATTGCATTCTTCATCAAAACTCTCAGAGATTCTGAATTAAAATACAACATCTTGGAAAAACAGGATTATTCTTTGGTAAAAGCTTTGAAATTTTTCAGAATCTATGTTTTGCATTCCAAATTTATTTCAGATGTGCCTAATGCTACTGTAAAAGATGTTTTGACACAGCCTAACAGCGAGGGGAAAAGAGGCAAGTGGATTGCTAAAATCATGGAGTATGATGTAGATATCATACCTACCAAACTAGTCAAGGGACAAGGTTTAGCCAAGCTATTGGCTGAATCAAATTGCCAAGCTTTAGAATTGCATTTGATGGCAGAAGAGCCAACTCAAGAAGAAAATCAAGCAGAGATAGAGAAAGAAAAGATTATGGACTTCTATTCAGCATCCACATGGTACGTAGACATTGTGTATTTTTCTGTTGTATTTACAATGTCCTGAACACTGATATAGAAAAGCTGCTAGATATTTGAAGCTAAGAACTACTAAGTACTGTTTGGTAGAACAACAGTTGTTTTGGAAGGATCCATGGGGTATTCTACTTAGATGCTTAGATAAACCTGAAATTGAAGGAGTGATTTATTAATCTCATGAGGGTGCTTGTGGAGGTCACAAGTATTGGAAGGCAACAGCATACAAAATCTTAAGAGCTGGGTACTATTGGCCCTCTTTATTTGCAGATGTATATCAGCAGGTAAGACCTTGCATCCCTTGTCAGAAGTTTGCTGGTAAACAAAAATTGTTGTCATTACCTTTAAAACCAGTTGCAGTAAGTGCCCCTTTCTAGTAGTGGGCTCTGGACTTTATAGGAGAGATAAGTTCATCTTCCTCACGACAACACAGCTGGACTTTGACTGCAATAGACTTCTTTACCAAATGGATGGAAGCTATCCCTACCAGGAATGCCACAGATAAAGTGATTATTGAATTTATTGAAGAAAATATCCTCAGTAGGTTTGGGTGTCCTCAGAAAATAGTAAGAGATAATGCAAAAGATTTTAATTCTAAGGCAATGGGAGCATTTTGTGAAAATAATGGCATCTTGTTGAAACATTCAACTCCTTACTATCCCCAAGGTAATGGTTTAGCTGAGTCCTCCAATAAAAATATCATTCAGAGTATCAAGAAACTGCTGAAGCATAATAAGAGATCATGGGATTCAATGCTGAAATATGAATTATGGGCTGATAGAATAACAATCAATCAAGCAATTGGAACTTCTCATTTCCAATTAGTGTATGGTATAGACATAGTTTTTCCTGTTCAGTTGGGCATCCCAGTGATGAAGTTTTTTCAGGATTGTTAGGAAGAACCTAATGATATGCAGAGAAGGATTTATGAAATGATAGAGTTGCAGCAGAATAGAGAAAAAGTGGAAGAAAAGGCATAGCTATATAGATTGAAGATAAAAGACAGATTTGACAGGAAAATCAAAGATAACACTTTCTCAATTAGTGACATGGTTCTAAGGTGGGATGCTAGGAAAGAACAAAAAGGGAAACATGGCAAATTTGATAACCTCTGGTTTGGCCCTTTCCTAGTATCTAATTTTTTGGAAAATAACACTTTTGTCCTACAGACTTTGGAAGGTGAGGAATTGTCAAGTCTAGTTAATGGACGATTCCTCAAGCATTTCTATAGTTTTTGAGGGGAATTTCAGTTTTTCATTGTATATATCGGTGTGAGTAAAACACAATAAGGACTCCATAACCCAATAGAAATTTTACAAATTAGCAAGTAGCAGTAAAGAAGGCACTGGTCTACAGGTTCTTGAAGCCTCTCAAGGAGGACTTCATCCCATAGCAGAAGCTAGATGTTAAGTCATGATTTTGTCTTCCTTATTTTTATGCTTTTGTTTATGTTTTTGAACCTCGCTAGTATTTTTTCTTCTAGGAAATTTTGTTTATAAAGGTTAATTTTTTGTTTAAGCTTTTAGTTTTCATCATATTGATTTTTCTTATTTTTAAGCATGCTTTTATAAATTTTGGTTAGAGTTCATTCTTGAAGGGTTCTACAAGGTATATATAGATTAAATGGTTTCATAAATGACACTACACTAGTAGAAAATGAGAAATTAATGACTAAAAAAATGACTAAAGTCAGGCTATAAACGACTATTTTTGAGTCGGTGACTAATAGTAGCAAATTACCACTATCTTATAGCTAGTCGTATTTTACTAGTCATCAATAGCTTGACTTAGTAGTCACTAATTTAGTCATTGATTTAGTCATTGATTTGGTCATTGATAGACAATGATTTAGTCATTGGTAGACAATGCTTTAGTCATTGTTTTAGTCATTTATAGTTAATGATTTAGTCACGGATTTAGTCACTGAGTTAATCATTGATTTAGTCACTGATTTAGTCACTGATTGCAACCATTAATGACCAAATATACGACTAAATAAACTACTAGAAGTTAACATATTAATGACTAAGCTAAATACGACTAAGATACAAGAAATTAGCTACTAATAGTCATATATATGTGAATTTAGTCGTTTTTGTAGTCACAAATTTATGATAGATATCAATCTACAAACTACATAATTATTACTATTACAACTTACCAGTAACTAGTATTTATGAAAGTAGTCATTTACGCAGTGGAGAATTGTAAATAAGAAGGAGCTGCGTTGGATGATTTCACAAATATCGACGTTTCGATCCCTACTATGGGAAGGGTAAGGAAGTCGATGTGTCCCCATTACACCAATCACAGCAGGCACGCCTCACTCCAAAGAAAACTACACTTGGGCTTCTTGTGAATCCCTTGGTGCAAATGACATGGTCAAAACATTTCTCTTCAAACATTATGCACCCCACCTTGCCACCTAAGCATGCCATAAGGATTCCAGAGATATCTAACTAGTAGCTGATGCACTCTTAGCTAATGCGTGGATAATGGGCAGTTTCTAACAGACAACTCATTTAACTAGAAAAAAGAAAAAACAAGTAACCGATAACTTATTCGTGACACTTAATATTTGGCCCTAGGAAATCATAGGTTACACTAAAATCAAGAAAGCATCATGGGAGAGGTTGCAAAGATGCAAGGGCTGATGAAATACGCCAAGAAATCCTTGTTTATTTCAAAGTTTTCAATTATCATGCATGGTTGGAGAAAAATTCAGCGAAGACCCCTCTTTCATCACCCAACCCTAAAAACACTAATTGAACACTCTAATCCAACGNCAAAAATGATGATAGGAACAATTTGATAAGCTAACATATCACTGACTATAGAGTATAATCCAAATCAATAATTTATATAGCAAAGGTAATAGAACCTTCAGTGCTCCACGTTACATTCTACATGGTAAGATTCAATCTAATAAATGAGTAAGAACAAGTTTTACATAAAACTTGTAAATAAAAACCTTCAAGTCTAGTCCTACTCAGACTTAAATCCTGTAATCAATTTCAGATTCTATCAACTTTCAATTTGCTACAGACGACAATGGAAAGCAAATTGAAATAACATCCAAATATACACTGAATATGTCCAAAAAATCATTTAGAAATTCCCCACATAATAACAAGCCATATGTGGGATTTCATATAATCCTGCAATCAACTACTGTTGAAATTTGAATCTAATAACATATAAGGTTTTTAGACATTTTATTTTGGACCGAGAGACCCACTGAACAATTTCCTCTACCCCAAACATGGTGCACAAGATAATTACTTTGAAACCGGAATCTTCAGTAGTACAAACCATAAATTATGGCATGCATTGAAAAAAAAAGACATAAGAGGTCTCTAAAATTATTATTTACCCCCCCTAGGGATTTAAAATGACACTTTTTACAAGGATAACATGGTGATACTAATGCATGGCATCAGACCTAAGGATTCAGACACCATCGTGGAGCACATGCATTAGGACATACCCATGGATTTAGAGGATTGAGCGAAAAAACTAGGCAAACTCAGATCACTAGGATCTAAGTTTATCTAGGTGAAAAAAACACTTCAGAGCAGTACTAAGACAGATGACCCATTTGGGATAGACCTTTTACACATATAATTGGATGACATGTCATTTTACAATCATCATTTTTTACCATGGGCAAAATAAATGTACAAGATAAGAACCAAGGAACAAAAGAATGCTTGAGATGGATCATGGAACTGAGGGTTCCCTAGGTTGTTGTCATCTTCTGTCTGCTGATCATCCTATGCTAACTGAGTGGCAACAGGTACAAATAAAAAATGCA
The DNA here is from genome assembly GCA_001517045.1 of Pseudotsuga menziesii. Lineage (NCBI taxonomy): Eukaryota > Viridiplantae > Streptophyta > Pinopsida > Pinales > Pinaceae > Pseudotsuga > Pseudotsuga menziesii. The sequence continues at coordinate 765,318 of LPNX010592644.1, read as the reverse complement.
GAAACATATATTGAAACAGAGTAAATTGCTGAAAATACCCATTCTTTCCTCCATCAATCTGCAATCCTAGAGTAAGAACAATTGGATATTGGTGTGAAGAATTTGTAGCAGCAATGTATCACTGAAAAACACACAGATTTCTATAAATCTGCCCAAAACAGACAAAAAATATGCAGAATTCTGGAAAATTGTCCAATACTAGTAAGAAAACACTCAGAAAATAAAGCTTTATGAAAAATCTGCCCAATATCTGCAACAAAACACTCAGAAAACTGTTAATTTCTCCTTCAATCTGCCAAATAAACAACCAATTCTTCCAGATATGCAAATCCGGATAGCAAGATAGGCAGGAACAAATTTAATTTAATTCCAAATCTTCTGTAATGTCAATAAAACTCAGAAACTTGACTGATTATCTGCCTGTAGAGGCCCTACAGTCCAAATATTTTCTCGATTGGTGGTCCATACACACAATTTTGGCAGGAAACTTCTGTATAGTACCCTGATGCATCTGTACAATTGAATTTCTTCACCAGTGGCTGTTTCTATTTACCTGGCAGCTCATCTATAATTTTACGGCTCTGTTTCTTCCTTTGGTAGCTAGTCCATACATACGACTCCTGATCCGTATGCTGGAGGCTGTACGATGGATGCTTCCGTACAGTCACATGTAGGTTGCTTATATCTTTGATGACATATGACTCTCCCTTCATAAAATCAAATTGATTTCTTTTCTATGGAACCTGGCTTTAAAACCAAAAGTTTTCAGACGTGGCTTTGAAAACTGAAAACCAGTCGATCGCTGTTTCGAATGATCATAAACCATTTTGGGTTTTTGATGTGTCATGCTGGTGATCACTCAATCCATCTTTGCTGACAATAGTGCCTACGCGTTTTCGCTCTCACAGGCTCTGTGGATCGGCCTTTAACTAAGCTCTCGTACCATATCACCAAAATCAAACACATAAAGAAACCCAAGAAACATGCAAGTGATCTGTGTATTGCATTGCATAAATGATAAATCAAAGCTTATAAAGGTTCACAAGCTAGTTGAGTTAATCCACTTTATGGATGTCCGATAGACTGAGAAACACTCTCAAGTGAAATAAAGCATAAAATCATTAAATAACCTATAGTCAAAGTGACTTTATTAATGCCTATATCTGATATTTAATTGAACATTCTAATCTAACATTTACTTTAACTAATCTTTTGGAATCTAACGTTCAGGTATATTGTTTATAAGTTATAACTTATCTGTCAGTGGATAACTGCTTAAAATACTTGCTGAAACATTATATTTCCCATGATTTAGAAATCTCCCCATCACATTTGCTAGTTTGATTCTTCCATTGATCCTTGTGTCGTATCAAGAACTTCAGGATTGACTAAACAATTCTAGCCTCTTTTGATTCTGCTGGCATACATTGTACTCTGTAGTAAAATATTCCACAAATTTCAAAAACAAAATCTCAAAAGTCGCCTTTCCATACCTTAATATTATATTCATCTCTTTCCGTGACTTGTTGGAGCAAGCGTTGATTCTGGGTTTGCATGTCTTCATACGCTTGGCCAATAGTCTGTCAAAATCATAAACAACATGAAAAATACTGTCTTCCAGCTTTAGAGTTTTTACTTTTTACCCCAATTTGATTTCAAGATAAGAAAATAAACCTCAATCTCAGATATATAAGCCTCTCCTTCTTCATTTTTAGCTTTCAGTGCTTCAGTGAGTTCAAATACATCTCTGCATAAAGCCAGGAATTAAAAAAATGTAGCGCCACTTTAAAAGCCAGAGAAAAGCTTTTAATCAGTGAGATTGAACACAAATAATATTAATAAGACTGCACTCTCTAAGTTAAGTATTTCAACAGGTAAAGAGAAGATATATTATTCAACACCCCAGTCGTGCCATATTTCAAAGCAAAATCATGGAGGACAAAAGGCAGCAAACCAATTTGAGGAGGCCACAAATTGGTACAGTATAACTTTTACTTTCTAAGATGACTATAAGGGAGACTGGAGTAGTTAATGGATTTTAGGGCTAGCCAAAGAAAAAATACAATTGAGTAATACTTGTAAATGTGAAGCAGTTCAAAAGCTCTCAAGCTACCCAATAATACTCTTTGAGAGTTGTCAATAACATACATGAACCAATGGTAACTTTTAAGGCATAAATTTACAAATAATCATGGAAAGATATAGAACTCTCAGGTAAGAGACGCTACCTCTCTGAAGCATCAAGCCTCTCTCTCTCCAGCGAGCTATCTTAGCTTCAACATCTGCTAGTCTCTGTTGGAAGGCTGCTTCTGCTTCATTAGTTGCCTTCACTCGCAATTCTAAACTGTGTTCATCCAGAGCAGACTTTAGCATTTCAACCTATGCCCAAGCTTTGCGTTCTGCTTGCCTGACTTCCATCACATCCCTGCAACAGAAGGCATGTTTGGTATTATTATGCATCAATTCCTATATCTTTCTTCCCATATTTAAGTCAAAAATATTATAAACACATGATATACCAGAACATTTAGAGATTGGATGTGTAAATTGTGTTCATACAAAAAAACAATGTGGTCAGAAGAAGGAAGGGGTGAGAGAAGCACAATTTAGTAATGCAGAAACATGTTGTCAACCGAAAATAACTACCTGCAATATTATAATAAGACCTGATAGATTCAAGTTGGTCAATTGACATCCTTAAGTAGTGCAAAATAAATAACTAGTATCTACTAGTAGCTTCGCAGCTGTAAGATAACAAGTGTGATGCAACCTTCCCTTACCTTTCGACTCTGAAGAAATTGGATATGGAAAATGACATATGATGATACTGGTGTGCTAAATTCAAAAGTAATCATTATAATTTCTGCCTAGAGCCCATTATACAAGAGAATTTCATATGCATGAAAAACAGAGAAAAAGCTTACAAGACTTTCTCTGCCACAATCTTCAGACAACTGTTAGTCAGGCATTTTTTGGCCATAAGCGCAAGTATAGTATGATGGTGATGAGACTTATTGCAAACATGCTGATGTGGCCTCAAACACTGAGTACCCATGCTTTGTCCTTGATTACCAGTGACAATCAAAATGATGAAGACAATGAATAACAACCTCAAAGCAGAAGAAGAGGGTGGGAACTGGAACAGATGGTGACATGATAATAGATCAGTAGATGATGAGAAACAAATACAAATTAATCGTGGTAAAAGATATCAATGCCTATGACTTGAATGCAATATGGTAGCACGCGGTAGGTATTTGGGAAGTGTTTTTACCTTCATTGTACTTTCCATGAGAAGCTTCAATATTTTTTGTGAAGGTTATTAATCTTTGGATTCACTGAGGACAAGGTTCAAGTAGGGTTTGCTTACAAAGTAAGAAAAATACAAGATTTCTTTCTTCTTGAGTGGACTTAGCTTAGAAGATAAGCATAAAATCATAAAGTCCACTTGTAGCAGCTTATTTTGAAAATAATCCGAACAATGTCCTGCATAGAGAATTCTAAACAGATTAATGCTGCTTCTGAAGGCAATCAGTATGAACATGAAGCAATTCATAACAACATTTTTGTGGGCCACATCCACACGTCCATACCAGCAGAGAATGAAGTGGTTTTCTTGAATGTTGTGGCAAGAATAAAATGGTGTGGGTGAACTGAGCATCCGCATCGCACTTAAGGATAGATCAGATCTTCATAGCAAGTGAGTGCAACCTTTTCATGGAAATCAATGAGTAGAAAAAGTGCTTCCTTACAGGTTCAGAACAGCATACTTAATTCAGATAAGACAGTGATTTCTAAGTGTTTATATCGGCTAATGCTAGCATTTAGTATTATAGTCTTGTGGAAGGATTCAATATATCAACACTAAGAACTTTACTTCGAAGAAATATACATAGACAGATCACAACAATTTCTTGGAAAGATTGATCTGTACATACATAAACATTCTAAGTAGCATGTGATCAATCACATCCAGACTCTTTTTCAGGACAAAAGGAACATTTCAATGGAGCACCTTTGAGGATATAAGATAATATTTTAAGACAAGCAAATCAACTCATGCTGGGTTAAAAGAGCACTTTTCTCGAGACAAGTCAGCGCTCAAACTCAGCATTATCTTTGGAATGGATTGTGGGGAACAGTAGCACTATTTTTAAGATTGTAGGTTTTCAATGGGAATTACTTCATCCTTTTATAGAGGCCACCTCAGCGGAGTTTACATGGCCAAAATCTCAAGCCTAAGGTTTGACTTTTGAAAAGATCAGACCCTTCTCAAGCAAAACATTGCATTTTGGAAAAGAGATTGACCCACAAATCAAGTCATATCAATCAAAGATAACAACAGAAGGTATCAAAGAAAGAGAGAGGCCTCAACCCTAGGCAAGAATATCACTACACTAAATTCATCTCGAAGTAAGAAGCTTTTGTGAGAGGCAGACTTAAGATAAAACAAAACTACATAGAAAGCCTTGGGTCTTTCTACTGCATTCAAGAAATCAATCCTACTTTTCTATATGATTAAACTAAACATGGAAACAGAGATGAGGATGCTGTCATAAATGCTAATTTTAGCATCCATTACCATGCTTTCGTCTTATTTTGGGTATTTTCCATATGGATTATTCCAAACAGATGAGAGCAAAGCCATTAGAGGTCCCCAAAACTTCATCGCTATGAAATCTGCAACAGGTTGTGGGATAGTAGGGTGGTTCCTTTGTGAGCATTTGTTGCTACTTTTTAAGAGGATTTATTCTCTGTTATTTTAGAAAACGTATGTCATTTTTTCTAGTGAAGCCTGCTGCTATTCTTGATGAGACATGTCTATGATTCATGTTAGCATTTTGTAGCTCGGAGGTACTCCTGCACTAGGTGCCAAGGTGCAGGAGTCCGAGGTGATGTGAAGTCTCATTTAATGTCATTGACTTTATTAATGTGCATTTATTAAAGTACATTTTTTATGTGACTTTATGATTTAAAAGTGAGTTGCACTTTATTATGTTTATAAAGTGACTTTAAGTCATATAGTGTACTTTTATAATATTAAGGGAAAAGTGACTTTTTGAAGAAAAAAAAGATTTAGTGTATAGTTCGCTTAGGAAACTTAAGTGAACTTGAGATTAGATCTCAGCCATGGATCTTGAGATCAAGATTTAATCTCAACCGTGGAATTTGAAAAGTCATGTAAGTTACTCTAATGAGAGAAATAAAAGAGTTATGAGACTTCATTTTCATACATCTCAAGAGAAGCTGAGGAAAGGCACAAGTTCCAAGAAAGAGAGAGAGAGATTAAACTCAAAAGAGATGGAGAAGAAGAGTATGGAAGATGCATCCATTTAGCACGCACTTCAACAAGAGGAAGAAGGCAGAGATCTAGCATGCATTTCCAGATTTATAGTTTGAGAAAGGGCACACTTCCCAAGAGAATTGGGATGGCACAACTCCCAAGACAAGACTGTAACAGCAAAAAAGAAATGTACTGCTGAATTTTATGACAGGCCGTACTACTGATGGTGACAGGCCTTACTGCAGACTTGAAGGCATAGATTTCTAGGCTGATTTATATGCATGGAAATTGAGGTCATTAATAGAAGAGGTAATTCTATCATGTTTGCACTTTATTTCTCAGTTTGGCATGCTGTTTAAGGTGACTATAGCAGTCCGTACAGTCAAGTTGGCCCAAATTTCTGGCTGCTGGGGCATGGATTTAAAGGCGTACGACAGTCTTAAATTATTGTTGTTACAGCTAGTTGTAATCTTTGAAATTTCCATATGAAGCTCAATAAAATAAACTCTCTTGACTGGTTTTCCCCAAGCTGTGGGGTTTCTCCAGGGATTATTTTTTGACCAAAATTCCTGTGCATTAACTCTATTTACAGTCTGTTAATTTATCTTATTCTTCCACTGCAAATTGTACTTATGGACAGTATATCAGTGCTAGAAAATGTTTACTTATGCTTGGGTGAAGTATAATGTGGCTGGCTTATTATTATTGATTGATATCAATCGTTCATAAATTGTTTGACGAAAATTTTCTGTGGCTGTGTGTGAACAACAATTGGAATTTTCCCTATTTTTCATCAATTCAATTTTATGATTTTTATATTTTAAATTTCCATCTACTGTTTATGCCTATGATTCAAAGTTATAATGGAAAATGTGCATGTATTATAAATTTAGAATTTAACAATGTGAAATTCAAATACTCGAATAATAAATGATTCATGAATCAATGAGGAATTGACAACCGTGTTACAATGATGAATTTACTATTTTGTATTTATTATTTGCTTTTAAGTTTTAGTATGTAAATGGTGATGGGATGAAGAATTTAAATGTTAAATTGTTAATATGTTGTGATTTGTACAAATTATCTATTTTTCATAATTTTGAAGAGCTCAGCATCTTCCAAAATTTCGGAGTGGTCTCCACATGACCCCAATGTGTGTTTCAGTGCCCACATGTCCCAAAGACTTGGGCAACATTGGCTTTAAGGAGGAAAGTTCAGCACTGCTTTTGAAGATATTTTCTGGTGCTTTTTTCCAAGGTTATTTTAGCAATTTATGACAAGAAATCCAGTTTTTGACCATCTTTGAGGAGAGAAAATAAATCCAAGGTTATGTTCCCTATAGGATGTTAAGATTTGTGAATATATATTATTTTTATAATTAAATATATTTTTTGTTTTCTAAAACATATTAAGTTGGGTTGACATCTGCTGACATCAGCATTACAGACATGGGACAGACAATACAATTTATACTAGGCTGTAGAATGCACCTTGTTTCTCTTAGTGCAATCAGAATAAGCTATGGGTTCTGAAGATTGGAATTTGGGCGTCTTTGATCAACAAAGCACTCTTAGTGAGGAGCTGATGGCATACCTCATCACACCACATCGAACAAAAGGCAGAAAATGAGCTAACTTCATTTTCAAAAACAAACTTACACCCAATCTTCCAAAGGATGAATGATGCATAAATCCTCAAGCAATTCTAGGTCCCTATGAAGGAATAGCAGACTAGAGATCCACAATATCCAAGAAAGGGAGCACACGGAAATGAACCTGACTTGAAGAAAAACTGAATACATATCCTGCAAATACTTCCAGCAGCTCTTGGAAAACAGGCAGTCCCAAAAAATATGCTTGACAGTCTCCAAGGGATGAAAAACAAGGCACCATATAGAAGTCTTCTCTATATTATTACAGAATCCAACTCAGTAAACCTCATATGATTATTGATGTCTACTGCTGCTACACGAAGGAAGCTATGCTCCCAAGATGCAACGAGTTTGGAAACCCTTTGCTCGTGTACACCACAATTGATGTGCAAAACATATCACCCAAATTCAATCACAATATTTGTATTCTCTATGTTTACTTGCTAATATAATTTTGGCTATATCTATGACTGATGAAAATCATATTGTCTGGACTTTGAATGGGCCTAGCAATTAAAACATGTGATTTCTCCTTGGAGGTAGCCCTAGTGGCTAAGAGGAAAGTTGTTGTCCTCACCTGCTCGGGTTCACATCCCACTTTGTGACATGCTTGGTCTCTTCGTGAACCAATTGTTTATTGTTGACCTGGATATGAGCCTTGAAGAATCCAGTTTACTGTGGGTACTGAGGGGAAGTGCTAGTGGATTTTCTCGAGTAATGCATTACACGGAGAAAAAATGATTTAAAATGAAAACAGGGAATATCACAAACAAACAGAACAAAAAGGAACATAATACATGAAATAAAATAATGCACTGTACAAATGCAAAAATGATGATGGTAGGCAATCCATGCTATCAGTGCTAGACATTCCACATCTGCAATGTCATAATATATGTCATTTTTTCTACCTAGGATTATTTTCAAATCATCACTGTCATTGCCAACCTAGATCTTTGAGATCATGAACAAATGCAATACATTAAAATATGCATAAGGCCATTACAATAGGCTTTGCGTGTTACGTTTGTGAAAAATGACTCAAAAAGAAGACATACCAATGAATGCATAACACAAACTGTCTCCTGTCTTGTAATCTCTGATAATATCAGCCCTGGTTTGGCAATGACAACACACAGACTTCAATATATAATACTAGTGACAGATGAAGCATATGGCCTAAAATAAAGAAAATATAAATAAAATAAAATTGTTGTACATATTTTCAAAAAATGAGATTAGATATTTTCAACACCACAACATATAGTTTTCATAGAAACTTTGAACAATAAGTAAGAAATAATAGCTAGTTGAACACTCACGATATTACTTTCCCAAAACGAGAAAAGATAACTTCAAGATCTTCTTCCTGCAAAACATATACAACTTTTGCTATAAGTAGTTTTTCAGGAAATTCTGCTAAATCTAAAAGTAACGATGAAGTTAAAACAAAAATCTTATAGACTCAGCACCTATCAATGAAGTTAAGACAAAATTCTGAAAAATAATAAATAAAATGTTATCTCCATAAATCATTTGTTAGAGAAGCTGAACATGATAGTCTTAAAGACTTAATGTCTATTTCATGACCTAATATCTGTATGAAAGTACTGTTTGTTCCTGTAGATGAGCATCTAATAATTATCATTTTATCAGTGAACATCAATAAATCATTTTATAGGGCTCTGAATACTCAAAAGAGTGGGGAAATGTAGACAAACAGTGTCATGAGGGAAGCCTCTTCAAGGCCTTGGCAGGCACCAGTCTGCTAGCTACAGTTCTAGAAGAAGTGTGGGCTCCTACTAATCTGGTAGAAAATTCGGCACGGGACTCTGCACATCATTTACCATTTGCTACCGAGACCGAGGAAACGAATCAAGTGATTAACCTAATAGAGGTTGTCTGGGGTGGACCTTATAGAATCTTCCTCCTCAAACCCAACACTTCCCTCAGGAAAATAGCTAGATATCTATGGTCTGATTATAGAAAAAAAGTAGCAAGGGATCCTCCTGGCTCCTATAGAGATAGTGAAACCTCACCCTGATCTCACAGTATACAACAATGTTGTCAAACTCAAACTCGGAAAAGACTCAGTTGGCCTTGGACTCGGTGAAACTTGGCAACTCAACAAAACCTGGAAAAAGAATTGGTGAAACTCAACAAATAGAAAAAAACTCAAAATATAGTAATTTTTGTAAAAGTAGTAAATCTGACAAGTCTGAGCTGAGTCTAGCAAGTCTGATTTGAGTCTAAGCAAGACTCCACAACTCTCGAGTCTTGAAAGTCTCATGAGTTTGGCAAGTCTGAACCAAGTCTCATGAGTCTCTACAAGTCCCAAGTTCACCTGGCAACTCTGAGCCATGTACGCATTTCAGACTTTATACAGCCAAACTCGAAAGACATGGCGAATCTCAACTCTTTACTGAAGAGTATTTCAATATTTTTTAATGTAAATTTTCCAGAGTGTTTTCACTTGTAAAATCCTCCAAAGCAGGAGCATGTCAGTATCAAATTTCATGTATTGAGTCATCACGGATGCTTATGTAATGTCAGTCAAAGTCTATAGTCTTAGGAGTCCCTCTTGCACATGGTTAAATGATAATTAAAATGTGTCAGTGATTAAAAACCAGTTAGAAGGTTCAAATTTCTCTTCGCTAGATCCAACTTCGAGTCTATTATTCTAATTCTTCATTAACTTTATAACTCAAAGTTTCCCACTTCTCATGTTAGAAACATAAACAAAAATAAAGCAAGATATGTGAGCTTTGGTAAGGTGTTTCCATACACTGAAATCTCTAAGAGTTCCTAAAAAAAAGAAATAGACAAAGAATTTTTTTTTAAATATTGCAGGGCAAAATGCTTTTAAAACCTCACTTATATGCAATTTCGGCCTACTCTGCTATATACTCTAGGATCCAATGCAGCATTGATGTGCAGGTATAACTATAAGCAATTCTAGATATGCTAAAATGCTGTAAGACTGCTTTGAGACACCAAACATGTATCGCATACTCACTTGAGTAACAAGATTAAGCTTACAAACAAACAACACATTCTCAGGGGGTTTTACTTCAGCTTCTGGAATATCCCCTATCTGTAACCACAAAAACAGACATAGAAAGTAAGGGGCATCAAACTATTAAAAAGTCTAGATGCAAGTGTTAAAAATTCATGCAAACTCTGGTAGCATTAGGGCACTAACCTTCCTAACATTATATAGCTTATTCAAATCTGCTCTCCCTACAACTACTATGTAGTATTGCCTCAAGCATAGACCATGACAATAGAATGATTTATAGGAAGGTATCTTCTTGCTAACTGTTAACACACAATCTGACTCCAGGGAGATTGTACGGGGATGGATCTCCCATTAACCAGATCATGAATCAATGGGATAAAGGAGAAAATGCAGCCTCTGTGCTATCTTCATTGGATATAATGTGTGCACAAGTCCAGATGCAAGTGTTAAAATAGTCACGCAAACTCTGGTACCATTGGGGAACTAACCTTCCAAACATTATATAGCTTATTCAAATCTATTCTCCACTGACAGATATGGCCAATGGGACTGGCAAAAAGTACATGAATCCAATTTTACAGGAGAAAAGTACAGGCCTGCCTGCGGCAGCATACTGAATCACATTAAAAATAAAAACTAGGAAAAATGACCCTGGAACCAACTTTTCAGCAGGATCAACAATGATAATTAAACAAAATAGTGACTCAATATGCCACAATGAATAACTTGCCTTTTCTTCTAGTAGGAAACTTACAAGGATGCATTTTCGAACTGTTTTGGTGGAAAATCTTTGAAAAGCATGGCAACTGCAACAAGATATCTGCTGCTAGTCCTTGTCATGCTTTCTTCTGGGAATGAAAGAATGATAGGCTATAGCCAAATAGACAATAGGACACAAAGAAATGTGAATTTACTTACTATGCTCTATTACAATTAACCTCCAATTCATGATCTGTTCATGTTGGAACCAGTTATTAACTGCCTTCCATAAACCATCAGTGGAGTCCTGTGCAATGGCCAATAAAAAGTAACACAGTGTCGCCACATCATGTTTGTGCTGCTGGCTTCTTTGGTTGTGGAAACAACAGCTGAGCAAAGAGGAGTTCATTCCATGTATCAGGAAATCCTGGAAGACACCAATGCAGACAATCCTGAGAACCACCTTTTGATCTGAGAATGTATTTGGATATATGTGACTCGTCCCTCAACTCTGAAACCCCAGTGATATCTAAACATTCAACCCTTGTTCCCCACACAGCACTCTCAATAGCTAGATCTCTAATATAGTGTTCAATATAAGCAAAGTCTAATATAAGCAGTACATAATCATTTTAAGCCCCTGCTCTTTTACATATTGTCCTCCTTTTGCATATATTTTGTGTAATATAAGCAGTGTTCTTTCCAAAAAAATCTTATCAAATATACTTTAATCTTATGTTTTGTTTTATTTAGAGAATGTGCCCTTACCCAGCTTGCATGTATGGATCTTATTATGCCTAATAATTATAGTTCCTGCAAAATGTGTGCATGTCTTTTATCAAGATTTCAACATTGCATGCACCATGTCTGCTCAAATAATTTCCTAAGTTATATCTTGACTGCAAAGATGCTCAAATATTGCAGCTCTACTTTTGGGCTTTTCAAGCAATTAGACAAATGCAGGGCTCAAGTACTCCATGGAGTTTCTTTCAAAATAGGATGCAAACAAAAAATTTCTCATGATACAATGTGATACCTAAAGTGAAAGGCAAGCCTAGAAAGATAATAATCTTGTAGATATGATGGCATATGTGTTGCAAACTTGAAATTAGTTATCATTTCATCTTTTCTTCAGCATCCCTACTGCTTGTGTTCTTCATTTTATTTTCATTGCCAGATTCTTAGGAGCTGGATTCAAAATAAATGCAATTTGCATTCACACAATATTTGGAGCTTTCGTGTTACAAGATAAAAATGCACATAGATTAAGGTTACAAATGGAGATGTAGTGGACAGTCGGTAAATATCAAATGCATAATAGTTTTTGAACTCATCTCAAATTGGGTCCACTATATTTTGGTTGATGCACAGCAAATTAGCTCCATGTGTGCTTCTCTATCTCTAGGACTGTGGGAATAATATCTGTCACATGATCTAAATTGCACGACATAACATTTTATAGATTTAGGGCCAACATGGCTTCAATGAGATCAAACTTCTTCTGGGGTCCTTTGATTGCTCATTCAGGCTGATAAGCAGGTAAGGAAAGAGAGAAACACAAAGGTTGGCCAATGCAAGCAAGGATAGAGATCAAAGATGCAAAGGAAGGCCCATGCAAGTTCTTTTGTTACCCTTTTGAAGGAAGCCTGGCACGTGTAAAACACTGCCCTGCAAAAATCCCCTGACCCTACAAATTTCCCTTTTTCCATGAGGGCCAACACACTTGCAAGGGCCATAAAAAGGCCAACGCTTCTGCAGATGAAGGGCAAACATAGGTGCATAGATAGCACCAGAGGAGGGCCAATGCACATGTATGCATAGCACTGAATGGCTTATTTATACATCATCAGTGAATTGTTCATGTTGAGATTATGTTTAATCTTCACTTGAGGCCACATGCAAACCATCTGATGTATTGGTGGAATTTGTGAAGCCTACATATGAGTAATTAACCCAATTTATTGTGTTTCTATATATTTGACTAAATCTACCTAGTCACCCTCTTAGGATAGTGCTTCTCTTGTTCATGTGGTTGGGTATCCAATCTCTCTCTCGTTCATCGTTTAAGTAATGTTTCATTTCTGTTGTAATTTTGCTTGGCTGGATTAGGGCTTATTGGAGATTTCACAATAGATCCCACTATCTTCTGATATCAACATGGTATCAGTTCCAGTGTGTACTCTTCTTTCTCTGTCTAGCATTGTTTCAGGACTATTTCAAGTCTTAAACTAGGGTTTTAGCGCTCAAGGGCTAATTCACTATGCACGCATTGCCTAACAGTTTCTGTCGTGTTCATTTTCTAATTATAAACAACAAATTTTGAAAATAAGTGATTTCATTAGGCAAAGCAATGACTCTGATGCAATAGGATTTCACCAAGTCTGCCTAGCCTGGTTTTTTTTAATCCTAGTATATTATCTCACTCACACACACAGAATTGCTATGAGGAAAATCATGAGCAACTAGACCATGATAATTGAAAATTCAGTGGCCAATGTGGACCTCCAAAAGGCATGATGAGAATGTATATGCCTAATAAGCATAGGGTTATTTTGAGAAATTTGTGAGGCGATTTTCATGATTTCCAATTGAACCGAGAAATTTCATTTACACACACAATAAAGGCTCTGAAACAAACAATAGGTAAATGCATTTCAGGCCTAATTCACTTAGCAAGCATTGCCTAAGAATTTGTGTGGGGATGTTCATCTTCTAACTGTGAACAAAAGATTTTGAAAATAAATGATTTCATTTATACAGAGAAATGACTCTAATGCCTTAGGCAAATCAATGAAGGACTAATTCACCAAGTCTGCCTAACCTAGTTTTTCTAATCCTAGTATTTTGTCTCCTTCATACACAAAGAGATTTGTTACGAGAAAAATCATAGCAGCTAGACCATGATGATTGAAAAGTTAGATGTGACCAGAGTAGACCCCCAAAGGCACTGAGAAAATATTGATGCCTAATGAGCACGGTGTTTATTTTGAAAAAATTGTCAAAGGGTTGGGTTGTCATGATTTCCAATTGAAATGAGAAATTTGATTTTAACACACAACATAAGCACTAAATCCGTAGGTGGTTGCATTTAGGGGTTAATTCGCTAAGCAAGCATAGCAAAGTATTTGTGCGGGAGATGTTCATATTCTTAATTCTAAGAATCAATTTTGAAAAAAATAATTTCATTTACACAGAAGAGTGACTCTGATGTCATAGGTGGACCAATAAAAAGGGCTAATTCACAGTCTACCTAGCCTGGTTTTCTAATCCACGTACTCTCTCTTGAGGATTGTAATAAAATCATAAGTTGCTTGAAAATTCACAGGTGGTTAGTCTAGACCTCCCAAAGCATAGTAAAAACAAAGATGTCTAATAAGCATTGTGTTATTTTCGAGCCCTGATATTCGCTAACCCAAATTCGGCATCAAAACACTTGACAGACACACACAAAGGCACATACATTCCAAAACCCAAATTTGTAATAATGAAAAGGTAACTGGATAATACCTCTACCATCTCGACAACCCCACTCTCGTCGAACATTTTGGCAAGCCCTTCACTGTCAACGTCAAAGGGGATATTACCCACATATAGTTTAGTGCCCTCAGGAAGAGGAGGATAGTCCTGGTCTTCAACTATCTCTTGCTCTGCTTTTCTCTCTATACCAATTGCTAGATCTGATTCTTCCTCCTGAACCGCTTGAATTCCCCCCAATTGCTCTTCCGATTATTTTCCTTCTGAAACTCCTGATGCAGGGGGCTCCTCCACTTCTTCTTATACTTGCACCAAAGGAATATCCTGTTCCTCCTCTACCACTTTTGTTGCCACTGGTGAATCCTGTGCCAATGATCTAATTCTTAGGACCCGCCTCCTGCCCAAAACAGGGGTCAAACAAGAAATCTCATGGCGCGCATGGGATATCGCTGAATGACAAGGGGCAGTCGTTGGCAAGGCCATCATAGGAAGCCTTGAACAAGGAGCCTTCAGACATGCTGAACCTCCTCCTAAAGCTGTTACTGTTGTTGCTTCTAATGAAGGCAACACTTGGGTAGTCGCCATTGAAAAGCATGAAGCTGCCATCTTCACAAAAACCTCAAAAAAACCTGCCCTAAAACCTTGCAAAAATTCTAAAACTGCAAAAGGATCCTATAACTTCATCGGATAGTGTCTAATTCTCATCAATTTCACTTTTACCTAAAAACTTCAAAACCAAAAATCCACAGTCCAAATATGACTATGCCTTTGAAAATCATCTCCAGAGCTCATAAAACACACACCTTTGTACCGCGACATTGAGAGGATAAGGTGTAAAAGGTATAAGATAGCAGGAGTCGGGTGGTTTGTGTTTCGACAAGAAGTAGATATTTTTCTTCCATTTATATGGACAACTATATAAACATATAAAGCTTGAGGGCTATTTAGGAACGAGATTCGTGTTCGTGTCTTCATCTGTATATATTATTTGCTTTTGTTATAAAAAATGGGATGTTTATGGGATAAGATATGATTAAGATGGATTTAAGTTCATTTATGTTTTAATTTTGAAGTGGATTAAGTTTTGATGGTTTTAACTCGTTAGGATGGGTAGCTTAGTTGAAACATTACTTTATTTTTCATGGCATTAACTTAGATGAAACATCACTTTACTTTTTATGTCATTATCAATGATATGATGAAACTCAAGGTGGAGGTCTGGTATCTAAAAATTATGGTAATGGTGGGAGTAGCATAAAAAAATATTATGGGTGTTACATTATATAGAGTGTTAACATGTCTCATATGAACGAGATATTCACTATTTTGGGTGGATTACCAAGTTATGTCAAACAAGCTTAGTTACAAATTTTATTAATTTGTTAATTTAATATAGGGAGGATGATTGCAAGCATGTATTTTATTATCACAAGAAATTATTGGAGGACTAGAATAAAAATAAAAATCATGAAAAGAAGATTCCATTGATCATGGCTCATTCAATACATAATATCCACTACTATATCGTTCTTCACCACATCAATATCATGACCAATTCAAATCGCATGAAGTGTATCTTGGGATGTTAGCTCATTAAAGGAAAATTTTCTCATTGGATATCCTTTCTCCAAGAATTTGACCTTAAATTTTATACATGTAAACATAAGAAAGCTTTGTCCCTCATCGATTTCATCACTGACTTCCCTACCCTTGTAATCTAATGACCACTCAATAGTATAGCTCCTGACAAGCATATTTTTGTTATAGCATCGAACAACCCATGTTATGATATTATATTGAACTACCTTTACACACTGAGCTTTGATCCACATCTCTCTCAAGATGACCATCAAGACATTCATCATTGGTGTCCTTGTTACCTCCTCCTTAAAGGCAACATGTATTAATGAGGAGTTGAAATAATAGTATGTAAATTCCTAACTCAGAAAGAGGTCAAAAAATTTCTTAATAGATTTCATGGGATGCTTACCAAACCAATTAAAGGCGTCGTCACTTAACTCCTGCCATGTAATATTGTACCGTACAGCCCCAATGAGTTCCCTCAACATCTGCACTCCCCAATTCCTCTAGTTTAATGGTTCACTCCGAGCAATCAATCTACTAGCACCATCTTGGTAAAGAGACTGGCTATTCCTCGTAGCATAACTTCCTTTCTACCATGAACCAATTGTCTCTTGGCTGCACTACCTTCTGAATCTACCCGTCAAGGAATGTCATTTGAAAGCGAAAGAAAGAAACAAGGCAAAATGGGACCTATATTAACTAACTGGTTATCTCCTTCTCAAAGAAAGTAATATATAAGAAAAGAGGTCGAACAATAAAAAATGGTAAAGAAAGTTACTAGTATAAATAATATGTATAAAGGAAAGTTCCCCATTTGAAATAGGCACCCGGAGATAAAACTGATCATGGCACCAAGGTTTGTAAGAATCGCCCTCAATAAAAATATTCTAACGAATATTTCCTTTCATAAGAAGGCATCGACTCCTATATCAACTCTGTGATCGACTGCACGGAGTAGCATAATGAGAATCGGCATCAACTAATCTTTACGCATACTTGGATTGATTAACAGCATCGCCACCTGTTCACATCA